>JAQHUG010000212.1:1708303-1746383 GCA_028555095.1 Dicrostonyx torquatus | reverse complement strand
GCCCCAGTGTCCCAGAGCCCCAGTGTTCCCCAGAGCCCCAGTGTTCCCCAGAGCCCCAGTGCCCCAAAGGCCCAGTGCCCTCCAGAGCCCCAATGTCCCCTCCAGAGCCCCAGTGTCCCCTCCAGAGCCCCAGTGTCCCAGAGCCCCAGTGACCCCAGTGCCCCATGTTCTAACCTGATTTTCTGTTACTGTGGTAGACACCATGACCAAAAGCAACTTAAGGAGAAAATAGTTTATTTCAGTTTATACATCCAAGCCACTGTCACTGGGGGAACTCAAGCCAGAAATCATGTAGGATTACTGCTTACTGGAACACTCTAAGGCTTGCTGAGGATTCTGACCAGCTAGTTGTCCTACACAGACCATGTCCACCTGCCTAGGAGTGGGTTTACACTCGGTGGCTGGACCCTCCCTCATTAATCAAGAGGCAAGATGACTCCTCAGTCTGATCCAGGCAATCCCCTGAGAATTGCTCAGCTGCCCCTGGACTGTGCTGAACCTAACAGGACACTTTGCAACCAAACATCCATTCCCGGGAGCAGCGATTCCTCTTCAGGTTCAGGCCTTACCCCCAGCCTCCCTCCTAAGGTCTTATCCTCCCCTGATGACCTCACTCTAAAATGCACTTCAACCCCACCCCATGGAGGCCCTGGTTAAGCCTCTCCCTTCTCACCTGTTACCGCCTAAGGCTGCCACGAGAAGGAAAAGTAAATGAACACAGCATGGGCATAGCCCCTGTTTTTCCTAGAATATTTCTTGAGTTCAGGGCCCTATTGACAGAAAAACGTTCTGCTATTTTATGGAGCACTAAGAAAGAAAAAAATGCAGCCAATTAAACCAACAGGGAGCCTTCTTATCACAGTTTATATTTTATTCTGGCTGGAAGAGCTCATCTGACCTTAATTAGACACAGAACCATATTGGCCATGGCTGTGCTACACACATAAACAAATGTTAAGCAAAATAAGCACACACGTGCATTCCTAAGCCTTCCTACACGGAAGCTCAAACTCTCCATTAGTATCCACGGAGCCTGGGCGTGTCCTCAGGGAGCATGTCTAAGCGACAGGGACACCAGGCACCCCTCTTCCTCAGAGATCACGGAAGGGGCAGAAACTGATGTTGGGTGCCGGAGTCAGCTGCCTGCCCCTCCAAGGATCCTGGCTGAGCATCGTTCTGTCTCCAGGAATGCTTCTGCCCTCAGCCTGTCTGCATGGTTTTGTGTATTTCTCTTCCAGTTCTGGAAGTTTCTCACAAGAACAGTACTTTCAGACTCTGAGGTTGATTCTATCCTGTCTCCTCCGGTGACCACACAGCCACAGCAAGACGCCTTCGGTAAGACGCAATCACACACTGAGAATGTCTTCTTGGTCAAAGGGTACAAACCTGGAATCTCAGCATCAGGAATAGGCTCCAAAGCAAGACTCAAGGAAAAAGAGATAGAGGAGTGAGCGAGAGGAGAGAGAGGAGAGAGATTGAGGTTTGCCATTGCTGTGTTTCTTCGTCTGTCTCCAGACTCTGATCCTGGATGCCACTGCTCTCAGGTTTCCACATCTGCCAGAGAAAATTTTTAAAAGTTCATTTCCTGGGAGTCTTAGTGCACTTTCCATGGCTGCGACAAACTCCATGACTGAAAGCGACTCACTTCAGCTTACAGTGGTCCATCGCGGAGAGGAGTCGGAAACCTGGAAGTAGGAACTGAAGCAGAGGCCCTGAGGAATGCTGCTTGCTGGCTTTATTCTCGTGGCTTCTTCAGCCACAATCCAGGACCACCCGCTCATGGGTGGCATCTCCCACATGGGCTGGACCTTCCTATATCAATCACTAATCAAGAAAATGCCCCCACAGACATGCCTACAGGCCAATCTGATGGAGGTATTTTCTCAGCTGAAGTTCTTCTTTCCAAATGTCCCTAGCTCGTGTCCTTGGCAAAACAACCAGCAGACCTGGCTCCACGGCAAGCCCCTCCGAACATCTATGTGATGGGACAGGATGAGCTTCTGCCCAACAGGCTTCTGTCAAAACATAGACCTCACTGACAGGAGGCTGAAAGGTGGTCCCCAAAAGTTCTGCCCAAGTCCCAGTTCCTAAAGCCTGTAAATGGGGACTGGTGTGGAGGGGGATTAGCAAGGAGATTCACTAAGGAAACCATGAAGCCACGCTGGATGATCACAGTGTCCCTAAGCCTAATGATGGTGTCTTCATAAATGGCAGAAAGGAGATGACCATGTGACCCTGGAGGTAGAGACCACAGTGAGGCAACTGGAATCCAAGAAGCTTTAGCCACTGGAAACTTCCAGCATCTAGAAGTGGCAGGCAGGCTCCTCTCCCAGAGTGCCCATCACAACCCCAGAGTGAGTGAGTGCAAGGTTAGTATCTTGGACCTCCTAGGTTGTGGCCATTCAGAAAAACAACTCCAGAGTGAGTGAGCACAAGGGTTTTATCTTAGACCACCCAGGCTGTGGCCATTTAGAAAAGCAACTCCAGGACCCATCACTGACCTCCAAAAGAGGAAGTCACTCCAAGGGCTGCACAGGAGCACAGGAAAGTCACTGTCCCTTGTGCCACCCCAGCGTCGTTCCCAGGGAGTGTCCTGTTTCCAGGAACTGTCCTGTATGGCAGGAGCCCAGCTACACATCAGCGTTGGTTCCTCAGATCCGGCCACTTGTCCATCTTTATGGCCACCGATATTCCTGCCCTGGAGGAGGTCAGGCATGTTAGATTAGGAATATCCAACAATGTTGTCTCTGAACACTGAGCAGAGAGTCAGAGACGTAGCAGGAGGGGATGTTAAGGGGACTCAGTTCCTCAGGCAAAGTGGGGTGTGAGGTGTCTTGGAGCCACCCAAGTGGCTCATATGTGTTAGGTGACCCAAAGAACATGTTAAATGTAGACTTCAGCATGATCTAACTTTGGAACACTCAGGAACTCTCTGCTTTATTGTGCTGGATCTGTGAGTTCTATGTCATTTTGGAATGGATATTTTGATTTTCATCTTTTTGGTGTCAAAGACCATTCAGGGATCTCAACAGCCCCACACAAGAGCCTCCCAAAGGTATACGAAGAAAAACTGTTCCTGGCTGTCCTTGTCCATGGAATGGATGCTCCCACTTTGTGAGCCTCCCTGCTCTCCCTCCCACCCACAACCTGGAGGCCGCTACTCAGTCAGAGCGTGGCTGTCCCTTCTCTCTGGTGAGGTGGCCCATTTCAGGTCCTCCATGAATCTTTCAAGAACTAGCCCCCTCCTGTCCAGTCCAAGTCATGTGACTTTCTCAGGGGTCATTGCTGAGTAGGAACCACAGAGAGAGTGGATCCCCAAGACAGACCTCCTAGGGCAGCCTGGTCTAGTCAGAGGCCTGCAAGAGCAGATGTCTGAAGCTGGTTCCCCTGAAGCCTGCGGGGAATGGTCCATTCCACACCACTGCTAGTTTCTGGTATTGTTAGACATCCTTGGTCACTCAGTCTGTATCTCTACCTTCCCTGGGCACATGTGTTTATTTTCCTTTTTCAAAGACATCAGACATTGGATTCAGAGCCCAGCCCACTCCCCCATGACCTCATTCCAACTGATGCCTTGACTGATCACATAACCCTGTCTCTAAAGAAGTCCATGCTGTGTGGTTCCTGGCTGACTTTGGGGGACACGATTCAACCCACACCAGGAGTCAGCAAGACAGGAGAGATTCAAGTGGGGATTGTGGATGGGGGTCACTGGTTCATGCTGAGCACACAGCCATAATCCTCAGAGGCAGAGATTCCTGTTTGACATCTGCAAAATTAAGATCAAGGACACTTGTCTTACAAGGTAAACCATTAGAAGCATGTGTGCATGAGCCCTGGATGAAGCTGAGATGTTACACAGGAGGAAATGGAGAAGGGAGAGAGACAGAGAAGTAGGGAAAATGAAGGAGGAAGACTAGGAGGGAGAGAGGAAAGGAGGAAGGAAAGGAGGGAGGGAAGGAAGCTGGGACAGAGCGTGGAAGGGAGGGAGGGAGAGAGGGAGGAAGGGAGGGAGGGGGTGAAATCTGGAAGGGAGAGAAGGGAATGTGGGGAGGGAGGGAGGGTGAGAGGAAGGAGGGAGGGGGAGGGAAGGAGGGCTGACAATAAGATGCCCATCTGCACCTAAGCCAAGGCCACCTGTCCCAGGATAATCCCCACTTAGGAGCACCAGTCTCAATCCTGGTGGTGAGCTCATTTGCATCTGCCCTTGGATGTTGGCCAATCTTTCTTCAAGAAGGATTTAATAATGAGTGTGGTCAGGACATATGAACAAACTTCTCTACAGTCAGATTGTCACAGTTGTGTTGTGAGTGCCATCAAGCAGGTGTGAGGCAAGAGGTCTCTCTTCCTTGCCGATGGGGCTTATTTTTCCATTGGCTGCATAACCCAATGCCAATGTCAACACAGACTTCAGCCCGTCCATGGCAGAGCACTTTGCCTCTGCGTGCTTCTGCCTGCCTCCCCTCTCTCCAGAAGGCAGCTCCCCTCCCTGCACCCTTCTGCCATTCATCCTGCCCAACTAGAACTGAATATGAATTGGGTGCCCCAGGGACCCGCAAAGCCTGTGAGTATGGTGCATTAGGGATCAGTTTTGTGGCTATAAATTATGTAGCAACTCCAATTGCAGCCCAAGCTGGTAGCATCTCGTATGGAGTAAATAAAAACATTAAATGATTTTTCTAAGTGTTTGATTTTCCATCTGTGGCTTATCCTGTTGCTAAATTCCCATAACGTCACATTTATTCATCTTAGGAGGGAAATACATCAGGCAGGAAGGCCACTTGGCAGCCAGTTACAGGATGCAGCCTCTGAGCGGGGAGCAACTCCCACAGTGGTATCTGTCAGTCAAATGCCTACCGGCCTATGCTCCCAAAGTTGTGGCCTCAGTTTCCCTACCATCCTGCAAGACAGCAAAAGCCAGCCTTGGTGTCTGCACACCCAGCTCCGCCCTCCGCCTCCGTCTGTCAGCAGGGCGGCATGGGGCATAGGTCTGTTTCCATGGGAACTCCCAGCTATTTCAGATCGCTCAGCATTTTGAAGCATCGCATGACCACAGGATGCTGTGATGGTCTGTCCCTGTGGTCAAGTTAAATGGGCTTAGAACATCCCAGTAGGTTGGTGAGGTGCAGCTCTGATAGGGTCACCTGAGTAGGAAGCGACCTGTCATAGATGTGGGTGGTACCACCCACAGGCCGGAGCCCAGAGGGCACGGAAGGGGAAGGAGAGTGGCAGCTGAGAGCTGGTGTCCAGCAGGGACGATACCTCTAGAACTGTGAGCCAAACTAATTTTGTTCCTTACAATGGTATTTTGCCACAGTGGTGAGAAAGCTCAGGCTGGGAGATACCCAGGAGATGGGTAGGGCATGGAAAGAGTGGTCCCCACACTGCCCTGAGGTGGCAGTTTCTAGGAACCCTGTGCAAGCAGCCCGTTACCTACAAGAAAACAAGGCAGAGTTTCTGAGAGCAGCAGGCTCTGCCTAGGTGTTCCTGCGGTGCTTCGTCTAGAGTCTCCCCAATGAGGCTCAGAGCAAGCAGAGGTAGGAGCCCTTTGCTCAGAGCGTACACCTCCTCCTGGTGTTAGGGAGGGGATGAGTAAGGCAGGGTAACTTTATAAGACATTCCATAAGGTTCTGAAGTGACCAACAGTTGGGGAGGGGAATGCACCCTGAAACAGCAGAACTCACTGTCCTGGGAGGGGAGTGCTTGGTGGCCCAGACCTCAGCCTGACTCCCTGGGAGAAGCTTTCCTGCCTTGGCATCGACTGTTAGGCACACCTGGAAGGCGCCAGAGGAAACAGTGAAGAAAAAGATGGGGCTTCTAGGAGTTGCACTGGGTGTGGCCAGGCCTTCTGCAACTGCAGCGTTTCTGTATGGTCCTAGGGAGTGACTTAATCATATCTGCGCCTGCCAGGAGGGACTCAAAAGATTATTCTGTTTCCCTGTCATTTTTAATATTTAGCTCTCTCTCTCTCTCTCTCTCTCTCTCTCTCTCTCTCTCTCTCTCTTTCTCTCTGCATGTGTGTGTGCTTTGTGTGTGTCTGTGTGTGTGTGTGTGTGGTGGGTGTGTATTCACATACATGCTGGTGCCCTTGGAAGCAGAAGAGGATATCAGATCCCCTGGAGCCAGAGTTACAGGCAGTTGTGAGCCATCTGACACGGATGCTGGGAACCAGACTCAGGTCCTCTGCAAGAGCAGTCCTTGCTCTTAACCACTGAGCCGTCTCTCCAACCCAGTTCCATTGTTTTTGCTGCTGTTGTCATAGGGAGGGCTAGATTTAAGGCATGTGTATGTGCATATGTGTGCATGTGTGCGTGCGTGTGCATGTGTGAATGCGCATGCATGCGTTCATGTTTTAGTCTTTTGAGACAAGGTCTTTTCTAAAGCTCTAAACCCCTCTTCTGCCACCTCCCAAGTCTGAAACTATAGGATGTATCACCAACCCCTGGGCTGTTTTGTTTTGTTTTGCTGTTTTGTGTTTGTGGCGTTCAATGCTGCATCTTGCTTCGTCCTAATAAAACACCAACAAACACAGAAGGCAATCATTCTATTAACAAAGGCAAAATTATCTTATGAAAAAATCTGATGAATAGAAACAATATCCTGGAAATGGGTTTGCACTTGTAAAAGGCATAATCAAGTTATTTAAAGAAGCTGATTTCTTGTAAACAATAAAAGGAAGCCCCTTGATGAATTTTTCAACATTGCAAGCTCACACTACTTTCAGCGGTTAAGAAGTGTCTCTCCAGTGGGCTCAACTTGAATCTATTTTTGTTTGTTTTATTAATGTATATTAATTATACATAATAGTGGTTTTGGCATTTTCAAACATGTCTATAATATATTTTGATCATGTTAATAGAGAGGCTCATGACTTACCTTCCCCTCGCTCCTAATAGGGTTTTGTGACTCCAATTTTTTTCTGTTTTAGGTGTCTGGGAGCTGAAGGGCAGGCACAGCCTATGAGAAGGAATCTAAAACTTACTTCACGGCAACCATGAAAAGAAGAACCTCCTTGCAGAATAGGAAGGAATGGGGTGTGACATAGACACAGGCCTGAAGGTCTCTTCTAGACGCGTCAGGCTATGAGCAGGTCGGGTGGACTCCTCTGGCTCTGGGTTCAATAGGACCTGCCTGTGAGTAAGGGCCGCCTCAGCCTCAGCCTGCTTTCCTGGTGGTGTGTGCTGTTCTGGTTCCTTGTGACTGAGTCCCTGGGGTGAGGTCCAGGAGAGAAAGGATGCTGTCGGCTTCTGATCTGAGTCCCTGGAGTGGGGTCCAGGAGGGAAAGGATGCTGTCAGCTTCTGATCTGAGAGGCTGGGGTGAGGTCCAGGCTGGGGGTCGGCTTCTGATTTGAGTGCCTGGGGTGCTGCCTTTGCACTTGGGCTTTGCAGAACTACCCAACTGTCACAAACTCAAAAGCTGGGGAAGTCTTCATTACCTGGCACAGTCTGAGGCCAAGGTCTGAAGCCCAAATATGATCTTGGAATGTCCACTCTGGAATCTTTTCAGAAGGGGAGAAGAAGGCACCACACATTAACCTTTGCGTTGATGCTGATGCCATTTCCTGAACAACCTCAGTGGATTCCTGGTATGGGAGGTCCTTCTGCATATGTGTTGCTTTTATTGGTTAATGAATAAAGAAACTGCTTTGGACCCACAGCAGGGCAGAAGAGAACTAGGCGGGGAAAACTAAACTGAATGCTGGAAGAAAGAAGGTGGAGTCAGGGAAACACCATGGAACCACCAGAGAAGAAAGGCACAAGCCACCAGCCAGAACCTTGCCAGTAGGCCATGAGCTTCATGGTAAAATATAAAATAATAGAAATTGGCTAATTTAATATATAAGAGCTTGCTAGGAATATGCTATAGTGATTGGCCAAGCAGTGATTTAAATAATATAGTCTTCTGTGTGATTATTTCGGGAGTCTGGGTGGCCAGGAAACAAACAAGCAGCCTCCTAGAACAGATCCCAGCAAAGATGCCTGGATGTCTGGCTAAGGCTCAGGGAGCAGCAGGCTGGAGAACCTGGGTGCTCAAGAATTGTGGGCCTGAGTTTGAAACCAAGCTCACCTGTGGACTTACAGAGTAATGTCTAAGGGCCCGTGCCTCATCTGAGTCACAGACTCTCTGGGGGACCATGTGCTGCTTCCTAAATTTAACCAGGAGATGTTATGAAGCCCAGCACAGTTCTGGGCAGGGTGGCGGCTCTCAGGGACAGCTGTTCCCTAAAGTCTGGGCCCAGAGGTGGGAAATGACCCACTCCCGACCTCCCCTACAGCTGTCATTCCAGTCACCCAAGAGACCGGGCTCCCTTGTGTCAGCAGGCACAGACCTTCAGCAACTTAGTGGGGACCTTTCCCACCTCCGGGCCCTGAAGGGAGGGCTCAAGAATCTTTGTCCTCCAGGGATGCAGCCACTGATGAGCCTAACAGTGCCCACCTCAGCTGGAGGACCTAAATGAGATGCATGGCCACATCTCTCTCCACTGGACTTCATCCCCAGGGTCCTGGGCCTCCCGGTCCATGAATAGGCACCATATCTACTCAGAGAAAGATGCCCTTTGTCCTTGCCGAAAGGTTCCCTGCAACCACCCAGCTTTCCTCACCTCCATGGGGAGACTTTGAGCCTTCCTGCCCAAGTCACCCCAAAAATCTTCCCCATGAGGGTTGCCAGTGTCCTTCCTGTTCTGGCCACTGCACCAGAACACTCTCCACAAGGAGAGAGAGCTTCAGTCTTGAGTCCTGATTCTGTGAGGACAATAGTGACGGTGGTCATGGGGAGACTCAGCCCCTCCCTCAGGCCACAGCCTCCTCCTGCTGTCCTGGAGCTGGTGATAAACCCTGCACTCGTCCCTTGTGTTGACCAGCATGTGACCGCACTGGCCATCCAAGGACACTGTGGAGAAACGGGGTCTCTGACAGGCCACACTGCATGGAGATGCTTGATGAATATCAGATCTCAAAGATATGAGACCAGCTAGAAACCAGGTTCCCATGGGACTCAGCTGGAAGCCACAGGGGCAGGGGCATCATTGCTGCTGTATCTCCATCACCTTCTCTGGGCTACTTTCATGGAAGAGCATTGCTCAGAGAAGCTTCTGCTTATTTGATAGGTGGCATCTTGTTGGAGGTGACAAAGATGCTGGGGACCAGCATCCAATCTGACAGCCCCTGACTCTCTCCCTGTGATGACCTCTGGATACCCCCTCCCACAAATCAACCCCAGAAACCTCAACAAGAAGCCAGGAGGGAGAGAACAGCGAGATCTGAAGGCAGATGTCAGGGGACATCTTCCCCTTTCAGCTTGAGGAAAAGTGCTAAGGTATAGGTCATACTGTGTGTGTCTTAGATTCCTGCTGCTGTGATAAACACCATAACCAAAAAGAATGTGGCAGAGGGATTTCAGTTTACAGCCTATGGTCCATCTTGAAGGGCAGGTGTGGCAAGAACTCAAATCTGGACCCTAGAGGCAGAAACCAAAGCATAGACCGTGGAGGAATATCAATTACTGACTTGTTCTCTATGGGTCCTTCCAAGAACCACTTACGTATGAATGGTACCCTCTGTAGTAGGCTGGGCCCTTTCACGTCAATCATTAATCAAGAGGCAACCCCAGGCTTGTCCCACAGGCCAATCTGATGGAGGAGGCAATCCCTCAAAACTTCCCTCTTCCCAGGTGACTCCAGTTTGTCCCCTTCTGGGACAGTAATACCACAAACTATTCTACAAGAAAAAAAATTAAGGTAACAGAGAAGAAAACAGTGGGTGTCAAGGAAGCAAGAAAGAAGGGTGGATTGAGAGACCACACACCTAGTCATGTGAAAGAGCCTCTTTGTTCTCTTTTCTGCCAGTGTGGGCCAGACCCTCGGGAAAGAACACAGGGGCTGTGCCAGCCCTCCGGTAGCTCAAGGTGGCAGAAATGGTGCAGGGGTTGTGTGTGGGGGGGAATAGAAGAACCATCAGTATGGCTACCAGTATCTACCAAACAAAGTGACTCGTACTAGAAGGAAGAGAGCTCTGGCCAGGAGGACACTATTGGTGGCCCCCAGCAACTCCCACACTGAGAGTAGCAAATCTCCTCCTTGGCAGCCAGCCAAGAAAGGACTGTGGAAATTAGCCTGATCAAATACATATGGACAGAAGTCCCTAAGGAATGTGCTCCTCAAATTCAAAAGGTAAACCTTCAAAAGATGGTATATTTTTTTTCCTCTCGTGTCCAGTCCCTGCCTGGGTTATACATGCAGTAGCTGGCCGCAATGTAGCTAGTCATCTTGAGGAAGAAAGCACTTAAGCACCTACTATGAGGAGGAAGAAAGAAAACAGAAGAAGCAAGGGTCATGTGCCAGCTCTGCACCAGCTGCCTCTGGACATCTTGTCACAAGGATGGTAAGAAGGAGTGGGACAAGGACAGTCATGAGATAAAGGAGACACTACAGTTAGAGGGACAAGAAGCCTACAAAATGCTCTACCAGGACAAGAATCAAGAACTCAGGGGGTTTTCCTCTTTCCAGATGGCTGGCACCTTCTTGCTCTTCAAGCCCTGGGGAAAGCACTTGCTTAATAAAACCCTTCCAGAGCATCCCAGTCAGTATACCCAAAACCTGTGCAGTCTGTGAAGCCGAGACACTCCACCTCTCCCCGCCACATCTTCCGCTGTGTGGACAGATGCTGTGTGATAATGGATGAATGGGTGATCCAAATACAGTGGAAGAGTGATAGATGGACAACTGGTGGTTGGATGGATGGATGGATGGATGGATGGATGGATGATGGATGATAGATGGATGGATGGACAGATGGATGGATGGATGGATGAACAGATAAGTGAATGGCTGCTGGAGAATTGGGTGGGTGATAGTAAATAGCAGGATAAAATTAAGGTTGGGTGAATGGTTGATGTATTAATGTGTGGGTGGATGGATGAATGGATGGATAGACAGGCAGACAGACATATGAATAGATGGGAAGAATGGTGTTGTGGGATTTTCCTCTATATGCTATGATTACCATTGATGAATAAAGAACTGCTTTGGGCCTATAACAGAGCTATAGGGGAAGAGAGGTAGGTGGGGAAAACTAAACAGAATGCTGGGAGAAAGAAGTAGGAGTCAGGGAGAAGCCATGTAGCCCCATCAGAGACAGACGGCAGAACTTTAGCTGGTAAGCCACAGCCACATGGCAATACACAAATTAATAGAGATGGGTTAATTTAGGATATGAGTTAGCCAAAAATATGCTTAGGCGATTTATCAACAGTATTGCAAATAATAGGGTTTCTGTATGATTATTTCAGGGCTAAGCAGCCAGGAACAACCAAGCAGCCCTCCTTCTACAGAAGGGTAAACATGTGGGTGGGAAAAGGGCAGATAAACATCCGTGAATCTTCCTTGCATATCACTCTGCCCTTCGAACAGAAACTTGCTTAAATGAAAGCAATAACTGCTTCATACACAGTAGCAAAGCAAGAGGCCTCATCTCCAGTGTGGAGTCACACAGGGGGAAGAATCAGTGACCTTTAACACAAGCCAAAACAGACTTGAACAAACTGCTGGTCCTCGCTGAGCCTCAGTTGCCCCAGGTGGATCAAGGAGTAGCCTAAGGCAGCATCAGACTGTAAAATCCAGTGTTTAAAGATCAACTTAGACAAAGCTGTGCTTTCCCAAGCCAGTGGCCCAGAAAGTCATTCCCTCTGAGACTCCAGGCTGTGAGCTGCAAGACCTTGATTCACTAGCAGAATGGGCCCTTTTTTGCCCTGTGGATCGTGAGTATCCTAGAAGTTCTGAGCAAGGAGCGACAGCGAAGAAGGCTGGTTCTGGGAGGGAGCCATGAGTTAGCAGAACCAGACGAGTGGGACATGCTGGTCAAGGCTTCTGTCAGTCTGCAGGACAGCTGTGGTCCTGGCTGAAGACACGGGTCATGCATTTCTGCCTCGTGTGTGTCCTCTACCTTCCTGGACAAGTGCTTTCCTGGTGGCATTCAGAGTATAGGGGCTTCACTGCATCAAATTAATGGGACACGAAGTTGGGCTCCAAAATCTAACGAAAGCTGGCTTGCACACTAACAGCCAGCAAGGCAGCTGATCAAAAAAAATGTCCCCACCTCCCAGCCAAGCATGAGAGATCCGGTGGCTCACATGGGTCTGTGTCTCTGGTCTTCATCCAGATAACCTTTGTTTTGCAGAATGGACAGCTGGCCACCAAGACTTCTGTACAGTGAACAGGTTCAATTTGTCTTGTACAATCCAAACTAAAGGCATAGTCCCAAAGCAGAGGAGATGGTGGGAGGGCTGAAGGAATAGCTGCTGTCAGCATGACTAGTAAGCCTCACGTTCACTGCCAGGGACTGGGAGCAGCTCCACTCCCTTGCTGGATGAGCTGATGAGGCCTAGGTCCCACAGTGGTGCTGTGGATGCAGACCCTCAGGATCAACACAGTCTCACACACTCGGAAAGCTTGCTAATAAGCCCAGCCTCTCAGGGAAGCCCTCACTCAAGCCCACGTTCTCAAAACGGGGAAGTTGACCTCTGCCTTTCTCTTGGGAACTTTCTACTCTGTTTTTGATGGGGGTAAGGGGGCAAGTTTTTGAAATCACTAGGTAGAATATAATAACATCAAACTGATCTTCCTGCCTCTACCATGCAAGGGCTGGTGTTACTGTTGTGTGCCAAGATGGCTGGTTTATGCAATGCTGAGATTTGAACCTGGGGCTTCATGCATGCTAAACAAGCATTCTCCCAACTGAGACATATCCCAGGGCCAGCCCTCCCCACTTGTGACTTTTGAAACATCTAAGGCCATTAGTGTCCAGGCCAAGCACGCCTTCTGAAAGACAAGGGTCATGTGTAGGAAAAGCAAGAAGGCTTGGTCAACATCCAGTCATACTCCCCTTCCCTCCCTGGACAGTCTTCCCAAGCTAGAGCATGCAGCCACTAGCCAGCCCATGGATAGGCAATGGGTGTGTGAGCCAGCAGGAGCCAGCCGGGCTCAGATAGTCAATGCTGTGCTTCACAGGTGTACAACATCTGTGCTTCCGGGCCACTTGTTACACAGCAGAAGATAGCAGATACATCAGGAAAGCCACGTGCAAAGCAAGAGACCTCTGGCCAGAGGCAGGAGGTCAACACTCTGAGGCTGGAGACAGGAAATAGCCCTTCTTGAGAAGGTGCAGGAGCAGAAAGCAGAATCAAGGAGACCCTCCAGAAAAAAAAATGGGCTTGGCTGTGATGACACAGGCTCTGCTCATTCCAGACTCTCCTACACTGCCGTGACACAGGACAAATTCCTAGGACTCACTGGCCAGCTGAACATAGTGTACTTGGTGCTTTTCAGGTCAGTGAGGGTCAATGGGTCAAAACAGCAAGGTGGATGATCGCCAGGAAACAACACCTGAGGTCCTCTACTCATTTAATGAGAGAGGGTGGGAGCACATGCACACATGAGTGCACACGTGCACGCGCATGCATGCGCACATGCACACGCACACAAACACACAGAGGCAGAGTTTTCCTGTACTGCAGCTATACTCAAAGAAACACACTGAGGCTTGTATTGGTTATAAGTGCTTGGTCAATAGCTCAGGCTTGTTACCAGCTAACTCTTACGTTTAAATTAACCCATATTCCTAGTTTTAGGCTTTGCCAAGTGGCTCATGGTTTGTTACCTCATTTTCTACACATCCTGCTTACTCAGCAGCTGGATGGTGTCCCTTGTGACTCTCCTGACTCCACCCTTCCTCCTCCCATCATTTCTCTCTGTATCAAGCTGTCTTGCCCAATCTCTTCTTGCCCTGCAGCCAATCGATTTTTTATTAACGATGAGCATAATCGGCAACACACACACAATCGTTATCTCTCTCCCACATGTCAGCCACACCAGCACAGATATATCCCATTCTCCCACTGATTCTATCTTGACAGCAGAGTGTGGGAATAGCAGGTGCCCAGTAAACTTTGGTGCAGGAATAATTGCACAAACATCGGGTGACCAGATGTGCAGAACACATGGCCACAGCACCCCTCTCACTCCTCAAGGCCACCCTTTCCCTGTCACTGCCAGTACTTCTGATTGACACTCCTCAGTGTGCTCTTCTGTCCAACCACAGCTACAAAAAGTATCTGGTTTCCAGCCCCTTTCAGCTCCCTGGTATGAACGTAGTCAGTGTATAAGCAAGGATGTCTTAAAGAACAGCCCTAGATCCTTCCACCCTGAGGGTAAATCCGGGAAAGGTGTGCTCTCCTGTGTGTGTGTGAAGGTGAAGGTGGTGTGTGCAAATATACAAATGTGTGTGTGCACGCGTGTGCATGCATGCGTGTGTGTGCGTGCATGTGTGTGATGCTGGAATGGAGCTTGCTCATCCTTTCTTGATCTTCCAATGTCCTCAGGCCTCTCTGCTATCCTGAGGGGAGGTGGACAACCCACCCAGAGAATGTCTGACAGCCTGCTTCTGAGGTGAGAACAGCACAGTGCCTCCAGTAGCTGCACCCTATGGTATAAGACCCCGCCGGCTCAACACAGGCGGCTCTCTGCTTAGACTTCCCTTTCCCAAGGCAAATGTCAACCAACTTCAAAATTCACGTCGTATGACCCCCATCCCTTATCTGCTCTCATGACAACCACCCATCTACCTCCTCCGACTCCCCAGTCTGGGGTTCTCCTCTCCTTGTTCTGAACAAATCAGAGACAGTGGTTTCTAGGCAGCCAAGTTCAGCTATGTTTGTCCTTCCCTTAAGGTCAAGGGGAAAATGCTCTTCAGTTCTGTTCTTAATCTACTACTAACTGTGAGACAAAATCACCAGGTATTTCTTTCTGTGTTTGAGTACAGTAACAATGGGTGACCAGGTACCCAGCTAACTATGGGCAGCTCCATTTCCATACCCCAAGTACAGTCACAATGTGTGACCAAGCATCCAGCTACCTATTGATTGCTCCATCTCTGTGTCCCGAGTACAGTCACAGTGGATGACCAGGTCCCTATAGACTGCTCATTTCCATGTCCTGGGTCCCCAAGATATGACAGGTGCCATTGTCTCTGAAATGTGTTGAGAATCCAAAATGCCCAGGCAGCACTGAGCGCAGGAGCCTGTACCAGGCTAAAAGGGGAACATCCTGGACCATGCACAGAGCAGCGACTCCCTAGACAAAGTAGCAGAGTGGCTTCATAGATGAGTCAGAATCCAAACTTCTGGAATCAAGACCCAGACCAGAACCTTATTTGCTGTGTGATCTTAGACAAGTTGCGTCACTTCTCTGAGTCTCAGCTCCCAGCCTACAAAACAAAGTCACCATCATGGTCGCCGACCTTGCAGGGATTTACAAGGGTGTGCGGGTCATCCCTGTGTTGGCCCATGATGGCCATTGCACCTGTTCTCTAGAAACTCGGAGAAAGGTAGGCTGAGGTCGGACTCTGTAGCTGATGACCAGGTTTTCTGATGGGTTTAGAATCCCTGGCCTAGTATTCTTCATCCTCAGGGGTCCTCCGCCTGGACTTTCAACTCAAATCCCGACAGACTAATGGCCAGCAGGAAGGAGAAGCAGAGGCCAGCAGCTGGCTCCCTTTTGATCTTTATTTAAAGGAGGATTTGGAAACCCTGCAGAACTGAAAAGGCCTGGAGGGAGGCTACTGTGGAGACAGAATTTTTTAAACAGACAGATCAAAGGAGAAGGCTGCTCCTGGAGCTCCCCACGTCTGAAGCCACCCTTTCATCCCCTGTTGCTGCCTAGAGGTGCCAGGTGATGTGTGCTTGCGTGTGTGTGTGTGTGTGTGTGTGTGTGCGCGTGCGTGTGCGCGCGCGCGTGTGCGTGCGTGCGTGTGTGTGTGTGTGTGTGTGTGTGCATGCAGCTGTGTGCTTGTCAGGCAAGGAAGTCACAGTGCTGGAAGCAGGGGGAGGAGGAGGGCGACAGCTAGGTCCCTGAAGCTCACTGGCCAGTACAATTTTTCTCAAATAATAAATAATTAAGATGGAGGGGACTTAGAGAGATGAGTTAAGAGCATGATTGCACTTCTAGAGACCCAGGTTCAATTCCCAGAACCCCACATGGCAGCTCACAACCATCGATAGCTCCAGTTCCAGAGATCTAACACCTCTTCTGGCCTTCACATGGAGCAGGTATACATGTGATACACAGGTATGTAAGCAGGCAAAACGCTCATGCACATAAAGTGAAATATAATACGATGGATAACATCTGAGGTCAACCTCCGGCCTCCACATGTTCACAGGTCACCGACACACTACACAGAAGTGCACACACATGTGCACACACAAATTATCAATTTCAACCCTGGGCTGACCTGCACCCTCACACTCTCCACCCACTCATGTCCCCTCACTGGTGTCAGAATTACCACCCACCACCCTTGTACACGGTACAGAGTTAGGATCCCCAGCTCAAGGTCCCCCTGCTCACCAGTACCCTCTTGGTCCACGCGTTCCACCACACCCAGACTTCTCTGCCCATTCGTGAGGAGGATCTGCCATCAGCAAGGTCACACCGATAGCTCGTTTTTCAGAGAGCTATCTGCAGCTCCTGGCAGGTGTTCCTCATCCCTTCGTTCACGAAGGGCGGGATTCCATCTCTTCCCTGGCTGGGAGATGTATAACTCAAGGACGGTGCTCGCAAAGAGAAAAGTAGGGCAGACTTCTCAGAAGTGGAGGGGAAAGCGATACCCTTCATAGGTGGACTGCTTACTTACTGTCACCCAGGGGAGTGCTTTGTTTTTGATGACACAGCTGACACTCGTCTCCGGGAGCCCAAACTGAGAAAACTGGGGCAGTGGCTATTTATTCCAGCAGGAGATTGCAGCATCCAGGCCTGACATCCCCTGGGGTGCCAGCTGACTACTCAACCAAAATACAAAATCAGGATTCAATGTGAGACTTTCTTCATGTACCGTACAATGGTTGGCCAGTGTTTTTCTGACACAAACAGGAACCACAACAGGTTACCAACAAGTGTCCAGCCTGGGTGTTACCCTCTGCAACCTGGGTACAGATGCTAAGTGCCCCTAAGAATGCAAACTCATGGGATATAGGGACTGGGGGGTGGGATTCGCAATGAAGGGTAAAGTCTTGGAGCACAGTAGAGAAAGCTCCAACCTTCTGAGAAGGCGGGGAGCATTCTGATGGCTTTTGGGATCCAGACCCGATCATCCTGCAGGACAACCCCTCCGCCTGCCTGACGGTGGTGGTGCCTGCTCCACGGTGGTGGACAGATCTCAACCTCTCTTGCTCTGCCCAGCTCACGGAGGGCCTGTAGGCTTTCTTGGAATAGATGGAGACTAGTCTACCTCCTATTGGCACAGCCCAGAGGTGAGGAAGAGATTACCCTGGAGGTGACCTGAAAATACAAGGGTAGGAATGGATGAGTGAAAGGCTCAGCCTCTCTCCCATCAGAGGCACCATAGTAGAAGAGGGTGTGGTGTTCACAAGCTCCTCCCTAGAATGGAAACTCAGCTAAACAGCTGCCGGCACCTCAGTGAAGTTTCCTGCCCTATCCCTAGCCTGTCACCCCTGCCTCTGTTCCTCAGTATTAGTTAGCCATGACATTAGCTGTACTCAAGTCCTAAATGGGGGCTCTGCTCCTGTGGAATCCCAAAGAGGGCTACAGGATAGACTACAATGAGATCCAGAAGAAAGAGCTTTTGCCATACTTGGCACGTATCACACACCTCAGAATATTTAGCACTAAATCCTTGGCCCAGAATCTTCAGTGTGGATCTGGTCAAGTGTTGACAATGACCTCATCATGACGTATTCACTGATGTTACTTAAGCTACGTCACTCAGGTTAACAAGTCAAGTGTTGGCGTGACTTAGGTGATGGGGATTCTTCTTCGGTGTGTCTCTCAACACAGACAGTGTGTTGGGAGGCACAGGTGTGAAGAGAGCTGGGTTTTGGAGCAGCCACCAGCGGTGTGCGTGGAAGCAAGCAGATCCATTAGAACGAGAGACTGTGCTGTGTTTTCTAGCTGCTTGGACTCGAGGATGGAAGATAACACACTCAAGTCAGACAGTGACCACCACAGCCGCATTCAAAGCCAAAATGCCTCCATGGAAGCATCTGAAGTGACCTCATCACCTATGACCAAAGAGCAGGTGGGTGCTGCTCATCACGCCTGCAGTTATATTTGGGTGGAGGACAGCAAAGGGGGCTGAATATCACATTAACGGGTCTCCTAGGCTCAGGTGGGAAACCAGCGAAGAAAGATTGGAGCCCTGAGTCTACAGAAGGAGACATTTATGTGAGTGTCCCTATGGCTTTTAGACTATATCAAACCCTCCAGCAGGAAGAAGAAAGTTTCCTTCCTCTCTAGAGGCAAAGACACCCTAATTGGTGACCCTGAATTAGCAGAGTTTGATCTGATGATGCCTGGGAGGTTATGCTCCACCTTTTTGGTGTCCTTGATTTCATCTGAATACCTCAAGGTCTGGCCCTGGTGTCAGAAGTGCGGGGCAGGAAGACTGTGAGAAACCCAGAGTGAGTGGAGGAGAGAAATGCCAGGTTCCAGTTCCCACCTCGCAGGACCAGTGAAAGCAGCAAAATTAGAAGATTCTCAAGTCTCTGTAGCTTATGCCTTTGGGTGCAATCTTGATGATTCCATGAGGACTTGGTAATATGGAACATATGTGTGTCTGAAGTCAGTCAAGGAGAGTACCACAGGCAGTCCTCCGGCCAGAGATTTCAGCACTGCGCTCGCGGACAGTTCCCTGGGCAGGGATGGTTCTTGCTTTCACTGGTATCTCTAAACTCTGCCTTCTGTTCCAGTGTCTGCTGCAATGTTGTAGAATGTTCCCCACGTAGGGCTAATGCTCAGATGATTATGCCCGGGAGCTGATAGATGATCACACCCAGTTCTTCTTCAGAGAGCAGTTTCAAAGGGTCTTGATGAAGATTCTTCAGGAGTCTGCAGCAAACCGGGGCCCAGTCACCTGACTTCTGAGTTAGTTACTGGCTTCTTTCCCCACTTTCCTACCCTGAGCCATTGGTCTCTCCTACTTCAACTCCTAATCCATCTCCCTAAACTGAAACCAGGTCCTCAGGCAAAGTAACCGTGGAAGCTGGTGATGTATCCGTCCAGGGTGTGCATGTGTGCCTTGCTGTCTGAAACAGAGGGACTGGGTCATATGCAACCCTAGTGGTCAAGGCTGACGTGTCTGTCAACAATTCAGATTTCCTGTGTTCCCTATGAGCCCTGTCACAGAGCTAAGACATAAGAAGACACTACAACACCCCTCTGTTCTGGGGGCATTGTACCTTACCTCGGCTCACCTAAGTGTATATATATATTCCCAAAGTGGTCCTTCCTAGTTGGCTTCCCATCTCCTTCCTAGCTGACTTCTAGAACTCTGTATCCAGACATAGAAAGCAGCACAGTGTACACTTTACCTCGCTGTCTCACCTCCAGCCCAGGCCCCAGGCTCAGCCTCCTGGAGGATGTGCCACTGTTCTCAGGATTCCTGAGGCATCTCGCCTGTGGTAACTATGGCAACCCTTCTGGGTTACTTGTGGAGTTAGCATATATATGGACCTTGAGCCATCATGGTCACGAGAAGAGGACTGTGGTCACATCCGCTCTGTAATCCTGACTGCAGCACATTTCAGGACTCATAGCAGGTGCATGGTTGGCATGTTTGCTTGTGAAGTAGATGCATGTGAAACATGTCTGCAGGGAGCCCTGCTAGGTTACCACTGATGTATTAGCTCCTGGGAGTTGCTGTAAAAGCGAACCACAAATTGAGTAGCATTGTAAATGCTGTCTTCAGCGCGGTGTGATGACTATATGAAGGGACCCCACTGTACTTAGTACAGTGTGATTGTTTTCTTGGAAGAATCTACTCCCCACTGGGAAGTTTACATACAGATCATAATGAAGATAAGGAACAATGATACTTAGTTGAATCAATGGTTTAACTGGGCTTTTTGAGTTAGCCTAAAAGATACAGATGGTTATGCCAGTTAGTAAAGCTGATTAAGGACATGATTTAGAATATTCTGCCAGTTGTTCCAATGAGAGATACAAAAAAGGCAGATATAGGCTAAAAGCTAACTTCCCCTTGGTTAGACATGGGATTTGCTGAGCATGGGAAATAAGAACAAGGAAGTTTCATGCATTATAGGCCCGTGAATTCTGCCTGTGAAAAACAGGCAGATGATCAAAGGGAACAATTCTTTCCCTATACCAAAGGTCAGGCCTGAGTCCCTTGGTCACGTAGCTTACAGAATTAATCACAGGCCCTGGTATGCACCTTGAGAAAACAAAGCTGTGAACAGAAAAGGACTCTATTTTGTGTAAAGAAGAATACGCAGTTAGCTAGACCATTGAAACAATGTTCTATAGGAATCTGCCACATTGAAACTGCAAACAGCTGCCTGACGATACAAAGCAACTGCAGAAATGTACTTGGCTTGCCTAAAACTTTGTTAGTCAATTATAACAGAATCATTGTTTTGGGTTGAAGATATTATGGTGGGAAAATTAATACAAAGGAAAATGTTGCACTACTGTGGGCTTCTAGGGAAACTATGTAACGTGATCCTAATGCCATTTTCTTTTGTAAAGATTTTAATTTGTTTTTGGAAAATATGTAACTTGTGGTTTGTGAGATCATCTTTTCTCGCATAGAAATCTTTGTATGAGGAGGTATAAAAGGACTAAGAAAAATCAGAGAAGAAAAAGAGGAGAAGGAAAGATGTAGATAAAAAAACATCAGGAAAGAAAGAGAAGGGAAACAGCTGGGAAGAAGAAAAAGGAAAACCTCAGGGAAAAAGAACAGATCAGAGAAAGAACAGAGAAGGAAGAGCAACCAACAGAGAAAAAATGAAATGGAGAACTAAAGTTTGGCCCTCAGACAAAGTTCCCATGTGTGCACATACGTTTGTTCCAATAGTTTGCCTATGCACATATCATCTCCAGTTCACCTGACCCGCAAGGGCTGAGCCCCTCCTCTGCAGCACACCTTCCAGAACCTATGCAGAGACCTCTTTCCTCCAATCAAGTTTCCCTTTCCTAAATTTCCATAAAACCTCACACCAGCAACTTCACCAGGGTCTTGATGGGGGCATCTCAGATTCAAACCGTAACAGTCCTATTTCCAAATGGGGCTGCTCCCATGGGTGCTAGGAGTAAAACATCAGCATAAGTCTTGACACTGTACAATCCACAGCATCAGAGAAAAAAGGGACGTTCATACGGATTGACACTTTGAGTGTCAGCCCTACTCACGCAGGCATAGTGAAACAGAACCCCTGGTATTGTAACAAGTATTTCCTGGGGCCACAAGAAAGGTGGGCACAGATCAGAGGGGACGTGAGTCCTTCTGTCCTGGCTTCAGGGAGGTCACTAGAGCAGTTTGAACTTGCATGTCCTCCCATGGTGCAGTCAGTCACTCATGCAGGGCTCTCTTCCCCAATCTGTTGGAGCTAGGGTCGTCATGTCTCTATGTCCTGCCAATAGACTACAGGTGGTAATATGTATCCTCCCAGCTAGGTTGTGGTGGTTTGCATGAGACTACCCCCCATAGGCTCATATGTTTGAACACTTGGTCCCCAGTTGGTGGTACTGCTTGGGAAGGATTAGGAGGTGTGGCCTCTTTGGAAGAGGTATGTCGCTAGGGGAAAACTTTAAGGTTTCAAAGGTCAACACTATTTCCTAATGCCTCTCTCTGCCATATTATCGTTGTCTCAAGATGTGAGGCCTCAGTGTCATGCCCGCTTGCCTGCTGTCATGTTCCTCACCATGATGGTCATGGACTCAGCCTCTGAAACCATGAGCCTCCAATAAACTCTTCTATAAGCAAGTTACCTTTGTCATGGTGTCTTATCACAGCAATAGAAAAGTAGCTAAGACACGGGTTTACCTCCCCACCTCCAGCTCACCATGAGAAGACAATGGTGAGGGACCCAAGGCAGAGCCCTTAGACAGAGGTCTGGGAATTTGAATGGTAATAAATCACACATTATCCTTCACTTGTCTGTAGACAGTACATGGCACCTCCTTCCATCATGAAAACAGCCATCGCCTTCATGGGACAGCCTCATGGAAGTCAGGGCTCTGTGTCACAGAAGAGACTGGGAATGTGCAGTATATTTCACTTCTGGCTCCTTCAGAATTCTGGGCTTAATTAGAACTGCTGCTGGCCTTTCCTGCATTGATCAAAAAGCCTGTACGTTTGTATTTCCCAAACATGCTTGTAAACTACATCTCAATCTGTCTCTTTGGTAACTGTGTGCCTTATTCGGGGTGTGTGCGTGTGTGTGTTCATGTTCATGTCGGGGGAGCACATGGAGAACATTTACATAAAAGCGTGTGGAGACTGGAGGTTGATGTTAGCTGTCTTCTTCAATTGCTCTCCACCATAGATATAGAGATAAAATCTCTCACTTGAATCCAGAGCTCTCAGCACTCAGGAGGCAGAGGCAGGCGGATCTTTGTGAGTTCGAGACCAGCCTGGTCAACAAGAGCTAGTTCCAGTGCAGGCTCCAAAAGCCACAGAGAAACCCTGTCTCGAAAAAAAAAAAATCCAGGGCTCACCCATTGGGCTGGTCAAGATAGTTAGATTGCTTCCAGGATCCCATCTCCACATCCTGAGTACTTGGATTATCAATGGCTGCCATGTCTATCCAGAATTTATATGGGTGCTGGAGAGCCAAGCTCCATTCCTTATGTTAATATGATCTCATAGGTTTTTTTTTTCAACTTGATACAAACCTATACATACCTGGAAAGAGAGAACTGAGGAATCACCTCTATCAGGTTGATCTATGGGCATATCTATGGAACATTTTTCTTAATTTCTCATTGATATGTGAAGGACCAGCTTACTGTGGGCATGTCATAGAACAGCTATTGCTATAGTTTGGGTCTTGAATACCCCTTGATGGCATGTGCTGAAGGCTTGGTTGTCAACTTGTGGTGCTTGTGGGATGAGCTGAAACCTTTAGGAGGTGGGATCTAATGGGAGGAGGTTAGGTCATTGGAGTCATGCTCCTGAAGGAGACTTCCTCTCCATCTTGCTTCACTTCTCACACACCATGAGGGGAGCAGTTTGCTCCAACATGCTCCTTACTATGCTATGCCTCACCATAGACCCACAGCAACAGGCCAACTGTTCATGAACTGAGCCTCTGAAATCGTCAGCCAACACAAACCTTTCTTCTTTCAAAGTTGATTCGCTGAGGTACGTTGTCATAGTAATGCCTGTCTATGTAGACCAGTTGCTCTGTAAGGTTTGTTACAAAGAATCCAGCCACACTGGGTGGTGAGCTGAGGTAAAGGACAGCTGCACAAGGTGAAATTCCTTTCCAAACAGAGAATTTAGGGTCAGCAAGATGCCCCCATAGCTAAAGGTAGCCTGATGACCTGAGTTCAATCCCTGGAACCTATGTGGTAGAAAAGGGGGTGCTGGGATTAAAGGCACACTAACTGTAATTCTCATTAATAAAGCTTGCTTTTCCTTTGCCTGCACCCGTGAGTTCATGTTTTATTCTTTTTATCATGAGAACTCACTTGAAAGCATTGCCTAGGGAGGACTTTGTTAGCTGTTGAGTGTAAGGCATTTTAGGATCCTGGACCAAGCTCAGTGGGACGAAGAAAGTTCCCACAATACTCAAAATTCCTACATCAGAGGGAGGAGGGAGGATCCTAAGACTCAGAAAGTAAGTGAAACAAATAAGTAACCAAAACTTACAAAGCCCAGGAAGTTACTGAAACTTAAAGAACTCATAAGGGCCTCACCCAAGGACATACGAGGAGCAACTGCTAAGAGAGTCTCCTACCCTCTTAGCTGCAAGCCATGAAGGAACCTCAGGGGTGCAGCTTTTCTGAGTCATCACGCTTGCTGGGGTGGGATTTCCAATGACAAGGGTGATTTTGAATCACCTATGTTCCCATAGGTAACCTATCCCCACCAAAAAAAAAAAAAAAAAAAAAACCTCTCACTGATTCACTTGAGTAGGATAATTTCTTTAATCTATCTCTAATGCCCTGTCTGGAATAAACAGTCATTCACTTGTATCTGGCTGTTGCTAAAAGGACAAGAGGTTTCTAAGCAGATGTAGAAATGGTACTGGAGGCTGGGCGGTGGTGGCGCACACCTTTAATCCCAGCACTGAGGAGGCAGAGGCAGGCGGATCTCTGTGAGTTTGAGACCAGCCTGGTCTACAAGAGCTAGTTCCAGGACAGGCTCCAAAGCCACAGAGAAACCCTGTCTCGAAAAAAAAAGAAAAAAGAAAGAAAAGAAAAGAAATGGTACTGGGACCTCCAACACCTCCCAGGCTACTTAGGCAAAAGCCAGCTCTCTTGACCTCACTTGGGAAGGACAGTTCCATTGAAAGCCTCAGCAAGACTAAAGCAGCAATAACTGGAATGAAGTGGTGAGGTCCAGTTTCTACCCCTGGGCCTGTGACCCGAAGCACCACTGAGATCCAGCAGTTTCCAAGACCCCTGAACCTATCTGCAGGATTCTAACAGGAGCCAACCTGATTCTCCTTCATTACCCACCTCTTCTTGGATGGGGCTAATGATCTATTTGTATTCACAAAACTATTGTTAGGAAGATTAATTAAAGGGAGAGTATTTTTAGCCATCTGTACTAATTCGGGGAAAGAATTTAGAATATAATGGTGTTATCTGTGGCTGAGGAATTCATACACCCCTCTTGGAATCAGAATATTAATATCTCTCCAAAAGACTATGCAACACTGACAAATTATCACTCCTCTCCTCCTAAATTAGTCAAATTAAATGAGGATAATCTAAAACATTTGGCTTACAGGGGAAATGACATTTCCGTGCCTCCGAGAAGATGGGCTTTCTCCTAAGTTTGGAGGAAACACATCTCCAGCCGGTGAGTGAAGCCCACCCATGCCCTAGCTGCTGCCACTAGAGTTAAAACAGGGAAGAGTCTAGGGTAAGAAAAAAAATAGAATGGAAATCAGATCAGTCTCAGCTGGGGAGGGAGGTGACTCACTGGAAGTTCTTGCCCACACCTGTATCATCACCTGCTTTATCCTATGTTCTAGACCATTCTCCCTGAGTGACTCCACCAGATCCTACTGAGAGGTAAAAATGTCCATGGAGAGAAAATGTATACAGAAGTTTCTGTCCTGCTGGGTCCCACAGCTGTTCAGTCCCAAAGAAACACAAAGAAGCTTATATTAATTATAAACTGTTTGGACTATTAGCTCAGACTTATTACTAACTAGCTCTTACAACTTAAATCAACCCATAATTCTTATCTATATTTAGGCATGTGACTTGGTACCTTACTCAGTAAGGCATTCTCATCTTGCTTCCTCTATGTTTGGCTGGTAACTGCAGACTGAGCCTTTCCTCTTCCCAGAATTCTCTTAGTCTGGTCACCCCACCTATACTTCCTGCCTAGCTACTGGCCAATCAGCATTTTATTAAACCAATACAAGTGACAAATCTTTACAAGGTGCAAGAGCATTATCAAACAGCACTCCCCCCCCCTTTTTTTTTTCAAAACAAGAACTCTGAATCTAATCTCTCCAAGTTGGGCACCAAATGAAATATGATTAATAAAAACTCAGAGATGGATATTGGGGTTCAACTTGAAGACCAGAAAAGCAAAGAAACCAGCATCCAGCCACTGACTTTTACCTCTACCTCAGTCAGAAATGATGATCCTGCCTCCAGGAATCTCAGAATGACACTGAGACTGGAGGGAAGTGGAGCAGCCATATCAGAGTCAGTGAAAGAGTGAAACAGGAGGCTGAGGAAACGCAGCCCTTTGAGATTGCAAGGCTGGGTTGCTTGTCCTTGAAATATTGCATGCTGGAAAACAGTCTTCTAAGCTGTTCCTGCCAGAGTGTGTCACTCTTTTCCTCAGAGTGTTCTAGGTTCGCTTCCATCACTGACAAAAGCACCGTAAAGGAGAAAAGAGCTGTGTGGCTCACAGTTCCCAGTGCTGCTGGAATGTCAAGTGTGCAGGAACCTGAAGCACTGACCACATCATATCCACAGTGGTGAACCCAGCTTGCCCACTCCAGGGAATGGTCCTACCCATAAGTAAGATGGGTCTCCCCACATCTGCTAGCACAATGTCTGTGACAGTCCCTCAGACATTCTCAGAGGCTAACCTAACGGGTGTGCCTGGAGACCTGCCTCCTCGGCATCACACAGAGGCCAAGGCTGCCTTAACCCTAGCAGAGAAGCTTCATCCTCACGAGGGCTCAGCACTGAGATGCTCTTTGGAGTGATGAACCGGCCGTTCTGCTCATGGTTTTGTTTTTGTTCGGTGTTTTCGGGGTTTTTTTTTGTTTGTTTGTTTTTAATTAGCGCTGCGGCAATTTTCTGTGTTGCGAGGGAAAACATCTCACATCATCTACACAAACGAAAGCACCTACTTGTGTTGACGGAGATGATGCCAACTGCTCCAATAAAACCAGAGCATACGGCGGCTCAGCAATGTGCACAACACTCCTTCCGTTTGAGCTGCAAAGCCCAAATGGGTGTTCCTGAGCAGGGATGGCTCTCCTCCCAGCTGCGATTCAGGGCAGTGCCACTCCTGATGTCCTTACTAGATCCCTTCTCTCCGGTCACATGATGGGGATAGAAGAGGACAGAGCGCAGATGTGCCTCCACCTCCCCCGGGGAATGGCTCTGATAAGCCCGCTGCCGTCTGAAAGTACAACAGTTGGGAAGTCTCATTCAGCAACCGGAAGTTGCCGCATCGTGTATGTGGTCCAGCCACCCTGAACGCACTTAGCCCATGCCTTGGTGCTTTCCGGTCTGTACTCACCTCCCTCCCGACCCACGGCCCCTCCCACAGGCATGCTGGGATTGTCTCTGACCCCAGACCACCCACAGAAATGCCCCCCCACTCCTCCTTTGACACCTGTTTTTTGTTTGTTTGTTTGTTTGTTTTGTCTTTTTTCGAGACAGGGTTTCTCTGTAGCTTTGGAGCCTATCCTGGAGCTAGCTCTTGTAGACCAGGCTGGTCTCGAACTCACAAAGATCCGCCTGACACCTGTTTTTTATGCATGTGTGCACGGGAAGCCCAACAGTTAACCTCAGGTATCTTCTTGGGTTGTTCTCTTGAGACAGAATCTCTTTTGTCATCCTGGAGCTCACCCACTGGGCCACGTGCTAGGCAGCAAGCCCCAGGGATCCTCCTGCTTCCACTTCCCCACCACTGAGACTGCAAGCCTGCCACAGTGCCCAGCTTTTCACCATGTAAGGTCTGAGGGTCCAGCTCAGGTGGTCTTGTCCAGCAGACACTTACCCACCCAACTATATTTATCGTCCTTGAATTGTATTTTATGAGTTTTTTCCTTTCTAATAAAATACATTTTGATCATGTTCTTCCTAGGGTCCTTTTCTTAATTTACAGTATTATTTAGCACAGCCTTGGGTTCACAGGAAAACTGACCGAAGGCACCAGAAGTCTCCTCCCACATCCACAGCTCCCACTGTCGATGTCCCATCAGACAGGACAACTGATCCCTCAGTGAGCCTGGCCTGCACACCATGGCCATCATCCTCCAGAGTAATGCCTGTGCTTGCATTCCCTTACCACCTCCCCATACACGCGCACACACACACTCGCCCCAGGACTCTCAAGAAGGGGGTGTTTCCTGCCATGTGGAAAACAAGCCAGGCACACTGCAAACCTTGACAGCCCCTTCAAGCCACCAGAGCTGCTTCACGCGGTGTGAAAGAGGGGGGGAAAAAAGACAATTTACAATTGCAAATTGTAACTCCTCTCTGCCAGCTCGGGAGACAGATGGTGAGGATGCATTCCAGGAATGAACGTGTTGGAACACTCCACCGAGTGGCAGAGGCGTGCCTCCCCCCTCCCCTCCCCCCCGCAAGGCCACTGCCATCCTTCCAACCTTGATTGGCTTTCAGGAGGCACCTGTCCACACCCTCTCCTGTCTCCGCACCATCCTCCATCCCGCATGCCTACTACTGTGCTGGGGTCAGAACTGCAGACACTACCCCCTTTGCCAAAGCCCGGAACCACAGGTATCTATCACAGCCTGGAGGTTGTGGTAGGCAGGGGTGGGGACTCACAAGACCCTTCCATTGCTTTACAAATGAAGCACAAGCAGCCAGTGTGTCCCTGCAGCTGCTAGGGCTGACTCCACCCTAAATTGCAGCAAAGGATTCTCCCGATGTAGGAGTGCAGGAGCAGGCTGGGTCGCAGGGAGGAGGAGTCAGCAGGTGTGCAGGAAGCTTGGCACCACAGTGGCACGACACCACCCTGCCTCCACCAAGGCCACAGGTGAGGCCTCTAGAATGCCCACAGGCTTCTCTTTCCAGGAGAGAAAAAGGTTCCACTCTGCAGATGTGAGCCTAGAACAAACGGTCATTTTACACAATGCATTGTCAGTACCAAAGCTCGCTCAGTCAGTGACCTCTGTGGCTATTTAAAGGACTGCCACAAAAAGCACTGTGAAGCTGAAGACAGACCCTTGAAGGGTGTTCACAGGTCACTGCCCTGGCCACAAGAAACGGGAGAGAGCTGTGCCTGAGACCAGGCCAAACACCACAGCCACACAGCACTCAGGGTCTAGGCTAGAGTCAAAGCAACCAGATGAGCTAAGGTCAAACACACTACTGGACAGACCCCAAGGCCCACAGAGTAATGGATAGGCTCCAAAGTCTGGCTATACTGCAAGGCCTGGGCAGAGCCCCAAAGCTTTGGCCAGACCAGACTCCGGGAGCAGAGATGTGGAAGAACAGAAGGAAGAGTCAAGGCCGGAGCTCAGAAGTGGATTCCTGTTCCCCTAGGCCAAGGGGCTGTGGGAAACCGTGGGCACACTTGATCATGACTGAAGCCAGAGCTGCTCTCCATGAGAATGACCATGGAAGGAGAAAGTAAGCCCCAAAATACCAAACTAGCTGCAATTCCAGGCAGTGTGTCCCCTGACCCTCTACCCCCAGCTGTCACTGCTCCCTGACCCTGAGCTGTCCAGAGAGGCCAAACCCCATCTGTTCCCAAAGGCTGCAGCATGGAGGTTCTGGGTCACTAGGCAAAGTAGTCCATGCTGCCTCACCCCTCAGAGCCAGTCCTCTGCCTCGGGGTCCTTGAGAGGTCACAAGGTAGGATGAACACGGCCCATCATGAATGCCAAGCACGAGAGACTAGTGCTGGGAATAGCATTATCTGAGGTGTTGTCCTGAGCAAGTGGGACCCACTTCTTATTCCTGCCATCCGTTTGTGAGTTGTAAAATTAATCCTGCAGATATTTACACAAGACTTTACTCTTCCAAGGGGAAGGATGAAGACGCTGGCAGAGTTCCCGCCTAAGCCTCCCTCTCCCTGAGCTCTGGTTTCAGGAAAGATCCTGGGGCTGTTTAGCAAGCCAAGTTTCTTATTCCTTCAGCCAGACACCAAGCCCTAGACTCTGAGAATCACTGCCATTTCCTCCTCTGAGTTACCTTCCTGGATATAACAGGGTCACTGCCTAAATGATTTAAATCACATAGACACACTGCCCATGGCACAGGAATGGAAGGACCCAGAGCAGGACAGCAGGGCCAGCTCCTCCTGAGACGCTCCTGGCTCACGGGAGGCATATTCTCCCCATGTCTGTGTGTTTGTGTTTTAATCTCCTAACCTTTTTTTTTTCACCTAAGGTATTTATTTGGTTTTTCTTTTAATTTTTAAGATTCGTTTTTATGGGCTGGAGAGATGGCTCAGGGGTTAAGAGCACCGGCTGCTCTTCCAGAGGTTTTAAGTTCAATCCCAGCAACCACATGGTGACTCAGAGCCATCTGCAATGAGATCTGGTGCCCTCTTCTGGCCTGCAGGCATACATGGAGGCAGAATGTTGTATACATAGTAAATAAATAAATCTTAAAAAAAAAAAAAAAGGCTGGAGAGATGGCTCAGAGGTTAAGAACAACGGCTGCTCTCCCAGAGGTCTTGAGTTTAATTCCCAGCAACCACATGGTGACTCAGAGCCATCTGTAATGAGATCTGGTGCCCTCCTCTGGCATGTGCATGTTAATGAAACATTGTATGCATAATAAATAAATCTTTAAAAAATATTTATTTTTATTATTTTTTCATATGTGTGTACAGACACATGAGTATGCACCCACATGTGTGCTTGAGTCCACAGAGGCCAGAAAAGGCTGTCAGAACACCCTTGATCCAGAGTTACAGGTAATTGTGAGCTTCCTGATGTGGGTGCTAGGAACTAAACTCCAGTCCTCTATAAGACTGGCAAAACCTCGCACCTACTGAGCCATCTCTCTAGCCTGTCTGGTGTCTGCTTGTCTGTAACAGAATTTCCGTGTATATCCTCGGCTGGTCTCCAGCTCAGTACCAGAGGTGACATCAGTGCCTTCCTTTAGGGCTTTCCACCTTGTCTGTTGAGACAGGATCTCGCTCTGAACCTGGTACAGGTTAGAGTGGCTGGCTGCTGAGCTCTGGGGCTCTGCCTGTCTCTGATTCCCCTTGCATTAAAGCTACAGAAGTGCATGGTTACCTGGGTGCCGGGGATTGGAATCCAGGTCCTTACGCTCAACAGCAAGCACTGAACAATGTGATCCATCTCTCCACCCACTTCCTGAAGCAAGATCTGTTTCTATCATTGTCTATGCATTAGATGTAATATATAAACCAAGGTTTCCAGACACAAGAATCTGGAAATCAGTGGGTGCTCTTTGGACCACAACCCACACCTACAATAGGGTGGGGACACAATTCAACATTAACAGTCTCTGGGTCTCTGTGGGCAGCACCTGGGAGATTGTCAGTTTGTAAAGGGTCTTGCACCACCCAGCTACCCTGTGACCACGGGGCTGCTGGGCAATGAAGGACATTATCACATCCACCAGCAGAGAAAATCCTCTTAGAGAAACCAAGGTTCCTTGAAGGGGTCATCTTGGGGTCAGCACCACAGAGTCAGACAATCGACCTCTCTGGCTAATTATGCCGCCCACTGGTGGACAGTGTTACATGCTTACTAAGTCTAGTGCTCCAGAGGTAATAAAAAAAGAAAGGCAAAAAATGGCAGCCCCCAGATGGGAGGGCTTTGGCGGTTCATTTGGATTCCATCATGAATAATTTATAGCAAAGCTTTTTCCTGGAGCCCAGCTTTCCACAGTAAATGTTCCACGAGAATGTACGCAAATATTTCAACACCGATATCTCTCCAGTGGATTCGGCTGACGGCCCAAACCAGATTTGAGTTGCTACATTGCTTATTTACGAAAAATATCATAATCTTGCTTTTATTTGCATTTTTCCAAGCATTGGCGGGTGATTTGAGAGGCATAACTGCAAACACAGCAGCTGCTGCTGGCTCCAGGGGCAAGGAGGGAGGGATGGAAGGGATGAGAAGAGAAAGAGGGAGTAGGGGAGGAAGGAGCAGGATGGGAGGAGAGATGGGGGAGGGAGGGAAAGAAAGGGAGAGAGGGATGGAAGGGATAGAAAGAGGAGGGAGTGGGGGTAGGAAGGAGCAGGAGGGGAGAGATGGAGGAGGGAGAGGAAGAAAAGGGAGGTGGAGAGGAAGGAAACAAGGGAAGAGCTAGAAGGAGAAGGGAAACAGAAGGCAGAATGGAGGGGAAATAGAGACAAGATGGTAGAGGGAAAGGGGAAAGGGAAAGGGGAGAAAGGAGGAACAGTAGGAGAGAGATGGGCAGAGGGAGAGAGGAGGGAACTAAAGAGGGACAGCAGGGAAAGATGGCAGGGAGGGACAGCAGGAAGGAGTAGGTATGGAGGGGAAAGGGGAAAGCAGGAAGAAAGGAGAGGAAATGGAGTAGGGGAAAGAGAATGAGAGGGAAGAGGGGAGGAAGAGAGAAGGGGGTAAGAAGAATGAGAGAAGGAGAGGCAGGAAGTGGGAGGAAGGAGGGCCTGTGACTGGGTCAGGGAAAGAGGGACATAGGCGCTGGCCCCAGCTCTACTGCTGGCCAGCAGTTTGACTTGGGCAAGCTTGTTAGTTTCTCTGCACTCTGTTTTCTGGTTTCTCAGTGGGTGACCACAGTCCCTTCCCAAGAGGAACCTGAGAGACCCCCATGTAGATGCGATCCATAACCTTGATACAGAGCTGAGGTAATTAACTCCATGGGGCTCTTCCAAAGGTTTGTTGTTGGACCCCATATAAGTCTTTCTTGAATGGAAGGTAGCATTTCCCTTGGGCCCTCCATGAGCTGCTAATGAAACCAGGCCTCTGTCCACTCCCCCTCCCCACCCCACTCCCACCCATGCTCATCTCACCAGAACCCAACATGCATCTCTCAATACCCAGCATGCATCTCTCAATATCCAGCATGCATTTCTCAATACCCAGCATGCATCTCTTACTTCCCTGTTCCCTACAGATTGTTATCTTACTCTAGAAGGATCTTCATTAACCAATCACATCCACCCTCTTTCTTGTTGATGATCAGTCAATCGGCATGCAAATTCTCTGGTTACATGGGTCTAGGAATGGACACATAACCTGTATTAGCCAATCAGAAACAGAATGAGGACTGTCCATCTCCTCCCCACTGTGGGTGAATGGGTGAGCTTAGCTCAGGAGGGAGACTGTATGGGGGCAGGAGGAGGCAGAGACAAAGTTAGGAGGTACAGCCCTGGTCACGTGTGCCTGCAGCCCACCCTGTCTCAGAACCAGTGTTTCCAGAGGTGAGGCAGCTCCGTGAGGCCCAGCTTGTCCGTTACAAGTCTCAGACTTCTTCATTCATCCTCATCTAATGATGTTTTCCACTCTTAGCGCAAAGAACGAAAACACAAATAAAACCCCTTGCCCGGCATGCTGAGAGCCTCTGAACGGGCAGCAGACAAGCTAGCTGACACCACTACTAGGGAAGTCAGAGGATGAAAGAGAGGCAGGCAGGCTGCCCACAAGGCTGACCTAAAGAGGGCAGAGCTCAGGGAAGCTTCCAGAAGTTCTCAGAGGAGGCAGACCTGGCTCTGTGACTGGATTACTTCCCCATCATCATGTGAGTGGCAGACCCTCATGTCCTGAGAGCACTGGACACTCAGAGAAGAGAAATGTAGGCAGTTTATTTTAGAATCTCAAAAAGTCAGGACATCAGCCCAGAAGGGCAGATGCTGGTTGAAGCGGAGAATAAATTTCTACAATTTATCTCGATTCTTGATTTTCTGTGGCTGGGACAGTTGCTCTCAGAAGCCATAAAGAGGCATCAGGTCCCCTACAGCTGGAGTTCCAGACAGCTGTGAGCCATCATGCCGGTGCTGGGACCTGTACCTGGGTCCTCTGTACGTGTTCTTAACCTCTGAGCCACCTCTTCAGCCCCTCGAGAACAATCTTTATAAACTGTCACTCGTGGCCCTTCCCCTATTTCCTCTTGGGCTGAGTATCAAGAGGGTTTAGCCTTACACATCGTCCAGACGGATCTGTTCCTCTGCCATGTCTGTCTTTTCCTCAACAAAAGCCGGGCATCTCTGCATTTTACAGTCTGCTTACTTTAAGCCTTATCAGACTTGTGACCTTTCAGAAGAACTTAGAACCACAGCATCTATTCTAAGCCTCTAGCTGTGTGTGTGGCAGTGGTGGTGACTTGAAGTTGGATCCAGGCACCTTTGGAAATGAGACAAACCATGCAACCTTCGATGACCCCACGATGAGAAAGACCTCAACAGCAGCTGGACATCCATGGGCTGCGTGTACCCAAACCTGGAAATATCCAAGCCAGAGATGAGCACACAACAAAGTGAGGGAGGGTTGGCCAGACAAAGGTGGCGGGGGGGGGGAAGGCTCCGCACAGCCCTGGCTGCCCTGGAGGGGCCTGACACAAAGCCTCCAGATGCTCTGTGGTGTGGTCTGTGGCTGGAACTCCAGCTGGACGGTTTAGCAGTGTGACCCAGGTAGTGGCCACTTAGGAACTGAGTGGCCTGGGCGAGAATCAATTGTTCCATGTGCAGGAGGGAGTGGCAGTGATGCCCACCTTACGAAATCACAGAGAAGATGTGACAGATAAGAAAAATGACGTTCTCATCAATGTGTCTGGCAGAGTGAGTGTTCGCTAAGTGTTCATGCCATTTCCTCAGCAATGAAGACACGAGCGTGTCTCACCAAGAACAGTAACAGAGACTGCATGTTCCCTCCTGGTAGAAACAGCAAACAAACACATGAAGTCATGGTTGTCTAGCCGTGCCAGACAGACAGCCACGACAGCGATTCTTCAGCAATGGAAAAACAAAAGCAAGTCGCAGCGTCACCACAGATGACAGCATCAGGGAACCAAGAGTCCAACAGACCACTGAGTGGAAGCTCAGTGTCCAGGGATACCATGGGAGCCAAGAGTCTACAAGGTGGCGAGCAGCAAGGAGGCAGTGCCCAGGGATCACTCTTGACAGGTGTAGTGGGCTCCTCTGACTGCCCAGAAAGGCAGCAATTAGTGAATCCAGGGAAGGACCAAGAGTTGGGAAGGGAAGGCCAAAGCATCTGATGAATCTGTGCATGGTGCCTGCACTCACCATGGTGTGAAAGTGTTAATGTTCCCACAGGGCACCTAAAAGCCCTCAGGACTCCCGAGGCATTGGGTAGAGAGGCTCACCTCACCATTAGGAGTGATTATCTCTGACCAGACACCGGTTTGATCACACCTAACAAAAGCTAAAGGCAAAATCTGAAAAGATAAAGTATGTTCAAAAAATTTAACTACATCGCAGGACAGAACTTAGAAATTTAGTGGGGTGTTTTGCTTTGCTTTTATCAGCAACCAAAAATAACCCTTACCTAAATCAAAGTCTGACCCCCAGTGAAAATTTCTAGATATGTATGGTAGTTTGAATATAATTGCCCCCATAAGCTCATAGGGAGTGGCACTGTTAGGAGGTGTGGCCTTGTTGGAGTAGGTGTGGCCTTGCTGGAGGAAGTGTGTCACTGTGGAGGTGGGCTTTGAGGTCTCATTTAAGCTCAAGTCATACCCAGTGTCTCAGACCATTTCCTGTTTCCTTCAGATCAAGATGTAAGTACTCTCATCTCCTTCTCCAGCACCATGACCGCCTGCAGGCTGCCCTGCTTTCCGCCAGGGCTTTAGTGGACTGAACCGCTGAACTGTAAGTGAGCCACCACAATGAAATGTTTTCCTTTATAAGAGCTGCCGTGCTCATGGTCCTCTTTACAGCAACAGAAACCGTAACCAAGACAACGTGCAAAGAAACATGAGGGGCTGGGGAGATGGCTCGGTGGGTAAAGTGCTCACCACACAAGGACAAGGACCTGTGTTTAAATCCCCAGAACCCATGCAAAGGCCAAAGGCATAGCATGGGTGTCTGTAATTCCTACGGGAGACGAGAGGCAGGATCTTGGAAGCTGAAGCCAGCTAGTCTGTTTTATGCCAAGGAAAACGGTGACCAGAACCTGTCTCAGATGAGACGGGAGGCAGGCCCACCCACACCGAAGTTTTGATGGGCACCCTGAGCAGAGGTAGATTTGAGAATCCTGGAATTTAGCTGCGGGTTTGCTGGGTACGACAGCATCATCTAACCTGAACACCGTGCAGCTCAGATCCAAACATGGTGCCAAGGAGAAAGCTTCCGCCTGGTGAACAGGATGGGGTCTCCCAACGTCAGAGAAAGCACAGAAGGCCATGCCCTGCTCTCTGCTTTCCTGCTTCAGCCTCCAAGCCCAACCCTGAGGGTAGAAACTCTGTCAGAAGCCCCTAAGAGCGGACCTTCTGAAGGAGACTAACTTCCTGTTTGTCTCAGATCTTCTGCCATTGGGCTGTAAAAGCTGGATGGTGGAAGATGAGTCCCTTGTAGTTTCTAGGCTAGAGAAGGGGCACAGAATGACGGTGGATGTCCTGGATCCATGACAAGTGTTTCGGACACAGCACAAGGATGATGCCAAGGCACCACCTGGCAGACATGGCCCCACCCACTTCTGTACAAACTGCCAGAGGAATGGGGCAGAAGTGAGCTCCCAAACCGGTACAGTTTTAACTTCCCTCCCTGAAGAAAGCAAAGCCGCTCACAGCTGTTCGATGGCGGGCATCTCACCCACGGCGATCCTCCAATAGCCTCCCACTTTACCGGTCACTGCATCAAAGGTGACTTGCAGCCGGGCCTAAGCACCCAGTGGGCACTACAGGGAAGCTGGGTGGACTTCCTTTAAGCCCCAGCTGAGACAACAGGGGCTTTCCCTGAAGCCCCTGGCCAAACCCCAGACGCTGTCATGGGAACTTGTAAACTGTCGTGTGAAATATTTATTCACATATACCGGCTTAAGCCATTTAAGTTTGGTGGAAATCAGCATCTTGTTTTCATTTTTAATGAACCTCTGCACAGCAGCCCCTTCTGTCACAGGCAGGTGCTGGGGGCAGGAGCATTCACAGCCAGATGCAATTTTAATCTCCCCCACCATCACTGAATAATGTGCCTGCAGACACAGGGCAGGTGGAGCCCCTTGGCCCAGGCAATCCTTTCCTTTGCTAACCCCCACTCCTTTTGTATCTCTGAACACTGACAGATACCCCCTTAAACAGGGCTCCTGATGCTGCACCCGCCCCCCAAAACATATTCTTGTCCTAGTCCCTGGAACCTGGGGCAAGGAGGACTTGGTAGATGAAACTCCTTGAGACAATCAGTGTAATTGTTAGTTTTGTTTTTTGGTTGTTTGGTTGTTTTTTTTTTTTTTTCGAGACAGGGTTTCTCTGTGGCTTTGGAGACTGTACTGGAACTAGCACTTGTAGACCAGGCTGGTCTCAAACTCACAGAGATCCACCTGCCTCTGCCTCCCGAGTGCTGGGATTAAAGGCGTGCACCGGCGTAATTGTTAGTTTTATGCTGTTTTACTGGGCCAAGAGATGCCCTGGAGAACCATGGGCATGTCTGTGAAGATGCTACCAGGGGAAACAAGCATTTAAATGGGAGACAGATGAAGCAAAGACCTCATATCGGTGGACACCATCCAATGAGATTGGGTCTGAAGAACAGAGGGCAGAGAGAAGACAGTGGTGGTCTCTCTTATCTCAACACTTGAGGCCTTCAGACTCAAACACTAACACCAGTGACTTTACAGTTGCCAGGCCTTCACCCTGAACATGGGATTTCCTGGCTCTTCAAGTTGCAGGCAACAGATCACAGGACTTCTTACCTATATAATCATGAAAGTCAAGTCTCAGAATAAATCTTAGGTAAATATGTGTGTAGGCAGATAGGTACAGACAGATATATTATACATACATATATACATACATACATGACTCATAGACAGATACATAGATAATAGATACATGAGATCAATGACATATAGTTAGATAATAAATGAACCAATATTAATAAATAGACAAGTAAATAAATTGGTTAGATGATAGATAAATACATACATACACACATGCATTATAGATAAGATAAATGATATAAGATTTACTAATGATAGATAAGATATATGTTAGATGATTGATGAATACACACATATAAGCACACACACACACATGTATACATGCTGTGTTGGTTTAAATAACAGTGGCACCCATAGGCTCATACATTTGAATGCTTGGTCCCAGTTAGCAGAACTGTTTGGGAAGGAGGAGATGTGTTCCTGGGGGTGGGCTTTGAAGTTTCAAAGGCTCACAGCTCACACCAAGCCCAGTCTGTCTGTCTGTCTGTCTGTCTGTCTCTCTCTCTCTCTCTCTCTCTCTCTCTTTCCCTCTCTCTCTCCCTCCACTCTCTCTCTCCTGCCTGCTAATCAGGATGTAGGTCTCACCTGCTTCTACAACACCACACCTGCCTATCGGCCTCCACACTCCCTGCCATGATGATAATTGACTCTCTGAAGCTGTAAGATGATGTGGGATTCCCCTCTGTGTGCTGTGATTACCAATGATAAATAAAGGAACTGCTTTGGGCCTATAGCAGGGCTATAGGGGAACAGAGCTAGGTGGGGAAAACCAAGCTGAATCTGGGGAGAAAGGAGGTGGAGTCAAAGAGAAGCCATAGAGCCTCCGCTGAAGACAGACACGCTGAAACTTTGCTGGTAGGTCACGACCTCATGGTGATGCACAGATTAATGGAGCTGGGTTAAATTAATATGTAAGAGTTAGCCAATAATAAGCTAGAGCTAATGGGCCAAGCAATGATTTAAATAATACAGTTTCTGTGTGATTATTTTGGGGCTAAGTTAGCCAGGAAC
>JAQHUG010000212.1:1687839-1707657 GCA_028555095.1 Dicrostonyx torquatus | reverse complement strand
AATAATAACAAATTTTCAATTAAGAGATAGATAATAGAGGCAGACAGATTAATACTGATGTCAGTTTGCGGCTGACCCTCCAGACCCAGGGATTTATATCCATGAATTCAAACAACTTCAGATTTCAAAACAAAAACAAAAAAGAACAAGGACTAGAGAAATGACTCAGCATTTCAGTTCAGTTCCTTGCACCCATTTGGCAGCTCACAACCAGCTGTAACTCTAGTTCCAGGGGATCTGACACCCCCCATGGGCACCAGGCATGCACATGGTGCACAGACATACATACAGAAAAACATCCATATACATAAAATAAATCTTAAAAGTTTATAAACTATGGAAAGAACTTGTATCCACTAACAAGTATAATCTAAAACAATTGTTCACATGGAAACTGAGAGAAAAATGGTAACCAGAGACAAAGAGAGTTGGGGCAGGAGGGCAGGAGTGGGGAAGCTGACAGCATTGGTATTGGATATAGGAATGAGTACGGGCATTTGACAGCAGGGCAGGCTGAATGTAATTAACAGGAATGGGTTGCATATCTCAAAATAGTTAGAAGAGATGAATTTGAATCCACTCGCCATAAAAATGATAAATGTTTAGGCGATAGATATGCTAATTACCTGAGTTGATCGCTACCCAGTGTAGCTGTGAATCAAAACATCACATCGTACTTCATGAATATGTACAAAAACTCTGCATCAATCAAAAAAATTAAAAAGAAGAAAATTAACGTCTGTACGGGGACTTTTTCTCTTGTCATTATTCCCAAAACAATACAGGATAACGACTATTTACAGGGACTCTACATTGGATTACATAGCATTTACATTGGATTTACATAGTATTTACATTAGATTTACATGACATTTGCATTAGATTTACATAACATTCACATTGGATCGCTTATTGAAGTTATGGAGGGATGAGTGAAGACCTCCAGACACGCCCTGTCCTAATCACTGGAACCTGTGAGTGTGGAAAAGGGGACTTGGTAGACCTATGGGAGAGCTTGGAATGTGGCTTTACGGAAGAGCATGTGTAGCATGCCTGAGGCTCTGTGCTTGAACCCCAGTACTGCAAAATAAATTAATAAATACAACTAACGTCTATGGGACAGTGCTTATAGGTTAAATGTGAACACTGCATTATTTCATATAAGGGACATGAGCATCTGGAGATTTGTATATTCACAGGAGGTCCTACAGGAAATTCCCATCAATGCCAGGAACATGCAAGGTAGCTAGATGCATACAGGCATATATAACCTGTTGGATATATTTCTCTAAAAAATCCTCATAGAAAGATTATCCTAGATTACAGAATGGGGAAGCATTGAAATCACAAGAAGGAGACGGGGAGTATGTGATACCTCCTGAGGGATTGTTGGTCAGTGTCTTAGTTAGGGTTTCTATTGCTGTGACGAGACACCATAACCACAGCCACTCTTATAAAGTAAAATATTTAGCTGAGGTGGCTTCTTACAGTTCAGAGGTTCAGTCTATTATCATCATGAAGGAGAGTACGGTGGCTTGCAGGTACATGTGGTACTGAAGGAAGAGCTGAGAGACCTACATTTTACAGCCAACAGGAAGCTGACTGCCATCACACTGAGGGAAACTTAAGCAAAAGAGATTTCAAAACCCGCCCCCACAGTGACACCCTTCCTACAAAGTCGTCAGATTTTTTTCTTTGGGCTGCCAGTTTACAAAATGCCATGGAGACTTACTATTAATTATGAAAGTCAGCCAATAGCTTAGGCTTGTCCCACTAGCTCTTATAACTTAAATTAACTCATTTGTATTAATCTATGCCTTGTCTCGTGGCTTTTTACCTCTCTTCCATCTCGTACCCCCTGTTTCCTTTCCGTGTCCTCTGGCATCTCTCTGAGTCTGCCAGAAAACTCTATGATCCACTCCTGCCAGCTGAATGTGACCCCACCCTCTGAACCAAGGCTAACTCCATTGGCAGTCTCAAAGCAACAACAGAAATAAATCTGCAGCACTCCAACAAGGCCGTACCCATGTCAACGAAGCCACACCTCCTAATAGTGCCACTTCCTATGAGATTACGGGGGCCCATTACATTCAAACTACCACAGTCAGAGACCCCAGAGCCATGTCACCCCAAAAATACAGGTTGTTTCCATTGCTTTTGTTGGCCCACCAGAACTAGATGGTAGGATCTTATAAGCTGAAGACATCATGCACTCTGCTTGCAAGACAAAGAAATCAAGCTGGAGCTGATCTAGAACCTTGCTTCCTTTTGACTAACTTTCATAGTGAGAAATGTGCTATACAGGCCACTAGGGAAGAAAGGTCACCAACGGTCTGATCCAGCAAGGGACTCCATGTACCACAATACGCCAACCTGCCAGGCAAGCCTTGCACACTGCTGCAGTAATGGCATGACTTAACTTTCGGGCGAAAACAATCACTCTCTCATTAGACTTGAGGCCTGCTCCACATGAGGGAACTCCTGCCTGGCACTGCAAACATGACTGGGAACATCTTGGGCCCTAAAATGAAACCTGCTACTGTGCTTTGTTAAATGGGTGTGATGTCAAAATGCCTTCTAAATAGTTATACTTACACCCGTGGGTTAACGCTGCTCTCAACCTTGGTCGGGGAGAAGCTTTCTTTAGTAACTGTGGTGAATGCAGGGACTTATCACTAGAAAAATAAGTGATAATAAAAATAATCCTACACAGCATATCTGTAACACCCCCTCCGAGGTCCAAGGAGCACCAACAGAAGAGGGACAGAAAGAATAAAAGATTCAGAAGATGGAGAAAAGTGCAGGGAAACACTGTCTTCTCGGCATGACTATAGTGGTATATTATTTGTGTTTTAATAAATAAAGCTTGCCTGAAGATCAGAAGGCAAAGAAGTCATACAGGCCAGGGAGTGGTGGCACACACCTTTAATCCCGGAAATCAGGAGACAGAGGTAGGTAGATCTTGGTGAGTTCAAGGATACCCTGGGCTACATGAAATTGATCCAGTCTAAAAGAGAAACAGAGCTCACACAAAGGTGATCCCAGCACTTGGGATCCCACACCTTTAATCCTAGCACTAGGGAGGTGGAGACAGAAGTGATATGGCTGGGTGGAGAAGACAGGCACTCAGTGGAGTGTGGAGTCTGAGGATTCATGGAAACAGGATCTCACCCTTTTGGTCTGAAGATCTGGTAGACGTAAAAGGTCTTCGAGGTAAAAGGTCTTCTAGTGGCCGGCTGCTTTGCTTTTCTGATCTTCAGGTTGAACCCCAATATCTGTCCCCGGGTTTTATTACTCGTGCTACACACGACATGAGCATTACACTCATGAACTTCCAGCAGCCATGGTCACATGCACAGGACCTGTACAAGATCAAATGAGTTAAAATGCCAGCATGGATGGGAGGGGGCTCATGAGGTGCCATCGGCAGCTAAAAGTTGCTGAAGGAGAGAAAGTTATTTTTCTGTGGTGATGGAGCCACTGGTAAGTGACGTCACACCCATGCCCATCAAGCAAACCTAACTAAACCTAGAAGGTCATAGAAAAAGACATGAAGGCTAGAGGGACACTTCTTGGGAAGAATGGATGCAGAGGGAACAGTATGGAAATAAGAGAGGGTAATGGGTGAATATGACCAAAATGTGTTTTACACATGTATGAAATTTTGTCAAAAAAAATAACTTTATTTGGTTTTTTGAAACAGGGTTTCTCTGTGTAGCTTTTTTTGGAGCCTCTCCTGGAACTCACTTCTGTAGACCACACTGGCCTTAAACTCACAGAAATACTACTGCCTCTGCCTCCCAAGTGTTGGGATTAAAGGCATGTGCCGCCGCCACCTGGCAAGAATAAGTTTTAAAATGTTTTAATTTAATATAAATTAAAAATTTTAAAGGCGCCTAGGCTGGGCATGTAGCTCAGTTGGTAGAGTGCTTGCCTGCCTTGCGTGCACAAAACACAGAGTTTGGTTCCCAGCAGCTCATAAACCAAGTGTGTGGCACATCTTTGGAGGTGGGGACAGGAAGATCAGGAGTGCAGGGCCATCCTCAACCATGTAGTGAGTTGAAGAGCAGTCTGGAATACATGAAACCCTGTCTTAAAAAACAAGCAAACAAGCTAGGCGGTGGTGGCGCACGCCTTTAATCCCAGCACTCCGGAGGCAGAGGCAGGCGGATCTCTGTGAGTTCAAGACCAGCCTGGTCTACAAGAGCTAGTTCCAGGACAGGCTCCAAAGCCACAGAGAAACTGTCTCGAAAAACCAAAAAAAAAAAAAAATAGTAATAATAACAAACAAAAAAGCCTTGTTATAAGGAAGATCGTGGCAGACCCATGAGCCGAGGGGAGTGAGTGGCCTCTAGAGACTGAGAAAAAGCAAGCTGTGGGATCTCTGGAGTTAACAGCGGAACCAGCCTTGACCTCCGGTCTGGAAATGAACACTTTGTGATGGCCAGAGCCATAAGCCTGTTAGTCATGTGTCACTGCCACAACAGAAACAGCACAGAGGGGTGGGTAGCCTCTCCCCCGACTTTTGCTACATCCCTTCATGAGTTCCCTGCCAGGCCTAGCTTCAAGGCCCCTCCCTCACTTGCAGCTCTATGGCCTCAGGCTTATGGTTTGTCTGCTCTGTGCTGTGTCTCCTGACTTCACAGGGACAACAGCTGGGCCTGGGAAGGAGTCACGGAAGTGCTGCCTCTGGCTGCTGCCATGGCTCTCTTAGGGCTGTAGGAGCAGGAGGCGTGTTGTCACGTTATCACAGAAGGTTCTGAGTGCCTGCCATCAGAACAGCACCAAGAGGAAGCATCCTCCAGCTCAGAGGCAAACACAGCCCACAGGCAGACGAGACAGTTGAGGATGAAGACAATGGGTACCAGCTGAGGGAAGGGAAGGTTTGAGCCGGTAATGCCAATCAGGTTTGTGGATTTCAACAATGGCTTTGAAGAAACGGGACATGGAGATTCCCTCCCAACCCTCCTCAAGGAGAAAGAACTGAACCCCAGAATACTCCACTTCACCCCATCATTCTGTGCAACAGAATGGACCCTACCTGAATGACAGAGAACACTAAACATGAGCCTCTGCCCTGCCCTGAGGAAACCCAAGGTCTGGAAGAGGGGAAAGACCCCAGAAAGACACTGCAATGGCCCAAGGGACAGGTGCTTTGGAGACAGGCCTAGGCAGGAGGGAGGATTCTCCACACACATTAAGCACCTGCTGGGTACACAAACTGTTAGGGCTTAAGAGAGGACACCAGATGGTCTTAGCCAAGCAAGACATCCGTCATCTGTCTGTGGAGAGGCGTGTGCGAGTCCCTTTGCTCAGTAGATGCGCAGACACTGAGGGTCACCTAGGGCAGGGATGCTGGCAGAGAGGTACAGACTCAGAGGCTCTTAGGTAATGGACCAAGAGAGACAGGGGTTTGCAGGTGCTTGTCCTGGTGTGTCCTGGGGAGGGGGCATATGAAAGGACAGAGGACCCTCAAACATAGATGGGACACACTTGCAGTGAAGACTGGAGAAAGCCATGTACTTGGCTTAGGACTGTGAACCCTGAGGTCCAGGGGGAGCCTCAGTATGGAGGTGCGGGAAAACACAGAGAGGCGGGAGAATCACGTGGAAAGCAACTGAAGTAACAACTGGCACAGCCTGTGGAGCCCAAGAGCCTCCAAACACGTGAGCCACACTCCAGAACCTGTGGAGACTAAGCACCTCCAAACACGCAGAGCACAGTCCTCCTGCCCATCATCCTTCTCCTCCCCTGGGTGCCAGCAGCTAAGAAGAAGCGTATCATCTTCACCCACACTGTCGAACTATGTTAGACACAGAAGCACTGATAAAGAAAGCACCCAAAGAATGGGGGACTCTCTGGCGGATGTGGGTGCAGGCAAGCTAGCCATTACAGGGTGGAGAAAGCAGAGCACCCGGGGAAGAATGGAGGTTGCTATGGGGTTGGTCCCTCAGTGGTATTCCTCCTGGGCTAGCCATGAAGTTGCCCTGAGGTCATTCTCTGTAGCAGAGCCCTCTCAAAGACCCCAGAGAAAGCCCGTCCTGGCTGAGCACAGCTGTCAGGGTATCTGTTAGAACTTCAAGCTTGCCCTTAATCTCTCTGACTCTACAATCATGTCACACTAGCAATGTGACCATCACCAGAGAAGCTTGGCATTCAGGGAGCCAGGATGCCCCCAAATAATCCAGGCCATGTGCTCGCTGGGATGAGGACTCCTCCACCTCCCAATGAGCAGACTCCTCCCATCCCTGTCCCTCCAAGACTCTATCTCAGCCGGCAGTTACAAGTCCCCAGTCCCAGAGTCTCACACTGTGTGACTAGGTTTCTAGACACTAACGGGGCCAAATCATGCAAAGATGCCTTCACTCCAGTGACCAACATTGTAGATCCCTCCCCGGGACAAGCCAGGCCTGACATACCCTTCTCTCAGTCTTGACCCCAGGCCCTAGCCTGCTCCTCATCCAGTGATCTGCCCACTGACCCACAACATACAGAGTCCAGGAATGGAATGGGTCTCTGTATGTACAGAGGGTGCCACCTGGTATGAGGCTGGGATCCTTACCTGTGTGATCCTGAGAAAAGGCAGGAGGAAGATGTCAATGAGAGAGAGACCTGGAGTCATGGCCTTTTGGTGGTTCTGTCTCCTGACTATTACTGGGCCAGTTTACATCATGGCTTCATTGATGTTCCCCAATTTTCCTTTTTGAAAAGGCCTAATGGTGGGAAGCAGGACCATCACCTTATTTTATTGACCAAGGAATGAAACCATGTACAGAGAGGAGATGTAATAGAAAAGCGGCTTTGGGTTGTCTCTTTCTCAGCGCTCAGGGTGCAGCCAGGGCTGGAGGTCAAGGATGTGAGGACCTAGCACTGATTCCTATCAAACTTAACAACATGGAGGAGATGGGAAGAGTCGTGCCCCAACGCCATGTCTGCAGCCAGGTGGAGCGATGGACGTCATAGGTAGATGAAAACGAAGTGACCAACACTGGTCCCCAGCAATGAGCTACGTTCTCCCAAATCAGTCATCAAGAAAACGCCTTACTGACTTGCTCATAGGCCAACCCGATGGAGGCATTGCCTCAACTGAAATTCTCTCTTCCCAGGTCACCCTGGCTTATGTCAAGTTGACAAAAACAGAACAAAATTAAACTAACTAGAACACTTAGTAAGGGGCACATGCCTGTCATCCCTGCACTTGGGAGGGAGGCCAAGTCAGAAGGATTCTGAGTTTGAGGTCACCTGGGGCTACATAGCAAGACCCTGCCTCAAACCTCGGATTTAGTGGCCTCCAGAATTGTTAGTAACACTTTATTTCATTACCAGTTCATGATATCATTGTAACAACCCAAGATTAAAAAGAGAAACCTCACTGCCCTCTGAATACCATTCCACACATGTCTATAGACACCCATGCCTCTGTGATGCAAAACACAGACTTGCTCCTAGCCACTGTGAACCTTCCCACCTGGGACCTGAAAGCCGTGGACAGGAGACGGTCTGTACCCACGGTGGCTACCCAAGCAACTGCGTTTCTCTGCATGGCACATGAAGGTAAGAAGGGGATTCGGGAGCTAGGAGAATGACTTAGTAAATAAGACTCTTGTGCAACTGTGAAGACCTGAGTTCAAATCCCCAGAACCCATATAAAAGATGAATCATCTCATTTAAATCCCATGGCAATTCCCACTTCACTCATAAGAAAAGACCCACTTGTTGGAGCTATGAAACTCCATTTTATATTTTACAGGCAAGTGAATGTACCCCTGTGGTCATGACCCAGAAGAAGAGATTCAACAGGACTCCAGACCAGTCTTCTCACCCAGGGGCCATGGCTTATCTATTGATGGACTCAATGCAAGTTTTTGTTGATTTTGTTTTAGTTTTCGTTTTTGTCTGTGTGCATTTTCTGTGTGTCTCTCTCTGTTTCTCTGTGTGTCTCTCTTTATCTCTGTCTCTGTGTATGTGTGCGTGTGTGTGTGCGTGTGTGTACATGTAGAGGCCAAAGGTCAATGTCAGGCAGTGCTTCTCAGGTACCTGTCCATCTTTTTTGCTAAGACAGGTCTCCCCTCCCTGGCACTTGTCAAGTAGACTAGACTGACTTGCCGTGAGCCTCTGGCATCTTCCTGTCCCCACCTCCCCAGGGCTGAAATTAAAGACACGTCCCTAAGGCTGGCTTTTTTTCCCACGGGTCCTGGGGCTCAAACCCAGGTCCTTGTATTTTCAAAACAAGCACTTCATGGTTGAACCGTCTCCCCGACCCTTAAGACAGTTTGAAGAAACTCCCTGCAATGAGCTGCCACCTTCTTTAAAGAAGAGGCAGGTCTGACTGCCCTCTCCAAAGTCACTGGAGCATTGTGTCACTCCCAAACCTTCACTGCTAGGCCAGTCAGTGACAACCAGTGAGCACCTGGCAGGCGGGACACTGGTGATGACAACAGGGAGATCTCATGGTCTCGGTTATGCAGAGTTCACCTAGCTAAGCAGTGTGCAGTGGTATGGGTTTCCCCACTGTGTGCTGTGAATAGCATTGGTGAATAAAGAAACTGCCTTGGCCTGTGAATAGGGCAGAACTTAGGTAGGCAGGGCAGGGGGCGGGAATAAATTGAATGCTGGAAGAAAGAAGGGTGGAGTCAGAGAGAAACCACGGAGCCTTCGCCAGAGACAGACATGCTGAAACTTTGCTGGTAGGCCACGACCTCATAGTGATGCACAGATTACTGGAGGTGGGTTAAATTAACTTGTAAGAGCTAGCTGATAAGAAGCTAGAGCTAATGGGCCAAGCAGTGATTTAAATAATACAGTTTCTGTGTGATTATTTTGGGGCTGAGCAGTCGGAAATGAACAAGTGGCCTCCTTACAACAGTACAGGGGTGAGGGCCCAGAAACCAAGGAACGGTTGAAGGCTAAGGAGATACAGAGGGTAATGTGTGGAAAGGGAGGGATGAGGGAGCCCATTGCAAGCGGTACAGGGTGATCAGGACTCTTCATCCTCCTCCAGGGCAGCCTGCTGCAGTGTGTGGAAGGTGGCTTGGGTGGAAAACATCCTCCAGTAGTTATATCTGAGCATCCAAACCAAAGCACCTCTGTAACGTGAGCAGCACCCAGTCCTCCACTGCTCACCCTTTGCCTCCTGGGGTGCCTTGGGGCCAGCCACTGTGCCAACTTGCCTCTGTCACCAGATAAAGAAACCTAACAGAGTGTGTGTCTCAAGGTAAACCCAACCCTCACTCCCCATGCTGCCTACTCACAGAGAATGGCTTCCTAGGATAGGGACGAGCATCAGCTGCCCCACACCACAGCTCCTAAGGAGTGGTAGCAGCTAGAGGCACGGATGACTTGAGTCCCTATTTGGAAAAGGAAAGAAATTGTCCCTGCAAAGGCAGCTGAAGCTGTGGGCTGGGATTAAACGGCAGGAGGGACCAGCCTCCTCTGCTGGCCTTCCTGGTACACAAAGGCTTCCTCGGTACCAAGTAGGAGACCCATGAGTCGTGAAAGCCACAAATAGCACTGAAGAGGTTGAGCCCTTTGTAGCTGGTGAATGTGTGTATGGGGTGCAGAGGTGGGAGGGAAACGAGGGGGACCTTGCTGGGCGAATAAGGGGGGCTCTGCGCTGAGTCCTCCATATCCACTCAGAACAGCCCTCTGCCTCCTTGGGGAGCCGAGTGTGAGGAGCCACCAGCAGTCCTTGATTCAGGGATCATCCTCTCAGCTGGCCACCCCCTGTCATCACTCCACATGCTGAGATGTTTGTAGCAAGTGTCTTAGGAAAGAATTCCAATGGAAGCAGCTCAGGGGGTTCTCAGGAAATGTGCTATGTGGGTCTCAGAAAGCAACTTCAGGAATTGACCTCCTTTCCCCACGTGTAGAAACACGTGCACTTATCCCAGCAAAGGAGGTTGAGTGCCAGCTCCCCGCCCCCAAAGTCTGCAGTGACAGCATCCAGATGTTTTCTCTAGGCCCTTCACACCACAGATGTGCACAGTCTGCATAGGAGGAGAGTCCTTTGAGCCCCTCTTACTGAGAACACGGGCTCTGTTACCAGCAAAAGCCTCCTTCTGCATGTTGTGACCCCTGCACACCTCTGCCGTCTGTGTGACTGCTTAGACCTGGTTAGTCCCAAAGAACAGATAGCTCTCAACATTAGGAAAGGAAGACCCACCCCGTGAAGCCTCACTGTATGGCAAACGCTGTTACGGGCACTCACACATCTCTAGATGCGAGCAGGTGTGGTGGTCTGTGAGATTGAGTTTGGGCACCTCAGGGAAGCACCCACCTTCTAGGGGCAGTGGAGATTTCGTTAGGATGGAACTGACTCTGCCCTCAGCTCCCTGGCAGGTCTGACCAATTAGGCTCTAGCAATTCCCTGGCAATGAAGGTTGACTTGTGACAGGGCCTGGTACCCAATCAGAGCACAAGGATGGCAGACCAGCTTAGAGTGGCTGAAATCTGGGATGCAAGCCCTGAGCTCCTAAAGCATCGCTGAAGGTTAGCAGAGACGGAGGCTGGACCCTAGGGCTTGCAGGTGTGCTTCAATTCTTTCTTTGGCTTGAGCCCATTTGGGTTGTTTCACATTTTCACCTAGAATTCAAAGAGCCCTATTGCACATCAGCCTCACAGTCGATACGGAAGCTGACACTCAAAGGGATTAAGTAATGTGGGCAAGTTCACACTGCTGCTGAGTTGCAGCACTGAACTTAAATTTTTAAGTCAGATCTGTGTCTGGGGCAAGTACCACATTATATCCAATCTTTCCAGTCTGCTACCCTGTGATCAGCCACCAAGAGAGGACAGTAACAGTGTATTAATTCCTCACACACTGCTTTTAGAATCCTGGCGGACACTTAACTCAAACTTACTGGGAGATCTGTACATAAACGAAAAAAAAAGGGAAATATATGGAAATGATTGAACCATCGTCTCTAAACATCCTCACCATGAGAGCCATGCCACCCTCTGACTCAGTATGGACGCCTGTGGTTTACAACACATTGCAGTCCGTGGGAAGCTGCTGAGAGTGGCAGGATAGACGTTAAGGCTATCCTCCAAGCTGCTACCCACTTTGAGCCTGGGTGCCTGTCCCTCTCTAGACGTCAAAGAAGGCTTATAGACCATGAAGGCCCTCAGTTCTTCCCTGATCCTTTGTCAGTGATTGGACAAGGGTTCCAAGACTGGGGGTGAGCACGTAGCACCTGCTGCCAGGGCACAGACCATACAAAGGTGCTGGGATGGGAAAGAGGGTACATTGGTTGGATGTTGGCAGAGCACCTGCACATTCGGTGAGCATCCCCTCTGATTCAGTGATTGAGAGCATGATTCACTATGTTTCACTGTAGGGACATAGAACTGGGAAGGCACTTGTGCCCAGGCCATATAACAGGTGTAAGACAGAACTCAGAGTCCAACTCAGGCTTGCTACTGCCAGAGCCAGTGTTTCATTGAGAATTACAGGCGGAGAGGCAACAACGACCCTTTAAAATGCTGTCTTTAACCTGACTTTGTCAAGGGCTTTGAGGGGATCCAAATAATACCACCTTTCTTCCCACTCAAGTTGTGAACCAGATGAGGAATAAGGCACATGAGTCAATGGAATTGGCAATGAATGAGGTGAGGTCCGGATCCACAGCTTTGGGAGAGATCCAAGCAGGCTTTTAACCCCGAGCAGACCTAGTGAAGCCCTCCTAATGAGAGACTCCGGGATGGCTCATCATCTCACCACTTCATCTAGCTCTGGCTCGGAGGGAGCAGGGAGAGAGATACAATCCTCCCAACTCGCGGATTCTTAGATTCTGTTATAACTAATGAGTCAAGTATACCATGGGCAAAAGTCCACCCAGGACCAGAAGCCGTGATCCATGAAAAGACCACTTTCACCTGGACAGAAACATCAGGAGTGGAGTGAAGATGCCGCCACACCCAGCCAGGTCCTCCTTCCTCTCAGGAGAACTGGACCTCAGGACTGCACACAGAGAACATCCTGCCATGGTGGCGGTGAGATGCAGGGTGTGGGAAGGGACACGCTCTTCTGAAGCTGGCACATCTCCTTTATGAGCAGCAGGAACCCCATAGAGAGCTCTGCCCCTGTGCCAGTGGGCAGCAGTCCCTACAGAGGTCCAAGGAACACAGTCTGTGCACGGGTTTAAGGGAAGCAGTTCCATCAAGAAATCAGGGACTTACAAATGTTGGGGTTAGGGGTTTAGAAAGGGAATAGGTGAGAAGGCCAGTGGCTCTGTAACCTAAAGGCTCTGAGTGTGTTCTGGGAGCTGAGAATGGGTGTCTTGTCCCCAAGAAGTCCTTTTGGTGTAGATGCAAAGGAGGGTTTGATGAAGGACGATGAATTTGATGTTGTCACAGCCCACCATTGACCTCCAGGGAATTACTTCTACCCTGGAGCCCCAAATCTGCTTCACCAGAACTCCCAGACGCCCCAGGGGCAGGTTCCAGGATATGCATCTCCCAGCCTGGCTAAGATGGTTGTTGGCCAGGTGAAAAGTGATACCCCAGCCCTCTGGCTTGTGAGAGACCAAGATGTGTGGATGTTCTGGAGTACCAGATGGGGCAGAGGCATATTCTCTAACCAGGGTCAGGGCCCAACCCAGGCATGTTGGATACGGGGTAGACGAGACAGGATTTTAAGAACATGGTGGGTAAGATACCTATCTCCATAGTATTTCCTTTTTGGAGGTATTGATGACTCAAGGGAGGCCTACTACCACTTCAGAGCAAAGTAGGGCCTCAGGGAAGCCGTGGGGAGCAAGCCGGCATGAGGTAATCAGGTGTCCAGCAGAAGAGCTAAGGGTCAGAGCTAGGATTAAAGTGCGGTGGAAACCAGTAATCCTTGAAGGTTCTTTTCTTTCTTCAGGGGGGCGTTATGACTCTGGGGGGATCCATTAGTCCCTAGAGGGGAACCAAGCATAGCCTTGAAGTCCCTGAGGACAACACCCCCCTGGACATGATGGGTATCAAAGGAAGTTTTCCCAAGGATAATAAGGCTGAGGTGACTTCACCACCACTGACATGGTCCTGATGACCACAGCCAACTCTGCCCAGGAGTCAACAGACCAGAGATCAGCGGACAAAGAGTGTAGTTGGGAGTCAGACAGAAGACGGTACAGACTTCAGACATGGGCGTGACCCTTCACGGACTCCCTAATCCCCCCTCCCCAGCTCACTGATGCATTCCTCAGAATAGATCCCATTCATGTCACTAACAGATGGAGGACATGAGAGCAGCGAGCTTTGGGGCCTACAGGCCGAGTCCTGCTGAGGCTCCAGAGAGGTGCAGAGACGATCCGAGGTGAGCATGAACACTCATGCTAAAGCTGCTGAGAACAGCCGTAGTTACGGCCAGAGAGGAAGAACTGGAGGGGCCAGCATGGAAACCCCGCAGTCACAGGAAAATCCCACATCTGCACAGAAACAAGACATCAAAGCTCCTACAGCAAAGCAGCCTCGTTCCTTTCAACCTGGGGCCCACAGAAAGCTGTGAGAACTGCAGATGACACCAGAGAGCAGCCAGCCTGCTGACAAGGGTGTCATGAGCCCTGTGTGGGTGGTGGTGTTCATGTGGGAGTCACATTAACAAAATGTTCCCCTGGGGCGACTCATTGGATCCTCTTATGTATATAGCAGAGTTCTGTGTGGGGCTGTGGAGCTAAGGCGGCAGACCTAAGTGACTTCAAGTGACATCTCACAGTATGATTTAGGCATGCTTCACACTGCACCTCTAGTCTATGGACTGGGCTCTCCCAGCAGTCCCTGGTAGCATATGCTCACTAGGCATGGGACAGTCATGCCACCTCTGTATTTGTGTTGGCAGTTGAGCCCAGCAGGCTGCCCTGATCCACGGCAGTAGCCAACCTTGGCAAGGATGGGGTCAGAGACACCCTCCCGTTCTACTCTCTATGTTGGTTTTGCTCACTAGGTTCATGGCTGGCTCTCCTGCAATATCCACGGGCAATGCCTGTCCTCTTTGGTCCCCACAACACGAGTGGCAGTTCAGAATCACACACACACTCCCTTCCCAGTCTTAAGGGAAGCCAGTCTTGCCAGCTTACCCTTCTCCTATAAACTGGTGCCCATTGTGCCCATACTGCTGGTTGTATCCTAGGTCAACCTTAATCCCATCTGTTTCTGTGCCTGGTTAAGTGAAGGACTGGAATAAAGTTACTGAGCAGGGTACCAAAGCATGGCTGGATCCCCTGTGCCAGAGCGTGTGTGGTAAAAACTCACGTTATGTAAGAGTGAGTTTCTCAGGGCAACTCTCCAGAGGCTCTGAAAACCCCAAAGCTCATTCCAGGCTCCTCAGACAGGTATCAAGATCCAGGCTGGTGGAAGGGAGTCCTCCCGCAGGCTTGGGCAACATGGATTACTGCTCTGATGGGGGTTGTGGCTGAGAGGCTGAGGGAGAAAGGTTGAAGGTAGGAGACAGAGAAAAGGCATGCTGGGGAAGAAGACAGGGAGGTCGATAGGAAGGACTATCCCAGAAGAAGGTACATAAGACAAGCATCACCACCCGCCCAAGGCTCAGCCAACGCTCATGCAAGTCTAAGCCTGTTTCTTTAAGTAGACCAGCGCACTCTTGAGTGCCTCCCCATGATTTAATGGCTCTCAAGGGATAAAAGGTGCATCCTGGAAAGCATCCATGGGAACGGGGGTTCAGGAGGAGGGGATATCAGAGGAACTGGGCTAGGGTCCTGAATCTTTGTGGGTCTCCCGGGGGCCTGGAGCCCAGTGTAATAGATGGGTGGGTTGCTAGGGAGCTCAGCAGAGGGGCTGGGCTTCTCCCTTGCAGCCGGTGAAGGGGAAGGAACAGACCCTACTGCCAGTGAAGGGGAAGGTTGAGAGAGTCAAGAGACCTGAGACTATTTCTCCCAGGGATGAGTGACACCAGAAGGCAGAGCGCCAGCAACACCATGGCACCGGGGCACCCAGGAGCCCAGTTTGTACAAAGAAGGCAGAGCCCCAGCAACACCATGGCACCAGGGCACCCAGGACCCACGGCATCCCAAGCTGACATGTACCACGAGATCACAAGTGAAGATGGTTTCTGAACCAATGTCACAGCAGACAGGCTCTGGGCTGTAGGGTGGGGTGCCCATCCTGCAGGCGACTTCTCTGCCTTTTCTTCCTGGTGCATGTTTGATGCTTCCTATCTGGAGAACTCCAAAGCCCAAGACACACTTTCTATGGGTTTTCCTGCTACCCCCATTTCTATTCTTCACAGAAGATTCTGGAAGCCACTGGGAAAGGAACTGTTCTCTCTCCTTGACCTGATGCCTGTACCATTTCCTCAACAGCATCCTGAGAGGTTGGATCTCAGCCACTTCCTGGGAATAGTGGGCAAATACGTAGCATGGCTGCTTGCCTGTTCTCCTGTCTCATCCTGCCCCCTGGTGTCGGTGACCAGAGACACCTCCAGTGGGTTCAAAGCCACTTCTGGCCTTAGGAACTATTTGCTTGTGATCTTGGGTAAGTTATGCCCCTTCCATGTGCCCCATGGTGTGACATAAGACTGTCTCCGTGCATACCATAGGTGTTTGTGACAACGACCTGGTGACACACAGAGGAACTTTGAACTAGCCATATACAGTCCCAGGTGCTCTCCACACACAGACATGGCCATCCCTGTCACCATCACGAAGGAGCCAAGCCACAGGATGTCCACAGCTTCACTGAGGATGTGCCTCTTCAAACCACAGTTGCTGCAGTCCCAGACTCCCCAGGCCCTGTGGTCAGAAGTGGAGCGGCTGAGTCCACGAGGCTGGGGCATCATGCAGCTTCTAAAGCAGACTGCCCTGCTTCCCTGCTCTCTTGGGAGACCCTGGGATCCAGTAGATTATCCTTTCCTCTGCATCTCTAGCCACAGCCTGCATCTGATACTGCACCCATACCTCACCGTCTGTGTGCACACACAACACACACCACAACCCACCACACACACACACCCCACATTCGAAGCATCTTAAGAATAAAATCCCAGTGGGACAGCTGGAAATTCTGGACCAGGGGAGCTTGGTGGGGACCCTGCGGTGTCTGTGTCAGGTGTCCCTCCTGCTGAGACCTTAGCTGCAAAACACCATTGCTAGGACATTCTTTTCATCCAACCCCAGATTCTCAAGCCAGAAAACATCTTCCTCTGTGGCTCCCAGCCTGTGGGTACCCACAAAAGTCACAAGCACAATGGCTGCTGTGTATGGAGCAGCAACTCTCCGCACCTGGAAAGGGCTCCCCTGACCTGCCTCAGGCTGGAAGAAACGAGGCTGGCAGTAGCAGCAGCTGGACGCGGTCACCTCTTAACAGGGAAGGTTGCTCATCTGCCCACCCTGCACTGGTGATGTTCCTTAAGTCATGCTAGGGCTGAGGGCGAGGGGAGACACCCGCCCCCATTGGTAATGTTCCTGAGGTCATGGTAGGGCTGAGGGAAAGGGGAGCCTGACCGAGGCTCCATTTGACCATAGTGAGAAGTGACTGGCTTTCCTCTCAAAAGAGTGGGCGGAGTCCATTAGCAAGTGTGATGTCCCCTAGGCTGTTGCCAGCCTGATTTAGGCTCTGTACCAATATTAAAAGGACATTATCTGTGTGTCTCTCTGTTGGAAGGTTGCTTCCCCTTAGCAAAAGAGTCAAAAGGATTTTCAGTAAATTTTTAAAAAGTATCCAGAAGAACATGTCTCTCTCACTGAGAGAGAGGCGGGGTGCCTGTTTCCCTCGGAGGAAAATGTTCTACAGAACCTTTCTTTGTCATCAGGGGCATGCAAGAGACGTTAGTTCCGGGGGAATTTCAGCTGAAGTCACAAAAAGAGAGAGAAAGAGAAGAAAGCACCAGGCAGCCGCTGAGAGGGGAATTAGAGACCCACCAGAGCTATGTTCTTTCATCTTCTCACTCTCCAAATTGGTGTGTGCTGTACTCTCCAGGACAACGTGGGGAGAACTCCATCATTATCCCAATGATACCTAGACTTTGTCCTCGGCTCCCGCAGGAGTGTAACCTCTGAGATGCCCTAATAGGATCTGCACTCTTTGTCTGGGATGTTGGGTCACCCTGGGTAGGTTAATGGTATTATTTAGGATGGTAAGAGACACACTGATTGAAAGGCCGGCCAACCCAGAAGGGCACTTTGGGCCATGAATACCAATTAAAACAGAGAGGCTATGACAGCCACTGGGTCTCCTTGCGCAACTGAGCCTTAGCAAGAACTCCAGACATGAGATTCAGTTTCACCCCTAACTGTCTCATTACACATCTGTCCAGAAGATTGACCCCTAGGAGACCATGTAGGATGTTCTGATCTTTTCCGGAAGCTCCACCCTCATCCTCACTTCAACATGTCACTGGCTGATCTTACTCTCTGCCCTTTCCTCATAAGACACGTTCTCCAAGACGGTAACAGCTGTGAGGTTTCTACAAGTCCCTCTGGGAATGTGGCGCCTGGAGTTGATCTTGGAGGCTTGGTATGCCGATTGGTTTCTGAAGTCATTTTGTGTGCCATTTTCTGTGTCTTACTTTTGCAGGAAGCCTGGACTTTTGTTCTGTATGTGTGAGGGAGATAGAGAATAGAGAAAAAAAAATCCATTTCCCCAACATCTGGTCCCATCCTGTGCCCCGGGGATACTCAATCGTATACTCCTAGAAATAGCAAATCAGCGGTTCGATTATCCACACCTTTTTGCTTCTAAATTCAGGTCAGCTGAGTTAGCCCAAGAATGTCCAAGAATTCCAGATGGTTGCCATAAAATCCCGGGTAAGACACAAACCTTCTTAGCTGCAACCTACACACAGGAGGGATGCTGTGAAGACCAGATAAGGAGGTGAACACTGCTTCCTACCGAGGGATGCTGTGAAGACCAGATAAGGAGGTGAACACTGCTTCCTGCTCTTACTTCACACCCAAACTCTGCAAAGCAGGAGCCTGTGAGGCCTGGGGGTGCTTACACTCCAAGAGAATAGGGAGACAGCCAGGGACCCAGCAACCTCGGCAGAGCCTGACCTGAGAGGCAGGTTTATGTGTACGACATTAGTTCACAGTTAGCCACTGGGGACCGGCAGCAGGCTGTCCTGGCACTGCTGCCCATAGGAACACACAGTGTCATTTATCCAGCACTTAGCTGCCCAAGATGCACTGACCTGGAACTGCGCTTGCTTTTAGGAAGCAGCCGGCTGGATTGCTGCCACGGGGACTTCAGCGGACAAACACCCTGCAAGGTACCTGGGTCTTCTCTGTGCAGAGGAGCCATAGTGAGCAGAGACACCACCCAGATCCGCAAGGAGAAGCAGAGACCCCTCTGGCCTCATCAAGAACCCTGGTTTACTTGGAGCGCCTCCTACTGGCCTGTGGGCTCATTACACGTGCTCTTGCAGGGGCACCTCTGAGCACATCACTGAGGACAGACTCACGGTATGGAAATGGACAGATTTCTCCCCTGAGCCTTCTTGTTCCTGAAGATGATGTTGTCCCCAATTCACCCAGTCCCCCAGAGCAAAATGATTTGTGTGGAAAGATGGTCTCCCAGCTCTACCCGCTCTTTGGGGCTGGCGCTCAGACCTTCTGGGCCTATCCTTCATTGCGCCTCCTGATGCCCTCCCTGCCACCTCAGAGGCCACCATCCCCTGGGCTCTGTGGTCCAAAAGAAAACACGTGACTTAAAAGTTCAGGGTGTGTGCAGTCCACCTCAGCCTTCCAGTCACTGGGATCACCATCGAGAGCCACCACATGTGGCTTGTGCCCCGGGTTTGATAAAGGAAATGCCTCTGGTCCTGACAGATCCCCTGGAACTTGCTTTTTTCCCCTGTGTTCAGCAATGTCATTACCCAGACACAGAGGGAAAGAAAACAACCAGTCAATGATCATTACATCCACAGGCAAAGCCCTCTCCTCTGGCTGCTGTCTCTACTGTGACACTGTTTAGCCAAATGAGCCAAAAGGGCAAGGAGAGGCTGGAGCATCTGAGCCGGGGGAGTGGGAATAGCTGCTTCAAGGCTGATTCACCCTCTTTGCCTTGTAGCCTGAGCTCCAGTTCCCATTTAGTGAGATCACAGGAGCTCCCCACCGTCGCTAGTGACCCCTAAAAGGTGAGGGACCCTTAAAATAGAGCTTTCCATCTGTGTTTCTTCCTATCTGCCCAAAGGTTCTCAAAAATAGGGTTTGTTTTTACTTAACTGCAGACAACCATTTCAGAGTTCTGCAAATGCCACGCCTCTTATTCAAAAGACATTGTGACTGTGCCATGGCCACAGAGCTGGCAGAAGGCTGGGAGAGTCTCAGCCTTTGTGTTCAGAGGTGTCAGGGTTCATGATGTGAACACTCTTTAGGGTTTGAAGTTTCAATAACACTTGAATGAAGGATGCCCTGGGCACTGCTGGGGCAAGCTGACACAGTCCGTTCCCAAAGCCCATAGCACCATGGTGTTTCTCTGATGCCCGTATGTCCTTTCTAAGCCATGTCCAGTGGCTCCATGCCTGTGCATTCTGTGCAGTCTAAGGCATTCCTTGCCATGCTGAAACTCACTCCAGAGCTAAATGAAGTTTGTCAGATAAACCAATCAGATGGCATCAACAGTTTGGGAGTGTGGGAAGCCATTGGGGAGTATTTCTGGTTGACCTGGCTGGTTCCATGAGGAAGTTGCCAGCTCCTTTTTTTTTCTTTATTGATATTTATTGAGCTCTACATTTTTCTCTGCTCCCCTCTGCCTCTCCCCTACCCCCTTCAACCCTCCCCAATGTCCCTATGCTCCCAATTTACTCAGGAGATCTTGTCTTTTTATACTTTCCCATGTATATTAGGTCTATGTAAGTCTCTCTTAGTGTCCTCATTGTTGTCT
>JAQHUG010000212.1:1657250-1672480 GCA_028555095.1 Dicrostonyx torquatus | reverse complement strand
CTGCCAATACACACTCATCAGGTCACCCCTAGACAAATGTCAGCCAATGGGATGTCCTAAACCTTAGAAATCCCTCACCCCCACCTTTACTACTATAAAAACCCAATTCTAAGTGAGCTCAGGGTGCTCTGATTATTCCAATACGTTGGACACAGGGAGAGACTGAGTTTGCAAACTTGTATAAAATAAAGGCTCTTTGCTTTTACATACGGGACTCGATCTCCTTGTTGGTTTATGGGGGACTTCACGGACTCAGGGTAAATGGGACCCCGAGCTGATGGTGGCCCTGGCAGGGTGGGAAGAGGCTGACAACAGAGAGAGGAAGCCCTCCAGCGAAGCAGCTGGCCCTCGCAAAAGCAACGCGACGGAGGCCTGGGGTGACGTCCCTTTTCAAACACTGTGACTTGGGCATCAGAAGGAGTGCCCTTCTCAAAGATGGCGACCATGGCGGCCGCAGCGGCCTCAAAAGATGTGCATTTTCAAACATGGCGGCCCGACGTGGCGGGCCCGCGCATGCGCATGCACGGAAGCTTCCGCCGCTCCGCCCTCGGCTCCAATTCCCGGAAGCGCCTTCGGCCTGCGGTCGAGAAAAACCGAGTTTGTTTGGGGCACGTGATCCGGAGACGCTGCTCCGGGATTGGCCGCGCGGCGGTGACGTCAGACACGGCGGCGGCGGCGGCGGGCGCGCGATTGAGACAGCGGAGGAGCGTTAGGCCCGGGGCGCTCACTCATGAGGAGCAGGAAGGTAATCGGCCGGGCGGGCAGGACGCGCGCTGCCGGGTGGGGAGCCATGGAGGGGCGGGCGCCTCGCTTGGCTCGCCCAGCGGCGGCTGCTCGGCCCTGCCGCCTCGGATCCCCTCCAGCCCCGCCCCGGGAGTGCGGCTCTGCACGGCCGCCTCCAGGCTGCAGGGCTGCAGGGCTCAGAGCTGCTGCTGGGACCGAGCGGGGCCCCTGACAGTGCAGCTCCCTGCCCTGGCGTCCTGTCCCCGCCACCCGGGCCCGAACGGGACAGCCGGACCCCCGTGTCATGTTGTTGGGGCAGAGGACCAGCAGTGTGACAGTGGGGAGGGTCGCTGGGCCTCATCCCCCCCACCCTGCAAGAGGGACTCTGACCTGGCACGGCGGGGACAGTGTCCTTTAGCCTGAGTGTGCCCTCCGTCTCCAGGTGGCCAGAATCCCGGCTGGCATTGGCTGAGCTGTGTAGGCGGCTGCGTGTAGTGTCGCTGATAGGCAACTGTGTGCCATGTCAGCTGCTGCCCCCCCCCTTTGCATGCGCAGGAGTTGAGGTTTGAATTTAGTAGTTTTCGCTGTGCTTCTTCCTTCCTCATGTGGGTTGGCAGAGCTGCGCTGCCTCCGTGCCAGTGAGATACAGAGCGGCCTAACTCGCCTGGGTCGCTCCCCACGTCTTGTGTTTTGTTGGCATCTATTGACAGTCCAGCCCCACAGGAGCCACTCGCTTAGGCCAGCAAGGCTCCGCCCCCTTTGTTATTGCTTGGTCATGACCAGGTTGCCTCATTTGCCTTCTGAGAGAAGTGTCTAAAGTAGCCTGTATACGGACTTCCCTTGGGGCGGGGTGCCCCTGTGTGTGTTTGGGTCACTGTCGGGCTCCCAACCGGTCTAAAGCAGCCGTCCTCGGTTGGCATCGGGGAATTTCTTTATCTGTGCCTTCGTTTTACAGGACAGATTTCCTGGTGCGGATTTTCTTAGCTGGCATTTTGTTTTGTTTTGAGTGTACCAAGTGCACTCACTGTGGCTCCCACTGTTTCTGCAGAGTAAGGGGTTGGCATCTTACCAGTCCTTCCGAGATTCGAACTGTTACTGCATTGGTCCTGTTGGTGGTTTGTCCTCCTCTCCTCTTGTGTCACAGAGGTGGCCTGTCAACTTAGAGTTGGGTTTGTTAAGATTCCTCGACATATAAATTACTGTTTTCAGTAAACAGAGAACGTTTTCAGCCATTATCTCTTGGAGTACTTTTTCTGCTTGCTCTCTTGCTGGTTGTCCCCCACATGCACGCTGGCATGTGGGTTTTAAGGCCAGCCTAGGGAGCTCTAGGTCAGCTGGGGCAATAGGCTGATGTGAGAGACAGCTGTGTGTGGTGGCGGAGGCTGTGACCCCAGCACTCAGACAGCTAGGGAAGACGGATGGAGCTTGCATTCAAGACCAGTCAAAGTAACTGGTTGAACCTTTCTCAAAAAAAACAAAATATTCTTTCAAGGGGTGGAGTTGGGAATGTGGCACAGCTGGGAGAATGCGTGCCTAGCATGCATGAAGCCGACTTGATTCCCATCCTACATAAACCAAATGTAGCAACTCACATCTGTAACCCCAGCACTTGGGAAACAGAGGCAGGTTTAGGGGCGCAAGGTCCTGGCTGGAGCTATAGCACGTGGTACAGATTCTGCCAAGCACACAGTAGGCCCTGGATGCCACCCCAGAGTAAAAAAATAATAATAAAAACATAAGCCAGGAGCTATGTGCTCTGCTCCATAGGATGGGGACTGGTGAAGGGGTGGACAGAGACCAGTGCGGGAGCTGGTGTTTCTGTCTCATCTTACTTTCGTCAGGGGCTTTGACACAGATGTGCACACTTATTTGAGGCTCATGGGTATGGGTTTATGTCCACTTACTACAGTGGTGGTTCTTGGAAACATACAAGGCAAGGGGACTGATGGTCCTGAGCCTCCACAGTGGGCAAGTGGACAGCCAGCCTTGCATCTTTTGTTTTGTGTGTGTGTGTGTGTGTGTGTGTGTGTGTGTGTGCGCGCGCGCGCGTGCATGCACATGCGTGCTGTACCACATGTATGGCATGTGCCACAGCCCGGTGGAGGCCAGAGGACAACTTCCAGAAGTCGGTTCTTTCCTTCCACTACTTGGGTCCTTAGGATTGAACTCGGGTCCCCTGTCCTGGTGGCAAGCCCCCTTTCCCACTGAGCCATCTCTCTGGCCCTGGACCCCGTGTCTGAACCTAGACAGTTGGGCTGAACCAGCTTAGGCGGTAGCAGCCTTTGCGTGTAGGTGAGGGAATGTGGGCAGAAATGCCCAGGCTCCGAGCTGAGAAGCCACAGCTCGGCTGGCGGTCTGCCATAAGCCTGCTCTCTGAGCTTCACTCTTGTCTAGCTCACAGGTGGAGTGCGATCCTCAGCGCGCCTTCGGGCCCGAAGCTACTCTTCAGCCAGCTCAGCCTCTGTCGAGGACATTGCCAGCTCCACATCTGCCAAGACAGCATGTCTGGTGAGCTTCGTTACCAAGAACACCAAGGCCTTGGCTCCATCCCTTCTACAGTTGTCACCCCGAGCTGTGTTGTGTGAAATACGAGCCATTGCTGCTGTGTGTAGACTGGGAGACATTTTGGAGGTCATGTGACAGTGCTGTCACAGCAGTCAGAGGGGTGCACGTTGCAACACAGCTGAGTTTGCTCTTGTGCACCATGCTCGTGTGTGGATGGAAGTGTGGTAGCAGTCCAGACAGTAAGACAGCTTCCCGCATGGTACCGCTTTGAAGGTGGCCTGTGCAGCCATGTGATTCTGTCACCGCTTCACCCCTAGAGCGGAGCAAGGAGGGACACACCATAGTGCAGCTGCCCCGGGCAAGGGATCTGACCCCAACACTGACGCAGCACTACACAGGACTGCATGCTGACGTTTTGCTGCACCAGCCTGAGTGTCTGCTGGTGTGCAGTGTCGAGGCAAAAGAGCCAGGAGCTTGCTCTGAGTGGGGAGATGGAAAGTGGCTTCTTTTACATACTTTAGAATTACATTTTTTTAAATTTGGGGGTGAGGGGGTGGAGGCCAGAGGACAACTTGCAGTAGGAGATTCTCCTGTCATGTGGGTTCTAGGATGGGATTTTGGCAGCAGGCACCTTTATTCGCTAAGCCGTCTTGCATGTCCCTACAATGACTTTAAAGCAGGCATGCATGGACTTGAGAAAACAGCCCTGGGAAAGCTTGTTGGAGCAGTGCTGTGGAGTCTCCCTCGGCCTCCAGTCTCTTCTGCCCCTTAGCGGCAGAGGAAGGAGAGGCTCTGGGACTGTACCCAGTGCCTTTGCCAGATAGGTCTTTTTTTCTCTTACATTTTTTCTTTCCTGGCAGGCTTCTTCATCACACAAGACTACAGACAGACGAACTTCCAAAAAGTTCAAGTATGACAAAGGTCACCTTGTAAAGGCAGAACTACAGAAAACTGACCCTAAAAGTGACATTTCTTCCTTGCCAAAAGTGGCCCCCGAGGCCTCTTGTGACAGTGAATTGGCAGAGGCCAACACCAAGACAGCTGACCCTGCGCCGGAGAGTAGAGAGCCTCCCCAGGGCTGCTGCCAGCCTGTGAGTGAGGAGCCCTCAGCAAAGACTGAAGGTGGCCTGCCCACACCAGAACCCAGCAGGGCGGCTGCAGCCCAGGAACCTGATGGCAGTTCTGCCAGACAGGCCGAGCCAGTGCCCAGGACAGAGGAGGTGCGGGCACCTGTGCTTCAGATGGACAGCAGCGTCTTTCTAGATGATGACAGCAACCAGCCCATGCCTGTGAGTCGCTTCTTCGGGAATGTTGAGCTTATGCAGGTAAGTGTTACCTCCTGTCTCTCCTGCAGTGCCCGGGCAGCAAACTGCAGCTGCCATCACATGCTCCCAGGTTCCTGTGTGTCCGTAATGCCACAACACAGAGGTACACATAACTGAGAAGAAGAAAATGAGCTCTGTGTAATTGGGAGGCTCCTCCCCTGCAGTGCTCCTCCCCTGCAGCACCCCCACTCTCGGACTTACAGGCTGGAAGGCAGGGCTCCTGGCTCCAGCCCCCTAGGAGTATTCCAACAAGGTTAGGAAGTCAGAGCTGTGGTTTTGTGAGCATGCAGCCATGTTTCTGTTGCTGCCCCTAGTCTGTAGGATAGCATCCTTCTTACCAAGGGCCCAGTGCCGGACAGACTTCCCATGTCTGAAGCAGGCCAGCTCTGCGAGGCCCAGAGCAGACCGTGGTCAGGTTTGGGTCTGGGTGCCCAGGCAGTGCCACTCAAGACTGAAGTCATGTTTTCTTCCCCTCAAGGATCTGCCACCAGCCTCTTCATCTTGTCCTTCCATGAGCAGACGAGAATTCAGAAAAATGCATTTCAGAGCCAAAGAGGACGAGGATGAGGACGACGCCGAGATTTAGCATGGGTCTTCCCGTCATGCTCAGTCAGACAGCATAGCAAGTCTGAAGATTTCTGTATGGCGTCTCCAAGAGAACATACTTTCAGTTGAACACAGAATTGACATGAGCGTCACCAGCGCCAACACCCGGCCCCTATGGGAGGGTTTCTCGCGACCACAGGCTGCCGCCACCACTGCTGTACTGATGTCCTTTCCTCCTTTCATAGACGTGCTGTTCAGGCACCGGTCAGCAGGGGCTGGGCAGTGGGAAGTCAGGAAATCCTCGAGGGCTTTGATTTTGGTAACAAAAGCTTACTTTCTGTGCCAAACTGATTACTGGAGAGAAATTCAGTTTCTTCTGGAAGGACCTCCTGTTTGTGAGTGAAGCTAATATTTTACCTTATAGTTTTTGCAAAGTGCATATAAGAAGAAAATAAAATATATTTTGAAAATACTTTTAAGGAAATATTCTGTCTCCAAAACTGTCATCTCAAATATTTGAGAACCATGGGAGGATATGAATAGTGACCAAAGCTGGGACCACCCTTCAGGCCCATTAGCTAGAAAGAAATGCAAGGCCCAGGCTTGGTACTGACGGCCCCTTCTCTGCTCTACTGGAACTGAGGCAGTCCCAGTGGGTACTGAGGTATTGAATGTGGTATTGCCCTGTGGGTACTGGGAATTGAATGTGGGTTCTGTGCAAAAACAAGTGTTTCAGGCCTGTAAGGAGTTTTCAGTTCTGCTCCTGTTCAGATGGACCTCCCCCAGCCCCAACAGCTAATCTCCCCCACTGTCACTCTTGGCTTCTACTGAGATCTGTTCTCATTAGCTGTGATCTTCACCTACTCAGTTTTGTGACGTAATGACTGATGAAAAATAATTTAAAACTGTTATTTGTGGTCATCTGCTGATAACCAGGGATAATAACGTACAACCTTGATTGCTCAGCCCCTAGAAAAGAGACACCAGAGTTCCTCGGTGGAACAGCTGTGTGGTTCCCATGAACAGACTTGCATGAGCATCCTTGATCATGACATGCCTACCAAAGAGACAGGCACGCCGTGACCAGCAAATGGGGAAGGGAGTTGGCCTCCTTTATTTGCAGCCTACCCTGCTGGTGGACCCTGGGTAGAAAGAAGCACCAGGACTACACGGGAGCCTGCAGCAGGCTTCAGCAGGTACCACTTTTCCCATCCTCTCTGGCCCGCTGACTCGAATGCAGTCATCTAGCCCTGGGAAGCTAACGGAACCCTCTCCTGTGGGAACTTGGAGAGCCTGGTGAGATGTGATAGTCACAGACCTAAGTCTCTTGCCCTGTCATGAGCACACAGGTGTCCTCTGAAAGTACGGACAGGGGGTTGAGTAGGCGTGGGCATCAGGCAGAGGGTCCAGAGCTGCAAAAGCAAACAACTCAAGAATAAATGGACCAAACCTGAAGAGGGCCACCAAGCTGTCTCAGCATGTGAGGGTGCTTGCTGCCAAGCTTAAAGATCTAAGTGCAGTCCCCAGAATGCACATGGCGGACAGATCTAACCTCCACAAACATGCCGTATGTGGCACGCACACACACAAATGTCTTCAAATTTAAGAATTCAAACACATTAAAGCAGGTATTAGAATCCACTTGGGGAGATACAGTAGGTGTTTAAGAGCCTGAGCCAGCTGGTATAAGAGTGACTTGCTACAACTTTCACAGTCCGGCGTCTGTAGATGGGCCCTGTAAAGGCGCCAGTCAGGGACACCTGTGACACAAGCATGTCCTGTCTTCCCACTGTCACAGTCTGTTGGGAAACACTGTGTCCCAGGGCACACAGCAAGAGCACACTGCCTGGAGCCAGCAGCTGCATGGGGAGCGAGTGCAGGGTCCGGAGGAAAGAAATGTGAGCTTCCGGGTCCCCTCCCCAGTGGAGTCTAACAGCTCAGTCAGGACCTGGCCCCTTGCTGAAGACCTGCTGTTCCCACTCCAGTTCCCCCACAGGTCAAATGGGCCCAGGGCCTGGCCGGACAGGTCACCCCGGGTGCTGCTCCTGCAGGAGCTTCCTGAAGACAGGCCTTTCTTCCCTCGATGGCTTCAGCGGCTCTGTCTTGCTTAGGTATTTAAGCCCAGCCCTCTTCCTGCATCAGTTGGCAGTGTCACAGCAGTCTAAGCCCTTTGCTTTCTGCCACTCTCCCTGTGCAGCTGAGACTCCCTAAGCACGCATGGGTCCTGGGCTGCTGCCGTCTCTAATGACTCAGTCACGGTGCTGACAGCATATAATAAAGCTGCCACTGCAGACTTTTTTGATTCACTTTTTTTTCTGGGGTTCACTGCCTGCACTATCCTGGGAGTCTGGGGGCTTGGGTGACAACTCCTATCTGTGACACTTCTCATCTGGACCCACCACTCCATCACTCGGACCAGCTGAAGGCCCAGAAGCAGGCAAAGCATGTCCCATCAAGGTCAGCCTTCTGGCTTTCATTCAAAGATCATTTTTCATGTCCAGCTGCAACAAGTGTGGATTTCTGCATTTCACCAGCTGCAGAAATGGAGCCTCAGATCAGGAGGGGTGCAGAGCACCCCTCCTCTAGGCACACTGGTAGGGGTGTGGGTAACAGAAGGCCACAAATGTCCCCCTTGGGGCTGAAGAGAGGAGTCAGCTGCTAAGAGCACTCGATTGGGTTCCAGCACACATGTGATGGCTCACAACCCCCTGTAGTTCCTCTTGCGGGCATCCAATCCTACTGGCCTTGGCTCCTGCGTGCACGTGCTACACTAACATGCACTCAGGCACACACATGCACATGCAAGTGTCAAACTTCAGAGAGCCCAGTCCTAGCAGCAGGCAGTGACTTTACATGTCCCCGGTCCTTGAAAAGGACAGCCCTCAGAAAAATGGAGACGACACATTGTGAACAGTGTGCATCTGGGACTGTAAGGCAGGTAGCGGGTCCTCTGGAAGCTGCACCGCGCTGGCCTGAGGCACTGCTGTGCACGGCTGTGAAGACAGACTCAGCCGAGGCAATGGTTCCGTCACCCGCTGCTATTATTGCGCCCTTGGCCCCATCTTTCTCAATACATGCACACTTTTTTGACACATCTATTTTGGAAATTCTTTATTTTTCTGATTGTATGACAAATGTAAAAATCTAAACATTATAAAACATATACTCATTTTTTTAAAACTCAGGGTGGGCATGGTAATACGCAGCTTTAATCCTGGCACTCAGGAGGCAGAGGCTAAGCTGATCTAATAGCGAGTTCCAGGACAAGCAGAGCTACATAGTGAGATCCCATCTCAGAAGAAAAAACAAATCAAATCAAGTACTATAAAATAGATGGGGTAGGAAATAAGTACTCGGTGATCAAATCTCATTTGCTGAATACCCCAGGATCACTGCCTTCGCAGTGTGGCATTTCCTCAGACTGTCTCTGTGCAAAAACTGACACACATTCACAAAGCCAATGCCAGGTGTGGTGGGGCACGCCTGTGATCCCAGCTCTAAGGATGAGGCGGGAGCACCATGGATTCGAGGTCATTCTTGGCATAGGGAAGCCATCCCTGCCATTAACAGCTTCTCATTTCTACACATAAAAGCCGGAGCCTGCCCCAGTTGTGCTACATACATGTATCTGTGTAGTGAGATTCATGCCAGTTAACCCATTAAAAACAGCAATTTCACATGGCTCAAGATAATGCCACGTCAGCTGGAAGGCTTCTCACCTGCCATCATAAACAGTTCAGCAGAGAATATCCTCCATGTTTGTTATGAGAAGCACCGTTTCTTTCAAAGGAATGTAGTCAGAGCTGCCGTTTGCAGTGGTAATGGAGGCCATGCCCCATACCACAGTGGCCAGGTTTAGCCCTGGAGCTGTGAGCATGAAGACCCTGCCTCAGGGACACAGTGTCCAGCACTGTCCTCTGCACACTGGGCTGTCAGAGGCTGGGGAGGCAAACTGGGAAGATACTCAGATCAGGTCTGTCAGAAAGACTCTTAAAGGACTTTCCAGAACCTTCTAGAGTGACAAAATGTAAGGGTAATAGCCCCATCGCCACTGCGTCACCTCAGAGGGCCTGGCGTGTGTCACCGGCGCTTGCGAACAGGCCGCTTCTTCTTGGATCCTGCCTGGGGCCGGTAGATCCTACTATGGTCACACTGTAGCTTGTGTGTGGTCTTCTTGTGGCAGGCGATGTGCACCAGCTTCAGGTTCTCGGCCGTGAAGAGCAGGCTGTAGAAGTACTCCCAGTTCACCTCCCTCCCGTCCTGGACTGCTTCTGCCAGCGTGGGCACCACGGTGCGCTTCTTCTCTATTCTGCCAAGTCAGGGAAAACAGCCCATCTGCTGTCAGTGCCACGCACCGCAGGGTGCTGTGCACTTCCCATCAGCCACAGACGCTCATAGCACCGTCTACCATAGCAAACACCCCCGCTGTGCTGGTTAGAGTTTGGTCAACTAGACACAAGCTGGAAGAGGGACCCTCGAGTGAGAAAGCGCCTGCATCAGACTGCGGTGTATAAAGACCGCGAAGCGCTTTCTTGGTTAATGATTGGTGTGGGAGGGCCCAGCTCTCAGTGGTCCTGGGCTGGATAAGAAAGCAGGCTGAAGAAGCCCAGTAAACAGCAGCCCTCCGTGGGCTCTGCATCAGCTCCTGCCTTGAGTGACTGTCCTGACCCCTTTCATGATGGAACTGCACATTTTCATATGAAATAAACCCTTTCTGCCCCACATTGCTTTTGGCTGGTGCTGTACCGCAGCAATAGAAACCCTAAGACACCTGCTAACAGGTGTAACAGGTGTGAGGATCTTGAAGCTTCTTAAGGAACCTAAGCTGGGAATATCCCAAAAGGGCAGAGGCAGTGGAATGGATGGGGGCTTGTGGATAAATTGCCAGAGAAGCCCAGCACCATGCTTCAGAGACTGGTGGCACTGGCCCAACACTGACATGGCTCGTGGGTGGGTATGGTCAGTGTAGCAGAGTACAGTGCTAGCAGTGCTGTTGTCTTACTTTGCGAACTTGAATTGTGGGCGCTGCTCAAGATACTAAAAAGAATGCAAGGCCAGACCACTCACATGGCCATTCAACAAAGCCGAGCCCCACATGGGAGTGTTTCTTGGCACATAGTGACTCCCATTTACACAGGTGCCCACAGAACGCCCCCATCCTGTGTCTCCCATAGGCATGTGCCCCAAGTGTGTGTGACCAATGTGACACACAAGTGGCAAGCACAGAGAATGCCGTGCTGCTTCAGAGCCACTGAAACTGAGACGCCTACAGGGAAGAAGTGCAGATTACTCTGCAGAGACACTTTGACAAGCCAGCGACAGAAAAATGGTCACCAAAGAAACTCAGATCCAGACACAGTCCCAAAAACAGCAGAGTGGAAAGCAAACCATCTCCCCCACATCTGTCGTTCTACAGCTCTGAAGCTAGATGTCTAAGCCATTGCACAGTCTGGTCTGATCAGAGCCAACTTCCCGGCTTGTCCTCACATGGCAGTGACACCATAAACACGCTCTCCCACGCACAAGAATATCTGTTCTTGTTGAATCACTCTCCTCCCTAGGACATCAGTTCACCTGAACTGTTTCCCAAAGGACCAATCTCCAGATGTGGTCTCACTGTGTGACAGTTTCAATGTATGGGCGGGGGGGCGGGGGGCACAACTTATTCCACAGCAAGAAGTTACCCCCAAACAACAGCACCGAGCCAGAGCACGCAAGCAGAGTCAGCATAAAAGTGGGTGGATAGGTAGCAAGGAGTTCCCAGAATGCCTATGGGAATCCAAGGGACTGCAGAAGAGAATCAGGACAAGTCACAGCAGAAGCAAAGAGAAAGAGCTGTCTCTGGATATGTATCCCTTTCAGGTAAGGGGGGGACAAACCAGTCTTCACTGTGTATCCCTTTCAGGTAAGGGGGACAAACCAGTCTTCACTGTGGAGGCGGAATGCTGACTGACAGCAGCTCCATGAGCAGGCGCCAGGGATCAATGTGATCAGCCCCCTTCAGGGAGTGCAGAAGGGCTCTAGATGCCTGTGATCCCAGACAGTCACCCTGCACTTGCTCAGTGGTAGACGTTCTAGGAGGGAGTTCACCCCGACGCCCTCCTTAAGAAGCACAAGGGTCACTCATTAGCCAGCCCCTAGCAGGACCAGGGAGATGCAGGAGGCAGTGAGCAGAGAAGTGGATGGCATAAGTAGGTACTGAGATGAAAAGGAACATCTGTGCAGGCCTAAGGCCAGGCGGGACAGCACTCAAAACACAGCCCTGCAAGAGTGACAGGCGGGTCCAGGGTGCACAGTGAGACCGAGCCAACCAGCGGCACAGCAAACACCAAATGAGAAGAATCCAATCACACCTAGTCATGCTGAGCACTGGGGCAAGGGACCCATGCAGGACAGTCTGTTAGACAAGACCAAAGGCAGTTAATGTGCCAACTAGAGACACCCTCTTTGATGGCAACAGAAACTGAGTCAGGGGGAGCGTGAGGCAAAGAGCAGAGTGGGCATAGAGAGTGGCAACCTTCAGGTACCAGAGGAGAATGAGGGGACAGCCATGGGAACGCCAAGACCTGCTAAAGAACAATCACACTGAGCCCAAAACACTAAAGTCGGTGCAGCTGGAGACATGTGGCCTTGAGCATTTGTGAAAAGACAAGAGAGAAACTAGAGAGCAAGGAGAAACCCTAAGAGGAGCGCAAAGTAGAAATAAAAATAAAAGCAAAACGCCCTGCAGTTAAACACAGGGCAAAAGCAACTGTAGACAATGGGGAGCAATAGAGGCCCGTGCACCTGCAGGAGGAATGGCAGGATCTGTGCAGGCTTTGGGCCTGCAGTCAGGATCCTGACAACAGTGCCTCAGACCTAAGGAAGGGGCCCAGTCTCCTCGGGCCCACCACAGCCACCCCAGCCAGTTGTGATAAAAGACATCAGAAATGTGGCAAAACTATAGCAACAACGTCTCTCCCAGACAGCAAGGAGGAAATCAGTGCCCAGGACAAAAGTAAACAATGGGCAAAAGGAAGCAACAGGAAAGAAAGCCACGAGTGGCAAAGAGGCCTCAGCCTTCCCTGGGCCGGGAAACACAGAAGCTGCAGAGTGGGTGCTCTCCTCAGTCAGGGAAAAGCAAAGAGGCACAGTGACACCGAGTGGTGGCAAGGACATGGAGCAACTGGCAATCGTGTGAGCTGGAGCAGCCAGAGAAGGCTGGAAATACTCGGAAGGGGACCACCGGTAGGTCAGAGCCAGGGCACCCTTTCTCATCGAAAGTCCGCACAGACCCCCGGACGCCCTCTTGATGCTGGGTAGGGTCCAAATCTGCCTTGCTCGCCAGCTGTGGATGCAGCCAGTCCACAGATCAGACTGTCGGGGATGGAACTGGGAGATATATTCGTCCTGGGGTAGGTAATGGCCTAAATGCCCAGGAGGGAACGAATGTTGGCGGGTCTGCTGTTCACCGAGTTGTGTGGACAGAGCACTGTGCAGCCAGAGAGCAGTGCAGGCATGGAAGCCCACACCTGCTGGCAAAGGCGTACAAGAGGCATTGATGGGGCACGTTTCAGGACAGTGGTTTTCTGTGGCAACAGGGAAGGGACACTGAGTACTGAGGGATAAAGGGGCTCTCAAATAAAACTCACTTTTTATATACTTTTAATAGTTTTGATTCCAAGAGTCAGGTAGCCATTTGTGGGTACTTGGAGCACTTTGCCTTCATAAAGCAAGGTCAAGAGTACCACGGCTGCAGAAATATGTCCCTGCCCTGCCCTGGTTACGAGAGGCTGCAGCTTGCCCAGCTGTTATACCATCCTACTGGCCCTGACCTCCCACACCATAAAGCAGACTCCTCTGGTTCAAACACAGAGCACCCAATATCTTAGGACCCAACACTGGACCATGAGGAGCCAGCCATGCCACCAGATCCGCCCGGAGATGGGGGCAGGAGGGCAGAGTGACAGTTTAGCACTGGGCACTGAGAGCTCCAGAAGCTCCTTCCATAAGCACGTGGGGTCTGTCCCTGAGCCTGAACCTCACAGGTGCAATGGACCAGACCTGAGCTGAACAGATGCTGGGTTAGTTCTGGCTAGTGAACTGGAATCTTGGTGACACACACTCACATATGATCCAGGTTCCAGGTGCTGAAGAGGATCCGGCTCTCTCTGTTGCCATAGGGGTTGATGGAGTGCTTGGAGAGACAGCTATCCAGGTCAAAGGGGCCCTGCAGGGACCGAGGCCGGGGTTGGAAAGGCAGAGGGAGGGATGTTATTACTCTCCTCCAAGCCAACAAGTTTGCAAAGGAGCAGGCCCCACAAGGCATTTAATCCACGAGCCAACATTTGAACCAGGCAGTGGCAGCACCTGTGTCCCCAGCACTAAGAGGCTGAGGTAGGAAGATTTAGAGGTTAGGGCCAGGGGGGTTGCTCAGCAGGAAAAGCACTTTCCACGCAAGCCTGAGAACCATGTTTGGGTCCTGAAGTCCACGTAAAAGCCAGGTGTGGTCTGTCCTCTGACCACACCCTTGCCGTGGTATGTGCACACTCACACACAAACACTACACACATATACATAAAAGGAAATAAATATTAAGTCCAGCCTTAGCTACATATTAAGACCCCATTTTAAAAAACAAAAGTGTTTGCTGTTCATTGGAGATTGAAAATTCTCTCTCTGTGGGGTGGAGAGACGGTTCAGAGGTTCAGAGCACTGCCTGTTCTTCTAGAGGACCAAGGTTTGATTCCCAGCACCCATATGTGGCTCACGCCCATCTGTAACCTCAGTTCCAGGGGATCTGACACCCTCTTCTGGTCTCCACAGGCACCAAGCACACATGGGCACAGACATATACACGGGCAAAACACCTATATTCAAAAAAAAAAAGAAAAACTAATTTTTTAAAATGTTGTCTTTGGAATCCTACCTACCCTCAACATTCCATTGCCCCTGATCTTATATTCTGAGTTTTCAAAAGATGAAGGCATTTCTGTCCCTGTTACTAGAGAATCATCCTTCGCCAGGTACCTCTACAGATCCACACAGGAGTAGACCTGTTATTCCCAACATGTACCTGTATGACTACTGTACCATATACTAACAATTGTACACACCAACAATTGCATGCCACCATCCCTACCTCCTCCTGCACTTTGAACTTGAGGGCTGCCAGGATCTACTCTCAGGCCAGCTGCTGGATGTCCTACCCGCCTCTCACCCCAGGAGGGCTGTGCTCAGCAATACTCCCAGTGACCCCAGAATGAAGGACCCAGAGCTCACCTGGCAGGAGAACCAGCCTTCCGGAGTGCAGAGCCGGTCGCTGGCCTCTGCACCTCGGTCGAAGTAGCTGCCGTTGTACTTCTGGGACTTGAGCTTCTGGCACATGGAGCTGAGGACCCGCTCAAATTCTTCTCGAGCTGCTGCGTCCACCGCAGAGGTGTGAGCACTCACCTGTGAAAGTGAGCCAGAGGCATCGCTGAGCCCGTGCCCTGCCTGTGCCCGTGCCCGAAGGCCTGCCTTCAGTTACCAACCTATGCCACACATTGGCTGTCAGGAGCCAGCCTATGCCTAGTTCTACAGTCAGAGTGTATGACCACTGCTCAGCTATCCCACCATGGCCATTCGGGGCCATGAAGTGCAATCAACAATGCTCCCATCAGGCTGGGAGAATGGAAGAAGAACAGGCCAGGCAGAGAGGTTCACATCTGTAATCCTAGCACTTGGGAGGCTGAGGTGGGAGGATGCAAAAGGCCAGCCTGCTCTGCATAGCAAGATCCCATGGGGGAAAAAGAGTTAAGATCCCATAGTCAGCAGGAGGAACGTTCCCTCTGCGCTAAGGCGAGCAACACTGACAAGAGGGCCCCGTCTTGCAGCCAGAGGGTCGGTACTAGGATCAGTCAGGGCACTGGCAATGTTAGGTCATGTGGGGACAGTCACCAAGACCACATGAAGTACAGAATGCTGGACACCATACATCAGCAGCTGTGACACAGTGAGTGGGTTGAGCTAGGTATGGGGGGGTACAGGGACAGCACACAGTCACGTTAGGGCTCCTGCAGCACCTTCTACACGCCAATCAATGTGGAGCCTGACATGCAAATGGGCAGACAAGGAAGGCCAAGCTGACTCCACTGTGGGAGAGAGAGGGGA
>JAQHUG010000212.1:1610144-1638213 GCA_028555095.1 Dicrostonyx torquatus | reverse complement strand
AGAGAGACAGTGCACCCTCAGCTCTCAGGCTGTGCTAGAGAGAGAGAGAGACAGTGCACCCTCAGCTCTCAGGCTGTGCTAGAGAGAGAGAGAGAGACAGTGCACCCTCAGCTGTGTCACCGCTGGTCTGCTCCTTCCTGGTAGCCTCCCCAAAGCCTGAGCCCACACAGCAATGGCATGCTCCAGCAGAGCTTCCACCTTCGGTGGTGGGGCAGGCTGTGCCTGGCCTGACCTGGCTGGCCCCCAGGATTCTGTGGAGTTGAGTGTCGGTGCTGAGATTCATGGTGTGAGAACCTGACCTGGCCCTGGGTACTGCATAAGAGTGAGTGTGCTCCTGCCCTACAAATTCTGACCATGGCACCATGGAACTTTTCTTTCCCTTTTTTCTGGTGAGGTTTTTAAAAATAAAACCTTTATATTATTTCTGGGATGTCGTGGCCAAGTGACATAGAGTTGCAAGCATAGTGCTGAGAGTTAATATGTGGCGTGTGGGGCAGCATGTATGTTATATTAACCCTAACACTACTGGATGGGAGGGATGGCCAGAACTGCTGCAGCTGTCCCTCACAGTCACCGGGCTGCCAGGCAAAGGGCCTGGGTAAATGGGGCATGGGGTGGCAGAAAGGAACCTGGGGATTTTTAAATGTGTGTGCCCAAGTCCCACTTGAACTTATTCAAGTGTTCCAACTAAAGTCTTTGTGACAAATCATATCTAATTAAACTTTACCTCTATGTAAAATACCCAAGTCACAGCTTGTGTTTGGCATCACTTGATGTGGCCAGTGCAGCTCCTGTGAGACCCTGCGCTGGTCCTGAGTCTGCAGTGTGGTCCCGGCAATGCTGTTGCTGTACTTTGTAAGCCCAGAGTGAAGTTCCTCACTACCATGTTGTAAATTTTAAGAACAGTGGCATAATCACATGGTCATGGATGCTGAGTTTATCTGTGGTTGGCCTGACACACAGCTTGGTCAAGCACCAGGAGCAAGAGCCCCAGATAGCCCATGGCTGCAGCCTGACCAGCCGAGGCTATACTCCCTCACATAGGAGACCCCATGAACAGTGCTGGGACCTTCTCACCTGTGTGTACAGCATGAGCTCTCGACTCTCCTGACCTGAGGGGTTGTCTTTTCTCCTTAGGAGATCTGACTACATCTCTCCACTTGATGACTTGGCATTTGACATGTACCAAGACCCCGAAGTCGCACAGATCATCCGCAGGCTGGATGAAAAGAAACGGGATGCTGTCAAGAAGGAGCGCTATGATCACGCAAAGAAACTGAAGCAAGCAATCGCTGACTTACAGAAGGTCGGTGAGCGCCTGGGGCGCTTCGAGGTGGAGAAACGCTGCGCAGTGGAGAAGGAAGACTATGACCTGGCCAAGGAGAAGAAGCAGCAGATGGCACGCTACCGTGCCCAGGTGTATGAACAGCTGGAGCTGCACGGCCTCCTGCAGGGCGAGCCAGAGGTCAGAATGGGCCATAGGGTAGGGGCAAGTGGGAGAGAGCGAAGGGCTAACCAGAGTTGTGCTCGGGCTCTGTGAATGTGCGAGCTAAAGCAGGTGGTCCGTGCCATGTGCAGTCAGCAGGTTTCTGCTGGGATGGAATCTTCTAGAGTGCACATAGAAGATGAGGAGAGGGAGCCCAGGGCTGGAAGATGAAGGCACTGTCACTTATCAGGGACCCCTCCCGCCCGGTCACCATGTTGTATGGAGTGTGGTACCTGCGCCACATGCCCTCGGGTGTAAAGCCCCTGGAGTGGTCTAAGTGAGTGGAGCCAGACTTCTAGCAAGATCCCTAACCTACAGTTCATCAGGCAGATGCTGAATGCAGGTGTGGGGAGGCTTGGTGTATGTATAGACTGCCACTTCTTACCAGTCCCACCCTCTAGGCTGCCGGTCTCAGGCTGGTACTGCCAGCTCTATATCTACCTCTGCCATCCTGGCAAGTAAAACATAAATCAGTGAGAATCACAGTGTGACATCCAGGGCAGACCCTGCCTGTCAGCCCTGCCTGTTTGGATTGTGAAGTCACTTGACCAGCTGTGAACGGCATGGACCAGTTCTGAACCCAGGGTCCTGCCCAGGTGCCACCTGCCTGCTGTTGTGCTTCTAGCACAAGGATGCTTGTGAAACATGCCCAAGCACGCATGCTCAGGCTGTCAGGTGTTTGGGGCTGCTTGTGATCTGCACTGTAACTGTGTTAGAGACAGCTGAGGCGATGCCATGGTCCCGGGACTTACCAACATGGTGTGCTCAGCACAGCTTCCTTCAGATGGCCTGCGGTGGTCATGGCCCCTTGTCCTTCAGATGGCCTGCAGTGGTCATGGCCCCTTGTCCTTCACATGACCTGTGGTGGTCATGGCCTCTTGTCCATCTTTCCTCCAGATGCAGAGGCCCTTTGTTTTGCCCCTCCAGCCCCTTGCATCTCCCAGCAGTCCCCAGCACTGGAAGGCAGCATCCTCACTGCCGCACACAGAAGAGCTGGAAACAGAAGGCACATTTGCAGGCCCCGCCCTCCAGGAAAAGCCCTTGGCATATCCCTTGGCATCGTCTCCTCGACATGCAGCAGTGGACCAGTCCCCACCTGCTGCAGGCCCTAGGAGCCATGTAAGTTACTCCACACCAGCTTGACTGCTGCCAGCAGCATCACTGAGGACCTGGGTGGTACTGGGTACTAATCCCAAAGCGCAGGTACGTGCCTGCCTCCAGGGCCAGCCCTCCTCCCCGAGTCTAGAAGGGACCTGGGATGCTGGCTAGAGCAGAGCACAAGCAAGCATAGTCCACTGGCCACGTCCCTTGAGAGGCACATCTGTCACCCAGCCTGCCGGGCCCCCTGGGTCTGCCATGTCATCTGTGCACTCACAAAGTCTTCACACCAACTTCAAGCATTGCTTCAAGGAATAAGAGGGCATGTGTAAAATGCCCATTCCTGGAGCTCTCAAGGAGCTGAGGCAGGATTGCTGCCAGGTCAGCCTGGACTACATAGCAAGGACCAGGACATCCAAGGCAATAGAGTGAGATCCTGTCTCAAAATAAATGGGTAAATTCCCTATCATACTTTTCCAGATGACACCTCAATCATGAACCTGTGGTCACCATGCCTGTTAGAACAGCTTGGTAACAGGAAACCTGAGTCAAGCTGAGCTTTTTATTGACTGTCCTAGGTAAGGACACAGTAGGTCCTGCAGGTTTCAGGACTGGTTTGACTTGGGAGCTCAGTATTGTCATCAGCAACCTGATTTCTGTTGTCGATTATAATAAAGCAGTCCCACACTAGCTCAGAATGGAGTACAGTAAAGGTTTATCTGGGGGTAGACTCTCAGGTTGGCAGTCCTCTTCATGAGTGGGGAACAGGAACCGAATCCGGCAGCCAAGGGGCCGCACACGTTGTATATCTGTATATATAGTATGTTTGACCACGCCCCAAGTGGGCCAGTATCTGTTGGCTGACTGTTGGCTGAAGGAATTCCCACAGCGGATTTCCTCCCATCACTTGACTCTCCAGCTCCTTGTCCCTGGGCTGCCTGCTGTCACAGCAGCACCTTTTGCCCACAGGTCCTCACTTCAGTCAGCTGGATCAACTTAGACATACACTCCAGCCTCTGAACAGAGCAGATCCCTGTGCTGACTGGCCCCACCGGGCCTCTACAGAAGGGGCCTTGGCCCACGTGTCCATCTTAGGGTTTCACACAAGTGATTTCACTCACTTGTGCACTCACCTGCCCTCTCTCGGCATCGTGTGCTTCAGGGCCCAGTCAGGAGCTCCCTCAGCTCTCACCCTGCTCTTCCTTGCCTCTTCAATTCTGCGCCTTTGTCTCTGACTGAATGGGGCTGTGAGGGCAGAAGGTTCATCCTCACGGCTGTGTGGGCACCAAGAGCAGCGCCTGGTGATTTAGGTGCTGAGGACTGAAGGCTGGGTTGGCAGCTGCCTCACCAAGGAGCACCACAGAGGAGGCTTGTTACAGTTTCCCTCACTGGGCCCCAGAGGAGAAGCATGTTTATTGCTCTATGCAATAAGAGTATGTCAACAAACGCTAGTCTGAAAAATAACGGGATGACCCTTCCTCCTGTCCTGTGTGTCAGCCAAACTGGAATGGCTGCAGGTGACTAGCATCTGAGCTGACTTCTGAGGTGGTGGTGGTGCTGCTACTCCATGTCTGGGTGAGTCTGACAGGAATGGAAGGCTTCATCAGTTTTTTCCAATTACAGCCCACTTGTAGGAATTATTCTAACCTAGTGCTTAGCAGACTGACTCCTTTAGAGCTCTCACCCAGCAGTCTGGAGGAGACACCCTGGGAGAGCGCCCACCCCCAGCACTCTGCTCGCCTCTGCTCACCTCCAGGTGGACGCCCTGCCCTACGATGAACGGCCTCTTCCCATTACTCGGAAGCAACTGGGGGAAACATCCACCGAGCCTGAAGTGAAAGACACAGACAGCAGTGATGTCCGGAGACGGGGTGTCTCCGGGGAACCAGAGCCCTTGACAGAGAAAGCTTTGAGAGAAGCCAGTTCTGTCATCGACATCTTAGGCGAAGCCTTGGTAAAAAGAAAAACCAAGTTCTGCACATGTATGGCATGCAAGTGTGCAGACACATGCAGACACAGAGCACACCAGCACTGGGGAAGGAAGGGAGAACTGCTGCAGGGGTTTTACTTTGTTTAACGTGTGTGCACGTGTGTATGTGTGGGTGTGTATGTGTGTACATGTATGTGTGTGTGCATGTACATGTGTGTGCGCATGTGCGTACACATGTACGTGTGTGTACATCCTGCCGTTCACATGTGGAAGTCTCAGGTCTTAATTTCCCTCCAGTGTAGCTCAGCTGTCCCCCTCAATTCTGCAGGGGGCTTTCTCCTACAGAAGAGTTTTGAAGTGCAGGATGGCAGTTGGGATGACTGTGGGGCTGGACAGTCTGCCTCCTGAGCTGAAACAGGCCTGCTGTTGGCTGGCAGGTGGCCGGGGCCTATTCTAAGACGTGGTCCTGCCGGGAAGATGCCCTGCTGGCGCTGTACCAGAAGCTGATGGAGATGCCTGTTGGAACCCAGAAGGAGGATCTGAAAACCATGCTCAGAGCATCTGTCTTTCTCATCAGAAGAGCCATAAAGGACATCGTGACCTCAGTAAGTCCCTCTTCCTGCTGTCCCCAGGTCATTGACATAACCGTGACTTAGCTTTCAGTGAGACCAGGAATGAGGATTCTCCAGTAAGAGGCACATCCTAGCTCCAGGAAAATGGCAGATGGGAGATGCCATGCTTGCCTGAGCACTTCTCTGCTCTGCACAGCCTCTGTTTTCCACACAGAGCTCAGCAAGTGTGCAGGCCGGCACTCAGCTCTCCTTCTCATGAGACTGGGGCCGACGAGCTCTGCTCAGCAAGTGTGCAGGCCGGCACTCAGCTCTCCTTCTCATGAGACTGGGGCCGACGAGCTCTGCTCAGCAAGTGTGCAGGCCAGCACTCAGCTCTCCTTCTCATGAGACTGGGGCCGACGAGCTCTGCTCAGCAAGTGTGCAGGCCGGCACTCAGCTCTCCTTCTCATGAGACTGGGGCCGATGAGCTCTCGACAGGCTTTAGATTGAGTATTCAAAGAAGAAAAGTGCCTGGGTGTCTTCAGGAGTGCTGAGAGCTGGCATCACATGGTCAGGAAGGTCAAGTGGGGGGGGCACAGTGAGCAGGGCTCTGGGTGTGGGGTGCTGTACTTGGAAGCACTTTGTAGTATGTATGAGGTTCACATTTGTTGGTCTCCTATTTCCTCCTGAACTCCCACCGCAGTGGCTGATCTGTCTGACCTTGTTTTCTTCAGGTCTTTCAGGCGTCGTTGAAGTTGGTGAAAATGATAATTACCCAGTATATTCCCAAGCACAAGCTGAGCAGACTGGAGACGACACACTGTGTAGAGAGGACCATTCCCCTCTTACTCGCCAGAACCGGAGATTCCTCTGCTCGCCTCCGTGTCATGGCTCTGAATTTCATTCAGGTCTGAACTTCCCCATCACCTTTCTGTTGCTGTCTGACTCTGCCTTACAGGGTTCTCTACTGCTTATCTGCAGACAGCTGCCATGATGCTCTCCAGTGCTGGGAGGAATGAGCTCTGTCTTGTGTAGCTTGTGTTTTGTTTTGAGACAGCCTCATTCTGTAATGCTGGACTTGAACTCACCATGTAGTCCAGTCTGGCTCCTTGAGACTCAGTGATCTTCCTACCCTAACTTTCCAAGTGCTCAGATTGCAAGCGTCACTCCACGCCCAGCTTATTGGAGATGAAAATAAGGATTGTATAAAGCTAGGGAGATGATTCAGCAATTAAAGCACTTGCTGATTCACAGTTACAATCCTTTGAACCCACATAAACACAGGGTGAGCATGGAGCAAGCTGCCTAGTGAGACTAGCCATGTCGGCAGTCTCTGGGTTCAATAAGAGACCCTTCCTTGAATAAGATGGACTAGCTATGGACAAAGATTCCTGAAATCAGCTCGGGCCTCCACATGCACCTACACACATGCTGATATGCACACACATGCATTCACATGAACAAAGAAAGGGCCAGAGCAATGGCTCAGTGGGTAAACGGTGCCTGCCACCAAGCCTGACAACCTGAGTTTAATCCCTGAGATGGACTCACAGAGTTGAAGGAAAGAACTCCAGCAAACTGTCTTTTGCCCTCCATTCTCCCTCTATGGTGTGCTCACACCCACACACATGCCGAGATCAAAGGAACGGGGTGCAGTCACCTAGAGGTCCATCCTCACCCTTTCACTGAGCACACTTACTCTAGCCTCGGTGTGAAAGTCACACGTGGAAGTGGGCAGGAGTTCAGGAAACGCTGTGAAAGTGTCGGCTCTATTTAAGTTAGCTGATGAGCGCATCTAGTTCACGAAGCTCTTTTGTTTTGCTTTGCTTTGCTTATTATGAGACACGGGCTACATGACATGGTCTCATGTAGCCCTGGCTCATCTGGTACTGTGCATAGCCAAGAGTAACCCAGAACTAGATATGGTGCTCCCGGCTCAGCCTCCTGAGCCCTGCGGTTACAGGCGTGCACTGCCCAGATGATTCAGGGACCCTAAAGCCCCATATCCGGACTGGAGAACATCTAAGAATTCCTTACAGTTTGATGCAAGTTTATGACTTAGAACATCTGTCCTAGAGCTCTTGTCATTCTTCAAGATGTGAAGAATCCCAGACTTGGTTTATTAAGAAACTTATTTTCAGGGAAAGCAATTATGGGAAAAATAAGCAGAACAGGCCGGCGGTGGTGGCACACACCTTTGATCCCAGCACTTGGGAGGCAGAGGCTAGCGGATCTCTGAGTTCGAGGCCAGCCTGGTCTACAGAGTGAGTTCCAGGACAGCCAGGACTACACACAGAGAAACCCTGTCTCAAAAAAAAAAAAAAAAAGAACAAAAAGCAGAAGTGCTGCCATGTGCTTATAGCACAGAGCTTGAGCAGGTGTCACCGTAAAAAGATGTGTCAGCCCTTGAAAGACAGAGGCAGGAGTATTTCATGAGTCTCAACACAAATGAAAACGTGTATTGCTTCATTTCTTTTCTATGTGTGAAGTTGGTTTTTGTTTTCCTGAAGAGACAGGGTCTGCCATGTCACCCAGGCCACCTCCTTCTGGGCACAGGTGTTCCTCCTACCTCAGCTTTCCCACAGCCAGAACTGCAGGACTGTGCCACCACACTCAGCTCACGTTCAATATTTTTTAAGACAGTTTTACCATATAGCCATGCTACCCTCAACTCACAGGTCCCCTGCCCCAGCCTCCCTTTTGCTAGCGCTCCAGGAGTGTGCCTCTCTGCCTGGCTTTTCCTGTTAGTTTCTGGGTGCTCTAACGCTCCCTCACTAGGGCTGAAGAAACAGCTCTGTGAAGAGTGCTTACTGCTCTCTCCAAGGACTGCAGTTAGGTTCCCAGAACCCATGTGTGGTTTCTCACACCGGCCTGTGACTCCAGCTCACAGAATCTAGCGCCCTCTTGTGGCCTCAACCTACACTCATGTGGCATGTGAGACACACTTACATGAATAAAAATAAACTTTCGAAGTTGCCAGGTTACCTGTCCCTGAGCCTTCATGCTCAGACCCACTTGTCATTTCAGGAACCTGTTGTCCTGACCTCTGAAGGCCATATTTACTGTGCCTTTGTCCTTTGTATCTGAGCCATCACTCATGGCCCAAATACAGAGAGATTGTGACTACATACTGAACACGGTATAGCAACTTCAAGGAGACCTAAGCATCACAGTGAGACCCTGTCACCGAGCAATGGAAGCAGTAGATAGGACTTTCTTCTGGTCCACTGGTGATCACATTAATAGAGAATCATTGACACTCGATGCTAAAATTCTATCTCTAAGCCTAATCTTTTTCCACATTTTACATTTAGAAAATTGAAAAATACCAAGAACAGAAGCCTTCAGGTTTTCGGTTTGTTTTTTTTCAAACGTTCTCCTGACTGTCATATTGATCTCTTCAGTTTCAGATCTGTGGTTCTATCCCCTCCCTAACTGTTTCCAAGAAACCCCAGCTCCCATTCATAATTCTCATGTGGCTTGTCACCATCCCTTTACTTCCCTGTTTGTTCCCTCGGGTGTTCAATGTGACAGTCATGCTAAGCTGTACTGAATTACCTCTAGCTTTTTACCTGTAATTAACAAATCATGCCACATTTTGTAGGAAATGGCCTTGTTTAAGGAGGTGAAATCTCTCCAACTCATTCCATCCTACTTGGTACAGCCACTGAAGCCCAATGCTTCCACTCATCTGGCAATGAGCCAGGTGGACCTTCTGGCCCGGCTGCTGAGAGACCTGGGCACTGAGAACTCAGGCTTCACCGTGGACAGTGTGATGAAGGTAAGCCAGCCTCATGCAGCATGATATTGGCCCCCCTGTCACAGCTTAGGTCAGGGCTGTCCAGTCAGTGACTGAGCCAGGGACCGTGCGGGAGCATCGAGAGTCTTCACCCTCAATGAGAGTGTAGAATGCGCAGGTCACTATCCACAGTGGGGAGCAAATCATGAGAGTCATTCTTTGGTGAGTTGATTGGGTGCTCATAGACCCCCAGGTTCAATCTGCAATACTGCATACACCAGGCTGTACACTCCTGCAATCCCAGCACGTAGGAGGTAGAGGCAAAAGAATCAGGAGGTCAAGATTATCATTGGCTGCACAGTGAGTTTGAGTCCAACCTGGGCTACATAATATGCTGACTCAAAAAACCTGAAAAACAAAAAAAATCTTATTTGCTTAAGAATACATCAGAGCCGGGCAGTGGTGGCGCACGCCTTTAATCCCAGCACTCGGGAGGCAGAGGCAGGCGGATCTTTGTGAGTTCGAGACCAGCCTGGTCTACAAGAGCTAATTTCAGCGCAGGCTCCAAAGCCACAGAGAAACCCTGTCTCGAAAAACCAAAAAAAAAAAAAAAATACATCAGAGAATATAAACAAACCATGCCTACCTTGGTCTCTGGCCTGGATCATTGCCAGACACTTGTTTCATGACTGAACCTCACCACTGTCCATGGTATAAGACACCCCTAGTGTGTGTGACCCAAGTCTGAGGTGAAACAAAATAAACCAGTGGGACACTGATGGCTGACATCACATTCAGCGCCCCTGACGATACAAAGGAAAGGAGGGGTACAGGGTAACTGCCAGAATGGATGAGCAGGACTGGGGTGGCTGTGCAGTGAAGACCAGGTGCAGAGACTCAGCAGCAGGGTGGACCAGAGTCTCTGATGTAAGAGTACAAGAAACACAGACCCAGTGTGAGAGCCAGATGGTGACAGTGCACAGCCAGGTCTAGGTAGAGCCTAAGAGTGGGACTCAGGCTGAGCCCTTCAGAATCGTGGGAGCTGGGAGGCCCAGGGCCCAGAGCCACTGGGCAGGCCTTGACCTGGGTAGTGCATGGTGACATGACTGTGACAGCACTACAGTGCAGTGAAAACAAAAGTCATAGGCAGAGGTTCCCAGCCTTCCTAATGCTGGGACCCTTTAATACAGCTCTTCATGTTGTGACCCCCAACCATAACATTATTTTTGTTGCTACTTCGTAACTAATTTTGCTACTGTTAGGAATCATAATGTAGATGTCTATTTTCCGATGGTCATTTGGGGGTTGTTACCACAAGTTGGGAACCACCGACATAAGGTGAGTGAGCTCAGGGTGTGGAAAGCATGGTGCTGAGCACTGATGCAGCAGAAGGCACCGTCAGAGGATAACCAGGTTGAGGCCATCTTGGGCTGCATAGATGAGACTGTCATAGACAGACAGACAGACAGAGCAAGCAGAAAGCACAGTGTGCGTGTGGAAGTCAGAGGACAATTTGTGAGAGTCATGTTCTCTTTCCACTCTGGTTCCCAAGGCCAGGACTCAGGCAGTCAGGCTTGGTGGCAAGTACCTTTCCTGGCTGAGCCATCTTGCCAGTAGTTTTGGTGGTCTGATCGATTACGGTTCTAGGGACAGAACACAAGGATATGTTAGACCAGTGCTCTTAACACTAGCTGCATCCCAGCACCCTGCTCATGATGCCAAAACAACAAACTGCACAGACACTGTGCAAAGTGGCAGCCTGCAGGCAGTAGCACGTATCAGCTGCCCATGAATGGAGGTGGGGGAGAAAACAGCCTGGGCAGACAGACAGACAAAAGTCCCAGAGGTGTCACCCACTTCATTTGGAGTGTTTCTTAATAGGAAGTTTGTGGATGTAAATTAAGGAGTGCTTCACAGCGCACCAGTGGTGGAAGCAAAGCCCTCTTTGCCTTGTCTTTATTTTCCAAGTCTCTGCGGTCTACCTGGGTCTCTCTTGAGCTGGGAGAAGTTAACTTTGTTAGGAGAAAATCAGTAGCAGAGCTGAGACTGCTTTCTTTGCAGTTTGCACTGAGCGCCCTGGAGCACAAGGTGTATGAGGTGCGAGAGACAGCAGTCAGAATCATCCTGGACATGTACAGACAGCACCCAGCCCTCACCCTGGAGCACCTTCCCCCAGAAGACAGCAGCACACGCAGGAACCTGCTCTACAAAGCCATTTTTGAGGGGATCGCTAAGATAGACGGCAGACCAACAGAGGCTGAGGTCAGGGTGAGTGCCTCACGGACCGGTGACACTGCGGTCTGACCTGGACCACAGACCAGCCATGCTGACTCATGCCTGTGGTCTCAGAATGGGGAGGTCGAGCTAAGAGGATTGCTGTGAATACAGGACAGGCTGGGCTAGGAGGAGAGAGAGCAATGCTACCTGAGACATGAACAAACGGCCAGGTTCTTTCTAGGAGCCCATGTGAAGAAGCACAGTCTGGTAAGAAGCAGGCCCCTGAGCAAGGCCCTGGCCTGTCTGTGCTCTGCCTGTAATGCCAGTGTCCCTGTCTAGGGAGAACAGGATCAGGGATGTACAAACCTTTAGTAAATCACCGAAGAATTTCCTTTTAATACGAGTTACAGTCATGTCCAAATTAGATGCTTCATTTTGTCTCCCAATGTCTGAAGCTACCCTAAGAAAGTTCCTCTAATAGGGAAAATATTTTTTTAACCAGGCCCAGAAAAGAGCAGCCACAAAAGAAGCAGAAAAGCAGAAGAAGGAAGAGGTGAAGGTTCTGCAGGGCCAGTTGGCAGCGCTGAGAGAGACCCAGGCTGGAGCCCAGGTCAGAACGCCAGCACCTTCCACCTGAGTGCACGGGGTGCTGGGGCCATGCAGATGGTACCTTGCTTTCCTTCTGGTTGGCTGGGGGCACAGATAAAAGAGGACCTGCCCTAGGCCTTTGGTGCCCATGCCAATAATTAGCCAGCTCCACTGCTGCTCTGAGGTTTGAGGGGAGGGAGCACCCTCCTGCCTGTTCTCAAGGTGGCCTGAGTTCAGACTCCCTGAGAGCCACATTGTAGGACTGACTCCATAAAGTGGTCCTCTGACCTCTTTACTTGCACTGTGGTATGCACGCAAACCGCCCCACACACATGTACACACAGATTAAAGTACTTTTGAAAATTTAGGAGGGCAGAGGAGTTAAGGAGGGCCACAGTCCCAGATGAAGGCTCAGTCTTGCCAGGTATACTTGGAGCCTGCCTCCACACTGCTTGTGCCCACGGCCATAGCCACTACACGCACTCCAGGGATGCTGTGGAGTGGGCAGAGGCCTCCACGCTGCTTGTGCCCACAGCCACAGCTGCTACACGCGCTCCAGGGATGCTGTGGAGTGGGCAGAGGCCTCCACGCTACTGTCTACACAAATGAGGATAAACAAGGAGAAGAGCAGAAAACACATGTACAAGCCCAGGAAGGGCTGGAGGTCCCTAGACCTTCCCACCAGAGGCCGAAGTGAGAGTCACGGTAAGGGAAGGAGAGCGGTGGGGGCTGGAGCTGGCCGCTTCCTTCACCTGGCAGGGTTGTGATGCCTCCTCTACCACTGTAGCATGATGGCAGCCACCACCTGGGGACGGGCAGTCATGTGGAGTGTTTCTCCCACTGGTTTACAAGTATGATGAACTAGAGGCTTGCTCCAGGTCACCAGCTAGCTAGGACATGGCCAGGGCTCTGCTGCCCATCATAGCTGTGTTGGTGGGGCTGATGATCACATGGCTACTAGGATGACAGTCACCTGTGGAGGAGATTGGTAGCCTTGGTATTTGTGTGTCTATGGAATGGTGAAACTAAGGGGCTTAAAGAGAGCAGGAGAAAATGTTAGAGTTGTTTTGTTCTTGTTTTTAGCATTGAGTCTCACAGTTGTAGCTAAGGCTGCCCTAGAACTCATTCAGTAACACAGGCTGGCCTCAAATTTGTGATCCTCTTGCTTCTGTTTAAGAAGTGCCAGTATCGCGAGTGTTCACCACCAGGTTTGGCTTGAAAAGATTGCTGATAACCCTTTCATAGTTTTGTGGAACTGAGTGCCTATAATTACACCACTAAAGAGGCTGAGCAGGAGGATTGCAATGTTGAGGCCAGATGAGACTGTTACAGATACATACATACATACATACATACATACATACATACATACATACATACTTAGATAGAAAGAAAGAAAGGAATGAATGAATAGAAAAACATGAATTCTGTTATTCTTTGATAGAAATATCAAACAAAACCTAGACATGTACTTTGAGGGCAGTGCGTCCTGGGTAGACTAACTCACAGCTGCAGTTCGCTCTGACCATTGCTGTCTGTGTGTCCTAGGAGAAGGAGAATGATGGTGTGAAGCTCAGAAATCAAGGTGAGCAAATTCCCACCCAGACACCTCAACACTGACCTCACTTCCTTTGCCGAGGATGGTGACGCATACCTTTAATCCCAGCCCTCAGAGACTGGAGGATTTCTTGTGGGTTTGAAACAAAACAAGCCAGACAGGGCTGCATAGTGAGACTGTCTCAAAACAAAACAAAATCACTTCCTTTAGCAGGCCTGGTGTCAGACATCTGAGCCCAGGGAATGGCAGATGAGGCAGCAAGATGGCAAATGCCTTAGTTACTTTTCTGTTGTGATAAGATGTCAATAACCAAGGCATCTTATAAAAGAAAAACTTTATTTGGAGCTTGCAGTTTCAGAGGGTGAGCCCATGACTGTCATGGCAGGAGCATGACTGCAGGCAGGCAGGCACGGTGCTGGAGCAGGAGCTGAGAGCTCACATCTGATCCACAAGCACCAGAGAGAGGAGAGATGCTGGGAATAGCATGGGCTTGCCACCAGTGACACACCTCCTTCCACAAGACCACACCTCCTAATCCTTCCCAAACAGTTCCACCACCTGGGGACCACATGTTCAGGAATGAGCCTGTGGGGGCCATGCTCACTTGGAGCCCTGCAGCAAGTTTGCAGCTACTCCAAGCTGCGTCGCAAGGCCTTGACCACAAGCTGTGGCTGTAGCTCATGGTGCCAGTGCTTGCCTGGGATGTACAAGGCCTCGATTTGGCTCCTAGCACTAAAGAAAAAGAGAGAAAGCTGCTTCTCTTGGCTCCGCAGCCCCAACTGGAGCTTTGTGCCTGGACACCTGACCAATGGGCTTATAGAAACCAAACTGACATTTTTATAAATTACTATTTTTTGCTGAAACTTTAAGCATTTCAACCAAACATTACTTAGATTGTGCTTTTTTCATCTCCCCAGACCCTCAAGGGAGGAAAGCTGCCCCACCTGACACTCCGGAAATTCCAGATAACCACTATTTGGATAAGTAAGTGATGCTACCTGTGTCTGTTACATGGGGGCTTGCAGAAACCCTGGGCGTGCGTCTCCTCTCTGGCTCACTGTGACTCTCAGTCTCTGGACTCCTCTTCTGGAGTCCAAAGCCTGGAAACTGCCCTAAGCCAATTCATACTGGCTTAGGCCAGCCACAGCCTGCCCCATCTTCGCCCTAGTTACCCTGGATATCTTGTCCAGGGGCAGATCCAATCTGCAATGGCCTGGGCTATCCTCCACTTCTTCTGTGACTTCATGCCATCTGCTTGGTGAGGCCTTTCTCAAGGCATTACACAAGAACCCTGAGCCCTGCTATCCTTCTCAGGAGGTATAGCTTGCCTGTGGAGCACCAGGCCTTTCAGGACAGGAGGGGCCTAGCGGATTCTGAGTCTAATGCATTGGGGGTTGAGTGGTCATGGTAGCCAGAGCAAAGCCTTCACTTCTGCCTTTTCTCATTCATTGTAGTCTGTGCATCTTTTGTGGGGAGAGGAATGAGTCTTTCACAGAAGAGGGCCTGGACCTCCACTACTGGAAACACTGCCTCATGCTGACAAGATGCGACCACTGCAGGCAGGTCAGGTGCTGGGCACTAAGACACCAAGGTTTTGAGAAAAAGACCAAAGCATGGGTAGCCCCGATCTTTGAAGCTTGAGAGGGAAGTCACGATGAGAGCAGAGATGTCCATGCTGTGACCCAGAGTGACTGACTGTCATCTACTCTCTCCACCACCCACAACTCTTATCTATCCCTGTCCCCCTTTGATAACATTTACAGCATTTGTTGCTTGGCCTTCCTGTTAGTGGAATCCTGTTGTATGGGCCCATGCTCTCCTGTGTCCATTGCCTGTTGCTGTCTGTGTTTTGCATAGACCATGATTGATTCATAGCCTGACTGTTTCAGTTTGGGACTGCTGGGAATAGCTTTGCTGTTGGCATTCTCATGCTGCATGCTCCTGGAACAGACAAAGAAACATCCATTGTCCCCAGCTAGGGCACTAATTAGGATCCTCTAAGTCCAACTTACCAGGTAATTTATTAGCTCATGGGCATTGTCTGGCCCTCCATCTCCAGCAAATAGCCAGGATGTGCACTGCTGTGGCCTGCTTCCAGTCCTGTCCCCAGTGTGTGCCTGAGGGCATGTTCTATACTGCAGGTGAGTGTGTTTTCAGGACCTCCAGCTGTACAACACAGCAGGCACGCTGAGCTTCCCCTGCACATGCTCCAACCTTGGATGTTCGGCCGCAGTTGCAGATGCCTCTTGTTTCCCATAACGGCAGTGCAGCACTTGTCCAGCACTCTTCCTTGGCTCCATTGTGTCTGCAGTCAGGCTCTGATTTACTGTGTGGATTTTCCTAGGGAGATATACAGAACATCTGTTCACCCCCATAAGATACCAGCAAACAAAGGGGTAGTTCTACCCAGCGTGGTAAGCTAGTGAGCTTCCTGGGGCTTCATAGCAGCTCAGGGTACAGCTGACAAAAGCCGTATCAGTGGAGTGCCATCCTCACTCCTGTGGACAGGATCAGGAATGGTGGTGAAGTATCGGGAGGGCTGCAGTTCCATCCCTTACCATGTATCAGGCTATTGGTATACTGCTTTGCATAATTTCATTGCCATAACTTGGGTTCAAGATCAGTACAGTGCTGCGGGAGATTAAGCCCTCTTGCTTTCAGCCAATGGCTTCTAAGATACCCGCCCAATGTAGGGGCGTGGTTTTCATTTTAAAAAGAACCGCAGCCGCTCTCCGAGCTAACTTGCTTCCGGCTTTCATGCTGACGGCTAGACTCGGTTTCCTGTTTGCGACCAGAGGAACGTGGTTTGGGACATTTATCTGTAAGTTTTATCCCCTCCAATATAATACCCCTTTTTTAATCAAATTGGTTAATATTGTCCTGCGACAATAGTACAGCAATCTCTGCTCTACAATGGCCATGATCGAGTTAATTATGGAGTCTCAATATGACCACAGCACTGGGCCACATGCCTAGCCTGGTCCTGTTGATGGACCATAGTGTGGCACCAGGCCATGTGTCCAATCATGGTCCTGTGGATGTGACCACAGGGCAACACTGGGCCACATGCCTAGCCTGGTCCTGTTGATGGACCACAGTGCGGCACCAGGCCATGTGTCTTATCATGGTCCTGTGGATGTGATCACAGGGTGACACTGGGCCACATGTCTAGCCTGGTCTGTTGGACAGGCTTTTTCTACTGAACTAGTGCCCAGAGGTACAGAGTCCTGGCCACCTTACAGCTGACAGCAATGAGAAGGAGGGCACCTCTGTTCTCACATGCTACATGCTGCCTGTGACTGAGGCGGGCACTGTTTGTCTGCTGGTCATTGGCCTTCATTGCTAGGTGTCTTTCCATTGTCTTCTCATGTCTCCTGAATGGAATCTATAGTTGGACTTTCCTTTGGGCCGCCAGCTGACAAATAATGTCACAAAGACTTTATTAATTATAAAAGCTTGGTCACTGGCTTAGGCTTGTTGCACTAGCTCTTATAACTTAAATTAACCTATATTTTTATTAATCTACATTCTACACATGGCTTCTGCTGCTTTCACGTTCAGTGTGTTCAACTTGTCCTGCGTTCCTTGATTGCCTCCTCTTCCTCTCTCTGTCCAGAAGTCCCGCCTCTACCTCCTGCCTAGCTATTGGCTGGTCAGTTTCTTATTACACCAATCACAGCAATACGTCTTCACACAGTGTACAAATATCCTGCAACATTTCCCCCTTTTGTCTAAATAAAAAGAAAAGATTTTAACTCTAATACAGTAAAACTATTTGGCAAATTTGGAAAAATTACTTTATTACCTATTCTATCTTGATGAATCCAAGATTTACTGCCTAAGGTTTTTTGAGGGGTTTGTTTATTTGTTTGTTTTTGTTTTTCAAGGCAGGGTTTCTCTGTGTAGCTTTCGAACCTGTCCTAGAACTCACTCTGTAGACTAGGCTGGCCTCAAACTCACAGAGATCTGCCTGCCTCTGCATCCCAAGTACTGGAATTAAAGGCATGCTCCGCTACCACTCAGCCCTATATCATTTTTTATCATAACTTATATTGCCATCCTAAAAATATCCTTTTAGACCTTAAAACGTTTTCTTAGATAAACAACTCAGGTTTATATATCTCTTTATCAGCTTGACATCTCTTATATGAGTGCCTTTTCTGAATTTGGTAACAAAACAGTAACTTTAACTGTCTCATCTTCAACCCCATCAGAGACCCAAGATGGATATAATATTACCTGAGTAAGCAGGAAGTGCAGAGCAAGCAACTTCTAAAATTGTAGAAATGAGAGAAACAGTTGACTTCCTGGACAGTCAACAAAGTTTCCTCTACAATGTTGGGGCATACGTCTTCAGTCTACAAGCTTAGAATATTCAACAGACTTTTCTGTGAAGCAGAAGTTTAAAGGACTGTCCTACCTTGTCTTGACAAAGTTCAGCAGTCACTCTTTTGTGTCCTGCTTGTCCAATTTGGACAGTATTCTGTAGCAGTCGAGGCAAGGGCAGTTTCACAACATTGAAAGCAAACTCCATATGGAGGTTCTTTGATGTCTATCATCATTTTTGAAGTAAAATGGTGCTGCCAGGAACAGATGTGTCTCGCTATCACGAAAAGTTTTATGCTATCAAAAACATCATAAATGCCATATCCTGTAGGTCTCTGAAGTATTTGAAGACATGGCCAGAAATTTGTTATAGATCACTAACTACTAATCTACATTTTCTTAATTATCCTAAACAATTTATAATAATAGCCTTTAAGGACTAGAGCTTTACCCTGCATTTTAAAATGATCTGCATAGGTACAATACCTTAAACAAGAGTAGAAATATATATACAGTATATTAAAATAAAAATAACCTTAAATCTGTATCAGTATACAAAAATCCTTACCAATGTAAACTACTTAAGACTAGTAGTTGCTTTTTTTACTTTAAAAGTAGATTCAATAATTACCCTTTTAGCCTATCATTCCTGTATCCCCCTTTTTCTTTTCAAAATGAGATCCCTGAATATGATCTCTTTTGCTCATTTTTTTCCTGACCATGATCAATAACAACTTGTAACCAATTCCTCTAAATGATGATAAACATCTTTAACCTTCCAAACGACCAAAAACCATTCACCCCACCTCTTGGGAATGCAGGCATTAGGTTTTCTAGACTGCTTCCTGTTGTCTGGAGTTGATGGTACCTATAGGGGATCCTGATAAAATTGGGATAATGGTCAAGTCCTGGGAGAGCTAGCTATATTTTTTGTTGTCCAGTCTCTGTGTGATGGGAAAGTGCAGGGCTTGTCTGAAGTCCTGGCTGGAGGAGTCTGAGGTTGGACTATCTTAGTTCAGCTATCATCTTTGAAGTTGTTCTGGATTCAGAATTTTGAGGAAACTGTACCTGAGGCATTCTGAGAGGCTGGATCAGCCAGGCTACTTGACTTCATTGGTGTCTGATCCTTTTTTTCTGAAAACACATAGACTTTTAAAGGTATCATACATGTCAGCATTAACACAAGTATAGAATGTGCAGTAAGCACAGTCAGCTAAAGATGAATCTCTGCTCTGTGTTCAAGCAGGTAAAGGCATCTGCCATCTTTATCAACAGTCTGTCTGAACTGTATGACCAAACCTCTATCCGTGCCATGAAAGGACGGCATGTAATAATAATCAATAAGACTTATCATGTCTCATCCAATCGCAGAGCTGTTCCCATGTCAAGGGATCAGCATGCATGTCACCTGTCCTGTGGTCTTTCCTGTCTTCCTCCCTCACATCTGCAGCCAACATCCTCAGAGGTCTCCCCTGGTCAAATCTGATCTTTATTAATTTTGAAGGAATCCATAGCTTTTCATTTCCTGTGGAAACAAAAGTACAACCTCTCCCCCATTCTGTGTGTCTGAGTCGTTCTGTGTCTCTTTGGTGTCTCCTGAATGCCTCAATTATCTCCCCTTCCACTCTTTACCCAGAAGTCCCGCCTATACCTCCTGCCTAGCTATTGGCCATTCAACTTTTTATTACACCAACCACAGCCCATCTTCACACAGCGTACAAATATCCCACCACAGAAGTTTTAATTCCAGGCTGTCCCCCTGCCAGTCCTTCCTAGGGTTCATGCCCTGACCTGCTTTCCTCCTGATCTGGGCCTCTGTCTTCAAACAAGGAAGACAGGGAAGTGTTTCGTTTCCTCTGGTGCACAGGGAAGGATGTAAGAGGGCAGGTCCCCACCCTTCGGGCACTCATTTCTCCATCAGGCAGTACAGATCCTGACAGCCCCAGGTGTGCAGCTGACCTCTTGAGCAGTGTGGGGTTCCATGGCTGTGTGGAAGATATTCTGAGCAAGTGTTGGGTGGGTGGGAGAACCTTCTTCATATGCACATTCTTAGAAATACTGGGGAGCCAGAATTTGAACCCAGAGCCACAGTGGATCAACTGTAGCCCCAGCCCATACCATGGCCTTTACACGGCAGTCAGGTGACATGAGGAGGACCCGGGGTCTCTACAGTGTGTGACTGCAGACACTGTGGGTTAAATACCAGAGGATCCAGAACAGCTGCCCTGGCCTCCCCCCAGAAGTCACACTGCCCTGTCTCCGGTGCAGGTGGTTGAGATCTCCAGCCTGACAGAGCACCTGCTCACAGAGTGTGACAAAAGGCATGGGTTTGGGAAGTGCCCCCGCTGCAGCGAGGCTGTCCCCACGGAGGAGCTTCCCAGGCACATCCAAACCAAGGAGTGTAACCGTGAGTGCCATCTAGACATTGTGGGATTGGGTGGACCCTTCCTCTCACTGAGGGGTCATCAAGTAACCAAGTCTTCTTTATTGAAATCATTTCAGCTGCCAAATCGGAGAAGGTGGCAAACCGATGTCCTCTGTGTCATGAAAACTTTGCTCCTGGAGAAGAGGTAAGGGGGCCTGAACCAAGATGGGGGCAGCAGGGGAGCAGTGAACACACTCTCATGATGACAGTTAGGAGGCACAGTGCCCTCCTGACTTCCTAACAGCAGAGTCTTGGTCAGTCGGCACCCATGGTTTTACACTTCCTGGTGTGTCTTTCATGTGTGGATCCAGGCCTCCCTGGCATCATGGTCAGGTCTGTAGCCCATAACCATTTGGAGTAAACAAAATGTGCCCCATGGTGATTGGTGGTTCTCTTCCTTCTCAGTGCCATGCTCTCCCCCTGTCCTGAATAGGCGGCATGGTGACACAAGCTGCTTTTTGTCATGTGCTTTGCCTCTGGTATTTGGGGATGCATGCAGGGGCCGAGGTATCCATGGGTCTACCTCCTTTCTGGCTGTCTGCACACAGTGGTGGTGCCCTACATGCCAGGCAGCTCTGGAGACCTTCTCTTGGCTCTGTTTCTGCCCCAGGAGATGCTATGGAGTCCAATATTATTTCCTGTCACCTTTCTTCATCCCCAGTGTTGTGTGACAAGACTTTCACTGGGGAGACACAACACACATCTATCCACCCCAGAGAAGGAGCCCACAACAGTACAGAAACTACCAAGGTCCAACTTGGTGAAGCCTGAGTTCTACTGGGATAACTTAGGAGGAAAGTGAGGGGTTGTTATAGGAGGAGGCTGTTGTATCACCAGAGCCGGCCCCAGTGTGAGCGATAGTCACTGAAGCTGGGAGCCTGGAGCACACTGCAGCCTGCAGGCAGAGCTGATGGTTGTCATTTCCTGGTGACTCTGGTCTAACCTCTCCTAGGCAGCTGGGCTGGTCATGGGGTCTTTGCAGATTGGCTTGCGTTCACTGACAGAGAGGGGCGTAGTGAACCTGGTCGGTTTTGAGGACTTCCTGAAGCTGTTTTGAGTTGTTTACCTTCCTGCTTAAGGAATTTTCCCACAGCATGAGGTTTTTTCAGTCTTGAAGGAACCTGTTACACAACTCTAAGTGGCTTTCAGAATGACAGGCCAGCTCACTAGTCTCTAGGTGGCAGCTTGTCTGCTTTTAGTGTCTTGCTAAACTCATGGATAAGAGTAGATTCAGAGCCATGGCCATTCCTGCCCTTTTGGATGATCACCTCTGGACAGCAAGGGTCCCTTCGCCTGGTCTCCTAAGGCTTTGTAGCTGACTCGCATCCTCCTGTCTGGAACATTCTGCCCAGACAGGAATCAACTGTCCTGCCCAGATGTGTGGCCCTCTCTCTCTCAGCAGGCCTCATCACAGGGAGGGCCACTGCTGCCAAGCCACAGTGGACAGAGCTGGGACACTTACATGTCACAACCTTGTCAGTACACACCCAGCCAGTGCACCTGTCTCACCTTGTCTTCCTGGAATCCCAGCATGCTCCCTCCTCCCCCGTCCCCAAGTTCTGTAGCCTCACCAACCTCAAAGGCCCGAGGGCACAGAATTAGTGTGTCTGCCCTAGGACAACCCTGGAGTCTGTGGGTCCAGCCCCTGCTATTATCAGGTTCTGTGCAGGAGCCCAGGGTGTGGCTCCAGCAGCCTGGACACCCACTGAGGACCTTGGGTGCCTTGTTTTCCATTTCACAGGTTCAGGCCTTGAGCTCTAGAGATGGTTTCCCCGGGCTATAAGTAGGGCTTGTTCTAAGAACCGCATCCAGGCTGAGACTGTGGTGCTTACCCCTGCTGCCCCGTGCTAAGAGGACTTGTTGACACCTGCACGTCCTGCAGACTCTGCCTTCCACTGCTCATCTGTAATTGAGGAGCCTTCATTCTTCATCATAGCCGCGGCCTTTACTGACCCACTTGCAGCTGCCCACAGTCTTCTCTCTCTTGCCCTCGCTCTGTTGGTCTCTGCCCCGAACAGTACTGAAACAGCCAACAGCTTCCTCTTTCTGCCCTCTGTGCCCACCGTCTGCCATGCACTAATACCCTCTCCATATCAGTGGCTGTTCGCTGTTCCGTGCCTTCCCTATTCCGGGTGTCTGTGCTACCTTGTCTCTGTATGACGACAACCATTTACCACCTCATGGTCCCCCTGATTCAGGGCTGGCATTCATGACCCCCTGGGCTGCCATGGAGTTGCTCGCTAACCTACATGTTCACCTGCAGCTCAACAAGGGAAGAGCCCACTGCCTGGTGCCTTCTAGCAGCTGGCAAAAATAAGTCCTCGTAGCCACAGGACTCGGGTTCCAGTAATCCAGGGTGGAATGTGAAATGCAAAACCAGCCTGTAAGACTTGGGTGCTAAAGCCATAGAAGGGCAAGGAGCCAGGCCTCTCACTGGTTGGCACCTCATTCCCATTATGAACATTATGTGAGTTGTGTACTCTGGCAGCGCCCCAGGTCCCTTGGAGCTACCAGGCTAACATGCTGTGCCTCTTCTTTGTTGCAGGCATGGAAGGCTCATCTGATGGGCCCTGCTGGCTGCACAATGAACCTGCGCAAAACACACATCCTCTGCAGGGCCACAGCCCCGCAGCAAGGTGAGTCAGAAGTCACACGTGGGGCCCTGCGTTCTGCTGCAACTTAGGTGAGATGCATCCTGAGTTTCCTGCCCATGTGCACGTGACCTGCTAACCCCATTCTCCAAGTGCAACAGGCTGCGGCTGCTCCCCACAGCTGCTGCACCCTGAAGGATCTAGACTGCACCCACTGTCTTCTTTCAGCCCACCGTCTTAGGCATTCATTTCAGATTAAGACAGCCTCTCAGAAAACAAAAGACCTTTGGATGTGGTGGTGAAACAGTGACCCGTTCTGGGGGTGTAGCTCTGTGTCTCAGTACTTATGCACAAGGAAGGCCCTCCATTCCCTTCCTGGTTCAGCGGGAAACAGTGGCCTATGTCACTGCTCAGGCAGGGCTCACATGGCAAGATCTCCTCTTTAGCCAGCCTCTTAGAAGTAATTGGACAAAGGCCCATGGCTCCTTGTCAGGTTCATTTCAGGCACATTCACTGTGGCTACTGCCACATTTCTGGAGTTGGGTCCTTGAACTGATGGCCTTCTGTGTCATGCATCCTGTGTCTTCTTCTCCCGCTGCCATATGCATTTCTAGCCTAGTGTGGGTTCTCGGCCATTCTCATAGTCACTGTGGGGCCTGCAGCCTACCTGTAGGTAAGAGTTCCTCTTTTCACGTGGTTCTGTACTGTGCATTTGTCTCCGCTACAGGGAAGGGCCCAGCAGCATCGAAGTCAGGAACCTCAGCACCCAAGGTTGGAAGCAAGATCCCCACCCCAAAGGGGGGCCTGAGTAAGAGCTCCAGCAGGACGTACATGAGACGGTGACAGTTTCCACTTCTGTCTCTGCCAGGGGCTGTGCAAGTTTCCCTGTTCTAAGCCATGTGTGTTGACATAGTGACGCAGGACTCTGTGCCTGCTGTCCTTGGCCTCTTGTGTCACAGGAGCAGAGTGTATGGATATGACCAAAGAAACCGTCCCACGCGAGGCCCCACGGTACTGGGCCCTTTGTCAGTGCCCAGGCATAGAAGTACCTCTTGCTCAGGAAGCCAGCAAGTACAGCACCCACTTTCCTTACTCCTGAGATGTATCCCAAACTTTGAGCTCACTGGTGTCTGCTGCACATGTTAGACTTTGCACAGGGCTAAGCTTGGCTTTGGTGGACCTAGCAGACAGCAGCAAGGCAGACTGAACCTTGTGTGTCGTCTCTCTCACGGCCTGTCTGCTAGGTTGTCACACCATATACATCAACAAGCAATAAAGGAAAGCAAGCAAAAGGCAGCCATCCTAAGAGCAAGCCTCCAGGACACACTGCCCAGAGCTCCTGTGCACACCTGTCCCCATTACCTCCTGACAACCCTACCTTGATGCCTTCCCTCAGTGGGCTCAGATCCTCTGCTGCAGAGTCCTAAATGGATGGTGTCCCCTGGTTACCCTCTCCTCACCTGACCGTAGTCCACCTGCAAGCCTCAGTTTCCTTGTGGCTAAGAGAGCACCTTCCACATCTGCTAACCCGCGAGACAAGGCCCGCACACCTTGCTGCCCAGAGCCTCCACGTCAGTTGTGTTACGTCCCATGATGTGAGTGAACCCACTTTCCCAGGTCAGTCACAGGGTGTCACTCACAAGACCTCAGGGGACAGCTGTCAGCATCCTCTGCCCGCCTTCCTCCCAGGAGCTCCCGTCAGACAAGCATCTGTGGGAAGAACTGAGTCCATCTGAAACTCGTGCCCCTGTCTCCGCCCACCACAGGCTGAAGAGGGGCCACTGAGACCCTGCCCTGTGCCTGATTCCTGAGGTTTTCCTCCATTTCCCTTTGAAATGTCTAGGATTGAGAAAATGAGTGTTATAAAATTAGGGCATATTTCTTTAAAATTCCCAACCATGTAAAACAAAATCCATAAAAATGTATAGGTGTCTGAGCAGCAAGCATGCTGAGTAGTTAATCCCATGAGCTCACCCCTGATTTTGACAAACGGCTACTGTGCTAGGCTGAGAGTGTCACATGGAGCAGGATCTGTTGAAAGGAGGGTCCTGTCAGAGGCCTTTAGTGTGGAGAGAGCCAAGCACAGGTGCCACAGGTCCCTGGGATGCGGGCCATTGTCTTGTAGCCATCTCAGAGTACAGACGACAATGGAAGTCAACCTCAGCACTCAGGAAGCAGACACCTGTAACGCTTTTTATCTGCTGTAACTAAGAGATTTGTAAAAATCCTTCCTTCTTAGCCCGCGTGAGGGCTCACACCTGTGCTCCTGGCACTGGCGAGGCCGGGGTCAGAAGCTCACCACAGGTTCAAGGGAAGCCTGGGCTCCAGAGTGAGGCTCTGGCTCAAAATTAAACAGAAAAACAAACAAACCCTCATTTTAGCTCCCGTGTTGGCCTGTTACAGAATCATGAGTTTCTGCAGAGGCGACTGGCAGTCTTGGCAGCCTCAAAGCGCCACACCACTGTGCTTGTTTCAGGGAAGGAGCTAAGAGCCCACCATTCATAATAGCAACATGTGGAACACTCCTCAAGCTTCACGTATGACACGTGTGGATATTTAATATTTATTTATATTATTTTTCATAAAAGATTCTATTAAATCTAATTTAAAGGAATTGTGTCATATCTGATTCTGAAATACATTGTAAATACCTTTAATGAAAATTTGCAACTTTTTAATGTTTTAACATAGTTTTTCTATTTGTCTTTATTTCAGGTGCCAGAAGTATAAAATAATATATTTTTATTGTTATTGTTTTAGGATTTATGTGCTAATTTGCCTTGAGTACATTAATACAGTAAAAAGATCATTCAGTGTTTGTCACTTTTATTTTAAGATTTTATATACATATTTGTTTTTTACTAGATTTACTCCTTTTACATGTGTGTGTTTTGCCGACATGTATGTTTGTGCACCACATGGAAGTCAGAAAAAGGCACCAGATTCTTTGGGATGGGAATAATGGTTATAAGCCACCCACCATGTGAGTACTGGGAATTGAACCAGGCCCGCTACAGAGCAATAAGAGTTCTTAACCACCAAGCCATCTCTCCAGTCCTGTTTCTGTGTTTGAGTCAAGGTCTCACCATGCAGCCGTGGCTGGTTTAGAGCTCGTGGTGTAGGCCAGGCTGACCTTGAACTCAGAGATCCACAGGGCTCTGGCTCCCAGGTGCTGGGATTAAAGGCAAGCACCGCTGTGTCCAGCTCACTGGATTTGTAAGTCACATTCTGGGTGTCTGTGGGTCAAGTTTCCGGAGAGAATTAACCAGACTGGCCTTGAGAGTAGTATCCTTTGGGCTGGGGCAGGATCTCTCTACCCTGACCTCTTTTTCCTCCTCCCTGATTTGCTCTCCCATGAGGTAGGTATACCATCTGCTTCCAACACCATATTTCTGCTCCTCCGCAGGCCCAGTGATAAGCCAGCCAACCAGGAATTAAAGCTTGTTAAGTCACCTCTGTAGCCAAAGATGAGCAGTTGGGTGTTGTACTGGTTGGTTTTATGTCAACTTTACATACACTAGAGTCACCAGAAAGAAAGACGCCTCAGTTGAGGAAATGGCTCCAGCAGGAAGGCATTTCCTCAATTAGTGATTATCACTGTCTTGGTGACCAGCCCCAGCAGTGCAGGGTTCAAAGGGAATCCAGAATCAGCACTTACTGTGACTTTTTTATCTGAGGGGTATAGACAAAGTCTCTGTCCCACCCAATCCCATAGCCATTCAGTCCCAAATAAACACAGAGGCTTATATAATCATAGACTGTTTGGCCTGTTAGCCCTGGCTTATTTTAACTAGCTCTTACAACTTAACCCATAATTCTTGTCTATGTTTAGCCACGTGGCTTGGAACCATTTCCCAGTAAGGCATTTTCATCTTGCTTCCTCTGCATCTGGCTGGTCTGACCCTCTGCCTTTCCTCTTCCCAGAATTCTCCTAGTCTGGTTGCCCCACCTATACTTCCTGCCTGGCTACTGGCCAATCAGCGTTTTATTAAACCAATACAAGTGACAAATCTTTACAGTGTACAAGAGCACAGCAGAGGGGGTTAAGGGAAAAGACACATTATCTCTTGAAGGTTTCCTTTATTCTTCTGTGTTCTATCTTCTCTTTTCTTATCTCTATCCAGAAATGTCCCTTCTATCTCTCTTGTTGTCTTCCTTCTAACTTTATCTTTGTTCTTGATGTTTTCCTTCTAATCTATTTTAACTCTCTCTTCATTCTTTCTCTTATATCTTATATACCCCAGGAAAATATTTCAGGCAGTATAAAAATTACAATGTGGTTACATTCTGTTTTTCAAGTGAATTATTACAATGAATACAAATAAAACGCTGTCTGTTTTCCACGTTCCTTCCATGATTTTTATGTATAACAGGTGAGAAATCAATTATCCCAAGAACCCAGGCACATTCACACCCACGCAACTTGTTATAGATCAACAGTGTGTGAGCAAGCAAGATGATTCTTTTACAGGCAGGCTGCATTTTGTAGAGGCAAAGAAAGGACTTTACTACTTATGAAATGACTTTACTACTTATCTTAAAAGGTAATCTTACAAGGAATCTTAAAGAAATCTTGAATTTAAAATTTTGTAAGTGGAAAAGGATCAGACAGCTCTACTTTAAATATTTAGAGTCTATACCCACTCATCATTGTTTTTTATATCAGGATGTTGAGGGCAGAAATGGATACAAGGATAAGTCATCACCTTTGGATTTCCTTACCAATCCTAGTAAGGAAAGTGTGTCAGCTAGTAATGATTATGCTGCTTTGTTCTTACTCTCTGAACATAAAGAGTTCCTCATTCAACCATGTGGCTTTCTAACATGTTAGAGTGTCTTCTTGGGTTTGTTAGCTCAGAGCTATTATCAAAGCATCTGATCTAAGCTGAAGTTATCGTAAGGCTTTGTTTCAGCTAATGATGCACAGCGAAGCCTGTGAGTGCTTCTCCCCACATTACGATGAAAGGAATTGGAGCCAGCCTGGTTCCTGGTACTCGATCATTTTTCTTAATCATTAACTTGAGCCCTGGCTGTGTGACATGTCCTTGGATGTATTTTTATTCATCAAAACTCTGTATAAACTATTATTATCAATCAGAGAGCATGGCTTAGGAAGGACTCATCTTCATAATAATCCACAGGTAAAAATGAGATAAACACACTACATTACAGGCAGGGGGGATCTCCCCACACCCATTCACATCATGCCAGACATGAGAGAAAGACAGCAGCTGCAAACATGTAAAGGTACAGCAGAAACAAAAGACAATTCTGGAGTCTGAGGCCTCAGGGCCTTGTCTATCAGAGATTCATCCATCAGGGAATTGCCTCCTGGTGGGCTAACACCTTGAACGTCAATTGCCTCCTGGTACTCCTCTGGCATGGCCACCTAAAAGTGATCAGCGAGGGAGGGCCCAGCTCATTGTGGATGGTGTCTTCTCCGGGCTAGTGGCCCTGGGTTCTGTAAGAAAGCAGGCTGACGGGCGGTGGTTGCGCACGCCTTTAATCCCAGCACTCGGGAGGCAGAGGCAGGCGGATCTTTGTGAGTTCAAGACCAGCC
>JAQHUG010000212.1:1573543-1608294 GCA_028555095.1 Dicrostonyx torquatus | reverse complement strand
ATGTCCTCACTCATAGGTGGTTTTTAAACATAAAGAAAGCCAGCCTACAAACCATAATCACAGAGAACTTAGACAACAATGCAGACACTAAGAGAGACTTACATAGACCTAATATACATGGGCAAGTATAAAAAGACAAGATCTCCTGAGTAAATTGGGAGCATAGGGACATTGAGGGAGGGTTAAAGGGAGAGGGGAAAGGCAGGGAGGGGAGCAGAGAAAAATGTAGAGCTCAATAAATATCAATAAAGAAAAAGAAGGGACAAAAAAAGAGTGACTGAGGTGGTATTTGTTTTGAAGGCATGAAGGGATCACGTATGTAGAGCAACTTGAGGCCAGGAGATACCATTAGTGAAGGTGCAGCCTCAGTAGCACTTGAAGATCCAGGAATGAAAGGGTCATGAGAAGCTGAGGCTTGGTTCCATGAAGAGCCTAGGAGAGGCTATTGGTGAAAGTTCAGTCCAATTGCAGTAGAGGACCCCAGCAGTTCTGGAGATGCCAGTACCCTGGGTCCACACCAGCAACAGAAGCATCAGCGGAGTGGAGCCAGCCAAAGCCTAGAAGGGAGGCTGTGTGTGCTGCTGGGGGCAGAGCATAGGATATGACCCAGGAGATTGTGAGTCAGTCCCAGACATTGGGCAATGCTGTTGACACAGCTAGAATTTGGTTTGGTTGTGACTGTGCCCTGGTTCTTCCTTCTTAAAGCACAAAAGCATTTAATTAGTTTTGATTTTTCCCCCCAGGAGACCACAGATGAAAGACATTGAACTTTTAAAAAAGAGATTTGGGTTTTTCAGAGAGATTGAATTTTTTTTTTTTTTTTGGTTTTTCGAGACAGGGTTTCTCTGTGGCTTTGGAGCCTGTCCTGGAACTAGCTCTTGTAGACCAGGCTGGTCTCGAACTCACAAAGATCCGCCTGCCTCTGCCTCCCAAGTGCGAGATTGAATATTTTTAAAAGACCAAAATTTTTAATGTGTTTGTACTTGTAAAGACTATGGAACTTTTAAGTTATGTTTTTAGTGTGAGATCCCAGGGATAAGAAAGGAAGGGTTGTGGCTTAATAGTGATGTATTTGTGTGTCAGTTGTGCCGGCTGATTTTGTGTCAGCTAGAGTCATCAGAGATGAAAGAGCCTCAGTTGAGGAATTGCCTCCGTGACATGCAGCAGCAAGACATTTTCTTAGTGATCAGTGGGGGCACCATTATAAGTGCCAACTCTGGGCTGGTGGTCCTGGGTTCTGTAAGAAAGCAGGCTGAGCAAGCCATGTGGAGCAAGGCAGTAAGCAGCAGCCCTCCATGGCCTCTCCATCAGCTCCTGCCTCCAGGTTCCAGCTATGTTTGAATTCCTGGCCTGACTTCCCTCAATGATGTGGGAATGTAAGCTGAATAAACCCTTTCCTCCCCAACTTGCTTTTGGGGTCATGGTGTTTCATCGCAGCGGTAGTAACCCTGACTAGGACAGATGTATAGGGTCAAGGAGCACAGCATTTGCCTATCATGTACAGGACTCTGACCCAGACAGGAGTGCAGAGGACTTTCACAGCGTAACCAACCAAGACCGTGTGTCTCCAAGGGAAGGGACTCTTATGCACTAGCAAAGGGACAAGCACCACACCTCCCTCCAGCCCAGCCCATTCCACCTACAGGTGAAAATAATTGCTACTGAAATACAACAGTACGTCCCAGTGCTGCCTTAGCAGGATAGCACAGAGGCTTCGCCTTACGGTTCTGCTGTGCCGAGGTCAGCTACAAATCTCACCAGACTCAAACCAGCGAATCATACATGAGGTCCACTCCTTTGTAGGGGAGAACCTGCTGAGGTGTCTCCATGTCTCCACTCACTGTCCAGCTGTCTGCTTCCTTCTTTTCCTACTTCCCTAAAGACCCTTGGCAGTGTGTTGTGTTGTAGAGAACGGGCCGCTTTCTTGACCCGGCCGCCCGGCTAGCTTACACCTGAAATAACCACACAGAAACTGTATTTATTAAAACACTGCTTGGCCCTCTAGTTTTTTATTGGCTAATACTTACATAATTTAACCCATTTCTATTAATCTGTGTATCACCACGTGACTGTGGCTTACCAGCAAGATTCTAACCAGCGTTCATCTCAGGCGGAAGATCCATGGCGTCTGCCACTCTGCCCTTCTTTCCAGCATTCAGTTCTGTCTTCTCTGCCTAAGTTCTGGCCTATCAGACCCAAAGCAGTTTCTTTATTCATTAACCAATGGAAGCAACACATGAACAGAGGAATCTCCTACACCAGTGTTGGGCCTTCCTCCTCCTCCTCCTCTACCTCCTCCTCCTTCCTTCTCTTCCTTTTCTTCTTCTTCCTTCTTCTGCTTCCTCAGGCCCATACTATCCAGCAGACTTAGACTCTTCCATATTATCTTATGACAAACTGTAGATGAAACTTTTTTTGTCCCGACCACCTATTTCTAAATAAACACACAGAGGCTTATATTAATTACAAATGCTCAGCCAATAGCTCAAGCTCGTTACTAACTAGGTCTTACATTTAAATTAGCCCATTTCTATTCATCCACATATTGCCACGTGGCTTGTGGCTTTACCTGTCCTCTAGCATCTTGCTTTCCCAGCAGCTGACTGCACTCTCTCCCAACCCCACCCTTCTCCATTCCAGTCCTCAATTGGATTGTCCTACCTAACTTTATCCCGCCCTGCTATAGGCCAATCAGCTTTATTATTACCCAATGAGAGTAATACAAACTCACAGCCTACAGAAGAATTATTCCACCACAGTAAACCTAGTGCATTCCAGGCCCAGTGCAGTGAGCTTTGTCCTAAGCCATTATTTCTGACCACTAGGAATCACCCTGGAACATTAGTACCTATGGAAACTTGATAGCTCCCCCTTGAAGGAAGACAGCAGATACAACTTCAACTTCTTGGACCGCCTTCCAGGACCAGAAAGAACATAAAAATAGCTAGGTCATACCTTGGCCCAACACTGCTCCCTCCCACCAGGGCTGGGGATTGAACCTTGGGCTGGCATATGTTTCTACCAACTGGGCTACCTCTTGTTGTTTGTTCCAATTCTTCCTGTACTTAAATCTACAGTTCCTTTCAGTACCCTAAAGACAGCCTGGTTGGGGGGGGTCACTGGAGCCCTTTATCTTTTCCTCATCCCGGTATACTGACAAAATTTTATTCTCATTGCCTGTCTCTTTCATTACTTTATAGACATGGTCTCTCATGTTGCCCAGGCTGACCTCAAATTTGTTATAGAGCCAAGGTTGCCATTGGACTCCTAATCCTCCTGCCTTGTTGCAGCCCAACAGGCCAGCTCCCAAGACTACAGCCAGGGTTGCAGAAAGAATGCCTTCAGAGTAACAGGACTTAGAAAACATTCTTATCTATCTGAGGGTCTTTAGGACAAGAACTTATGTGTTCTGGTAATAATTTTATTACTGCCTCTTGATAAACCTCTTTAGGCAATCTCTCTACACAGTTACATCTCTTTTCTCCACATACCTCTCTTCTGTACACACTTTCTCGCTCTACTCTGTTACATTTCTTCACACACTGTTCAATCTCTCTTCTACATCTCACACACAGAGAGAGAGTGAGAGGGGGAGAGAGAGAGACAGAGAGAGAGAGAACAAACTCTGCACAATATGTAAATTATACCTTCAGGGTCACATAGCATTTCTCGAATAAACAATAAGAAACAGAGTCATCCTGATATACAAGGAGTCACACGGTTTCTCTCAGGCTCAGACTGTCACAGTGACTGGCTGGAAATGAGTAGCTATGGCAATGCTTGGCCATGCAGGAGGAAGGCACAGCCTCTCTGCACATAGCCTGAGTGATATGGAGAGTGACATCAAAATTCAGGACCTAAGCAATAAACAGTTTGTTGACTGGACCTTGAGTCCTGAATCACAAACTGGGGTCAGGAGTGCATGCAGGAAGTCAATTGCTGCAGGGAGTTATGTCTTTAATGTTACCAGCCTGACTTGGCCCAACAAACAGACACCTGGGAACTTGCCCTTGTGCACATTTTGCCAGGGCAACTAGTCCATTTTGAATCTGCACTGAAGTCTAAAAATCAATTAAATGTGTTAAAAGCTGTTTTTTGTAACTAAGAATATTGAAATTTTCCTATGCCAGTCTGAGCTATGAAAAATATCCTACTATTTCTATTCATCAAAATTATACAATTTAAGTAGAAATCATCTTCCTGACCATCCACAGCTATATGTGTGCCCAGTAGATGGAATACAAGATAAACACACAGGCTATGAGGAAAATACACATAGCTCTTTTTAGGGAACAAAGGTTAAAAAAAAAATCACAGAAACAAACGGATTCACTGTCAGTGACCCCACGGCCTTTGCCAAGTCGGGCTCCCTATCAGAGTTATTCATGGTGGGGGGCGACCTGTTGAATACTAGCTGCTATCAGCTGTATACTCCCACAGTCTCCAGCTCGGCCTCCACCTGCTGAGGGCTGGGATGACCGATGTGCACCACCATGCATGGTGTATGCAGAGCTGGGAATCAAACCGAGGGCTTCATGCACACCAGACAAGTGTTCTACTAATTAAACGACAACCCCAGGACAACTGTGTGCTTAGCTGGTGTTTGGGTGTTAGGAAAAGAGGCCGCCTTAGCCTAATAGACTCCCCAGGACCTCTAGCACCAGCCAGCCCCAGGAAGCCTGAGTGACCGACCCCGCAAACTCTCTGCCGTCACTTCCGGCTCCCGCCGGAACTAATGCGCCGCACTCCGGAAGCGACGCGCGGACGGGTGTGATGGCGGCGGCGGCGGTATCCGAGGCCTGGCCGGAGCTGGAGCTGGCGGAGCGCGAACGGCGCCGCGAGCTGCTGCTTACAGGGCCGGGGCTGGAGGAGCGGGTGAAGGCGGCGGGAGGGCGGCTGCCTCCCCGGCTCTTCACGCTGCCGCTGCTGCACTACCTGGAGGTGAGCGGCTGCGGCAGCCTGCGTGCCCCGGGACCCGGCCTGGCCCAGGGCCTCCCGCAGCTGCACAGCCTGGTGCTGCGGCGCAACGCGCTGGGGCCCGGCCTGAGCCCCGAGCTGGGGCCGCTGCCCGCGCTGCGCGTACTCGACCTGTCCGGCAACGCGCTGGAGGCGCTGCCGCCGGGCGAGGGCCTGGGCCCCGCCGAGCCGCCAGGGCTGCCCCAGCTGCAGAGCCTCAACCTCAGCGGCAACCGCCTGCGCCAGCTGCCCGCCGACCTGGCGCGCTGCGCCCCTCGCCTGCAGAGCCTCAACCTCACCGGCAACCGCCTGGACGCCTTCCCCGCCGAGCTCTTCCTCCCGGGAGCTCTGCCCCTGCTCAGCGAGCTGGCCGCCGCCGACAACTGCCTGCGGGAGCTCAGCCCCGACGTCGCGCACCTGGCTTCGCTCAAGGTCAGCTGGGGCCCCTCGGAGGCTGCCTTGGCCCCCGCCGCCGGTCCAGCCCAGGCCGCTGCTGAGACCCGCGTGCTCGGGGGTCTCCGAACGTGGGGCAGTTTAAAAGTTGTCGGGAGATGTTCTCTAGCAGGGAGCCAGGTCTCGTTCTTTTGTGTGTAATTGTAAGTGATCGGGTTTCCAAGCGGCAGTGCATGAGAGAACTGGAATTGGCGGTGTTCACCCTAACAGCAGCCTTCAGAGGTCGCTCGGGTTGGGGCTTCCGTTTCGTAGAAAGCTCATGCGTTTTGTGGACCCAGGCTCCCGCCATGTTTGACGCCCACCAGGTGCCCACCAGGCTCATTAAGCCTGTTGAGTGAGGGATGGGAAGGCAGAAGATGCAGAGCCACAACCGGACCTGACTCCAGGCTGGTCTCTCCACAGCCCCGCCCCCACTCCATGTCCCCATGTGCAACCTTGGCAGGGCTGGCCTTTGTGTCTTCTGCCTCTCATCCTTTCGCAGACCTTTCCCAATGAAGGCATATCCGCATAGCGGCTGGTTCTCAAGGGTTCACTTTGGAAATATGCCTATATGTATAGGAAAAGACTTGACTGGTAACGGCAACGTGTTCGTTCTCTCTTTCTCTGTGTGTGTGTGTGAGAGAGAGACAGACAGACAGACAGACAGACATGGGCCAGCCACTCTGCAGCAGAATGATACCTGTTTTTGGCATCTGGAGGAGGCCGGGGGATGTGACTCCCTGTGGTACCTTGGACCACTACGTCATAGGCATCCCTATGGCTTAGGTGGGACACAGGCTGGACACTATGCCTTCCTATGTAGTAGATGTTTTGACTTTCCAGGAGGCCGATGGTTGCGATAGCATGGTGCCTCTCTTTGTACCGGCCACGGACCTGCTCCGGCTCCGCAATTTGATGCAGCTGCCTTTGCTGTTTGGCTGCCACGGGGGTGAGCTGACTGTTGTCTGCATATCATCCATCATCTTGGAACTCCTCCCTCCCTTCACCTGGCAACTCAGAAGCAAGTTGTCAGGCCTCTAGGCCTGGCCTCTTGCCACTAAAGCACATTCCACTGGTTAAAAACGCAAGGATGTGGACACACAGCCTGCGTGGTTAGGCCTAGGGCATCTCTGCTTATCTCTCTACTTCCAGAAAAGAGAATCAAATGCAGGTGCCTTGGCTCTTGCCCAGGAGCTGCCACCACATCTGGCCTCACACCAGCCTGAGGGACTACCAACACAAAGCTAATCTGAGAACAATAGGAAACCGTGAATCTGGTATTTCGGCATTGGGGCAAGGAATGCAAGCAGCAGCTGGCCTCCCTCCGCTGTCCTGTCCCTCTCTGTTGACTATGCTTGCTAGGGCATGACTTCATTGCTCTGCCTTAGACCTGTGCGGCTTGGTTTCTTTTTGCGGGAGACCTGTGTGTTGCGGGCAGAGGGCCTACTTGTTTGTCCCGGCTGCCCAGCTAGCTTAGCCCCGAAATAACCACACAGAAACTGTATTAATTAAATTACTGCTTGGCCTATTAGCTCTAACTTCTTATTGGTTAACTCTTACATCTTGATTTAACCCATTTTTATTGATCTGTGTATCGCCACGTGGCAGTGGCTTACCGGCTAAGTTTCAGCAGCATGTCTTACTCTGGCAGCAGATCCATGGCGTCTCCCTGACTCTGCTTTCTTCCTCCCAGAATTCAGTTTCATCTTCTCCGCCTACCTAAGTTCTGCCGTATCAACAGGCCAAGGCAGTTTCTTTATTCATTAACCAATACAAGCAACACACGGAGGGGACTCCCACATCACCTGTGAACCCAGAGTAATATCCATTCTCTTTTCCTGGGTCTGTGGTCTCTTAGGAATCATGCCAGGGCTGTGGTAAATCAGGGAGGGTCACGTGACATCACTCTGGTCTACTTCTGCAGTGTCCGTCACCCAGATTTACAGTGCTCTTCAATTGAGACTTCTGAAGTAGACAGCACAGTACCTTAGTCATCAAAGACACCCCCCTAGAGATTCTTCCCGGCCAAGGATTGGTCCCTCCCTGTCACTCACACAGGGACCAAAACCTCTGTCTCTGACCAGAATCTGGGGTAAATAAATCCTTCCCAGTCTTTGAGTCGCAGTTGTAGGAGAAGTGCCCGGATTCACCCAACAGCCGTTGCCATATTGTGGTCCCGATGTGTCTCACAGACACCGCCTCACACTGCTGCCACCGCTGTGTTATGAACCCGTTCCTAGCAGGTGTCTGATGCAGAGGTGGCTCCCACTGGATGTCCTGGTGTCGGGTGTTGAGCACATCCTGCGAGGCATCCAGGTAACCCAAGCACAGCCCAGCTCCCCTGGGCACTAGGAGGCAGGCACCTAGCATTCTGCCCTGCTTCTGCCTCTGCTGTTGTTACCTTCCACACAGGAGGGCTCCACTCTCATGACAAGATTGCCACTCTAGGCGCTGAGAGCGAGCTCAGCCCGAGCAAGTGTCACCTTTTCCTCACAAGGACACTTCACCCTGTGGCTCTGTACGGCAGGACCCATCTGCCTCTCTCTGACGTGGTCTCCATCTTTGTCTCTGTCCTGCCCTTGTCAGGTGATGTCCCTGGAAGATGCCCCTCCGCTAACGGCTGTTTCCGAGGCTGTGCTGTACAAGCAACTCTACCGCCGTCCCTCCTCCCTGCTTATTGCTCTCCTAGTAAATTGTATTTCAGCAGTGGAAGCAGACACATCTCATTCAACCCAGTGTTTGAGAAGTGTGTTTTCATCCCAGTGTAGTCTGACCGTTTACACACAACTCTTTTTTTAATCCATCTAATCATTTTATTCTTTTGAGTGTGACTAAACAAAAAATGTAAAATTATACATGTGGCTCGCATTACAGTTCAGATAACAATGTCTCAGACAGTGTTGGCTTCGTGTTGGTTTCTGGAGTCTTTATGCCAGTCCCTTACTTTTCTGGAAGCTTCTTGACCACTCCAGCTGAAGATCGTTTCCACAGACATTTCATTTTTACAAATTAGCTTCATGTCACCTGAGACAGCTTTGTTGTGTAGGTGTCTGGGTTCTCATCTGTCCTCCCACATCCCCTGTTAGTCCCACAGAGCAGGCACCTTGACAGAGTGACAATGTGAATTCTGGAGGCCCCAGAAGACACCAACGGGACTTGGGAAGGTTGCTAAATGGGCTGGAGTGGATAGTGGTGGGTCTCGGGTTACTAGAGTTAGGAGTCACACACTGAGAAAACCCTCAACTGGAGAAAGGAAGGTAAAAGTCCAGCAGCCTTAGACACGTGTTTCACCCTCAGGGCATGGTTCATCATGGGGACGTTGTACCCATTCTAAGGAGCACAAAAGCCCCCATGTCCACACCCATAGGGCTGCAGACGGGCTGTTACAAACTGACAGTCAAACAAGGCCTGCACCGTGCAGTGCCTCTGGGCTGGTGACTTCTCAGGGTTGGGAGGAAGGTACAGACTTTGGTAGCCTGGCTTAGACCCAGCGTGGTTCCTGATAGTGTCATAGTGGTCTTAAGAGGTCACTGGGGAACAGCTAGGTCCTGCGGGTGCTCTCTGTCTGCAGTGGACAGAGGCACAGACCACAGATCTGGTGCTCCAGACTCATGGGGCGCCAGTGTGGCTGCACTGCAGGAAAGGCCAGCCCAACTTTTATGAAGCCCGTCGCAGTCAAAGTCAGCACATAAAACACTTCATGAGCTCCCTTCAGGAGTGTGTGGGTGTGTAAAGCCGCTGAGCCGTGTGCTTAAACCTGGGTTCCTTCCTGAGATAACTCATCACAGTCACACAAATACCCACATCTCAGAGATCTTAGAGCTGAGTTTGGTGGAGGAGCACTGTGCTCGGGTTTTCCGTCATGAACACAGCCAGCAGTGTTCTCTCGAGGACCCCCTTGCAGGGCACCTGCACATGCAGGCCAGCCCTGCATTTTTACCCAGCAGGCCTTGCTGTTGTCTGGCCTCTCCCTTCACAAGGGCCTGTGTGACTTTTTTTTCATGCTTTTCTCCTTTGGCTTTTATGGCTGTCTTCTGCCTTGTGAGTTTCTGCTGTCCCTGGGTGTGTCGAGCCCCTCTGTGCTATGTCCTCCCACCCCAAGCGACATAGTGGCTGGTCCCTTGGTTGAGAAGCGCCACCATCCAGAGCAGATGTTTCCGTAACAGTCCCATCCCTGTGCTGTCCTCTTCCCGTTTCCACACCCCGAGGTCCAGGCTCAGCTGCCACAGACTGCATCTGAGTGCTTGCTGCAGCCCCTGCATGGCTCTAGTTTCCGAGTGCACAGCTGCAGTATCACACCTCTCCCAGGCTCTTCTGAAAGGGTGCTTGGTGTAAGGGCAGAGAGCCAGGCAGACAGAGTCCCCACCAGCCCTGAGAGGGATATCTGTGTGTGTGATTCTCGGAGCTGTGTCCAAGCCAGGCATGCAGCACATGTCCTCTGGACAGAGCAGCTGTGACTGAGACCAGATCAGGCTTGTTGACTGTTGATGTCACTCCTAGAAGAAGGACGGTCGCTGGAGCTGTCTCAGTCCTTCCAGCTACATGTATATAATTCTACTTCATGTGCATGTGGCCTTGTGATCTGGGGTGTGTGTGTGTAGACACTCCCATCTATTCACCCGTGCTGTGTGAGGTTTTCCACTGGTGTGGCCGCTTTGAGGTCACTCGTTCCTGTAAGTAACCCTGGCCCATGTTCTATGAGAAAGCTCACTAAAAACCACTGGCTCCCCAAACTGGACAGTGTTGCTCTGTAAGGTAGGGCAGGCATTAGTTTATGTCTCCCTAGGAAGGAATTTTTGACAGCCTGCTGCTGAATTCCTTCTCCCCAACCACAATGACTGTGGAGGCCAAAGGGCCGCACACTCTTCCCCATGTTCAAACAGCAGCATTGTCTGGCAGTAAGGATAGCAACCAGACGTCCTTTTCCACAGACCACTGGTCTTTGTGCGTGTGTGGTATGGACACAGTGGCCCTACTGCCTTCCCCAGCTGAGGCGGTGTTCCGCTCATGACATCATACTTGGTCTGGGGAGGGGTTTGCTGGTGCTTGCTTTTGTCATTATATTCAAGAAATAGCAGGGTGCCATTTGAGGACCCTGTTTTCAGATTGGAAGAGTTTCTGGTCGGTCCCCTGCCTGCTGACAGGTCTGAGTGTTTGCTGTGCCTGCAGGCCTGATGCATTGAGTTAGCAGCCTCTGTGGAGGGGACAGTTATGGCCATGCAGATAACTCATGGGTTAGCCTGGCTGTGGCTCCTGGGCCTGGACCACAGTAGGACCGTTTATCCTCTTGCCCCGACCTGGGCATCCAGTTCTTCTCTCCTTCACTCCAGACACTGGACCTCTCCAACAACCAGCTGACCGAGATCCCTGCTGAACTGGCAGACTGCCCTAAGCTCAAAGAGATCAACTTCCGAGGGAACAAGCTTCGAGACAAGCGCCTGGAGAAGATGGTGGGTGGCTGCCAGACCAAATCCATCCTAGAGTACCTACGTGCTGGTGGCCGCGGTGGCCGGAGCAAGGGCCGGCAAGAAGGTGCTGAAAAGGAGGACAGAAAGAAGAGGCGGGAGCGGAAGCAGCGTCGGGAAAGTGGGGAGGGCGAGGAGGAGCTAGCAGACTCAGCCAGGCTGATGCTCAAGGTCTTGCACGTCTCTGAGAACCCCACACCCCTGACAGTCAGGGTGAGCCCGGAGGTCAGGGACGTCCGCCCGTACATCGTGGGGGCCATCGTGAGAGGCATGGACCTGCAGCCGGGAAATGCACTCCGCCGCTTTCTCAACTCCCAGGTGGGCACTCAGTAGGCGGACTTGGGGGACTGCATGCTGGGGTGGGCATATATGTACCAGACACAGTTGGGGAGCCTGTATAGTGGGTGTAGAGGCTGCATTCTGGGTATACCATTGGAGCCAGCATTCAGGTCAGGGTCAGGAGATGCAAGGTGGTCTCCATGCCTCAGTTTCCCTACGTCAGTGGTAGTATAGCAGGCCCTGGTTCAGGGTGCAGAAAGTCCACTGCCTATCCCCTTGGTATCCAGAGCACACCCTTGTCAAGTGTTGCCAGACCTGAGCTGTTGGTTCCTCCACACAGCTGTCACATGTCGCCCCACTTCAGACATGAATTTATTGATGATGTTTGATGCTAGTGGGAAATTTCTGATTTTGGCAGTAAAATGCAGTCTGTTTTATATGAGACTATGTTAAAATTGTCTTTTCTTGGGCTGGAGAGATGGCTCAGTGGTTAAGAGCATTGCCTGCTCTTCCAAAGGTCCTGAGTTCAATTCCCGGCAACCACATGGTGGCTCACAACCATCTGTAATGAGGTCTGGTGCCCTCTTCTGGCCTGCAGATATACACACAGACAGAATATTGTATACATAATAAATAAATATTTTTAAAAAATTGTCTTTTCTTGCCAAGCATGGTAGCACACACTTTTAATCTTAGCAGGGGCAGGCAGATCTCTGTGAATTCAAGGCCATTCTAGTTTACATCGCAAGTTCCAGATCAACCAGGAGTATGCAGTGTAGTCCTATCTCAACAACAAACAAACAAATAATAAATAAATGCATAATAGTACAACTGTCCCTTCTTAACAGCACATCCTCATGGAAGTTTCTGGGTCTGGCTGACTGGACCACTCCCCTGGCAGCTGTCTCTCTGTGCACTGAAAAGCACATCTTTGCCTTTTGTGCCCAGCAGAGACAGATGCAGCCTTGTGCAGGCAAGGCCAGAGTAGCTCGGGGAGGAAGCCAGTAGTGCCCCCTCCCCGCCCCAGCCATGCCCAGCCTAGCAGCAAACCTGCGATCTGCCTTGTAGAGGTTGGGATAAAAGTTCTAGAATTAAAGAGAAGAGAAAGGCTGCTGGTGACCAGCTAACCACAGAGTTGGGAGGCAGGGAGGTGCCACTTCGTGGTGGTGGGCTTGCAGGCCTCCCTGGACAGCAGGGACTCTGAAGCCCATTCCTCTGCTCTCATCTACAGACCAAGCTCCATGACGACCTCTGTGAGAAGAGGACAGCAGCAACCATTGCGACCCATGACCTCCAGGCAGTGCGCGGACCCCTGCTCTATGCAGCCCGGCCACCCGATGACCTCAAGGTGCCAACTGCTCTGCCTCTTCCGTCTACACTTACGCTTTTCCTTAGACTCATAGGCTGGGGGTTGCACCTGGGAAGCTTAACCTGGTACTTTCTGGGCAAGTGCATAAGGGACGTGATTTCTGCCTTCGCTCTGGGACCCCGCATGGCTGTGCAAATGCCTGCCGTAAGGGAGGCCTTAGAAAGGGCTGCCTGTGCTTATCCACTTCTATTGCGACAGGGTCTCACTCTAGCCCTGTCTGACCTGAAACTTTCTGTGTAGAGCAGACTGGCCTTGAACTTACAGAGACCTACCTGCCTCTGCACCAAGTGCTGGAATTAAAGGCGAATGCCACCATGCCTGGGTAGCTCGCCAACTTTAACGAAAGATTTTTGGCCCACTTAATGGAACATCTGTAGTGTGTGAGCTGAATCACCAGGTTGCTCTCTGGGCTGTGATTTCCAGGCTTGGATTTGCATAGAGAGACCTGGGGGTAGGGACTCAGGTGCCAACTGCATGCCTGACTCAATCAGCTCAGGCGACTAATTCTTCTCTCTCCATTGGCCTTCTGAGCAGTCGCATGTTTTTAGAAATACAGGTGTCTATGAGCTCAGAACTTGTGAGTGTTGAGCACCCCCTCACCAGAGGGGTCTCTGGAAATATAGCCTCTTGCTTCCAGACTTGGAGACTTGGCAACCCACTCCCCGGCTAGAGATTTAAGGTAGAGAGGTGTACGGTATCCCTCGTGCTTAAAGGTGGACTCAGTAACACAATGAGCTATGAAAGGTGGACTCAGTAACACAATGAGCTATGAGCTTCTGCTCCTACAGATTGTGCCCTTGGGGCGGAAAGAAGCCAAGGCCAAGGAGCTGGTGAGGCAGCTGCAGCTGGAGGCTGAGGAGCAGAGAAAGCAGAAGAAGCGGCAGAGCGTCTCCGGTCTGCACAGGTCAGTCAGCTGACAGATAGGTGTAGGCACACTGCCCACCACAAATCCCTGTATCTCAGCCCGCCCTCCCGCTGGCAGAAGCACAGCATAAGCAGATGGGGAGGGACTCTCCCCAGACTTCCTTCTAAGGGAGAGTCACTACCCCTCCTGAAAGGGCCAGGCTCCATTGTGAGGGGTTAGGGAGTGGGGGGTCCTGCTCCAGGCAGCCATCAGGTTCTCAGTAATGGTCAGGGTTGTCAGACCTAAGGCCCTCTGTCACTTCACCTCCCAGGTCTCTGGGCAGGTGAAGATGAGGGCTCAGCTTTACCACTGGCTCACACTGCCTGTCACCCGGATTCCCTCCCACACAGGTACCTTCACTTACTGGACGGGAAGGAAAACTACCCCTGTCTCGTGGATGCCGAAGGAGATGTGATTTCTTTTCCACCTATAACAAACAGTGAGAAGACAAAGGTAGGCAGTGTGTGGCGTGTGGACTCATCCTCTAGGCTGCTCCACCTGCTAGTGCCCACTTGTGAGAGAGATGCAAAGTGGAGGACTGGGGCCCTTTGCCCCTTGGCTTTGCTCACACCTTGTGCCGCCCACCTCTACGTAGTCACCGTCGTGCTGTCCCCCACGTGGCCCTTGCTGCAGGTACTTAGTTTAAGACAGGTTTCCGTGTAGCCGAGGTCGGCCTTTGAGACAGGTTTCCGTGTAGCCCAGGCTGGCCTTTAAGACAGGTTTCCCTGTAGCCCAGGCCGGCCTGAGACAGGTTTCCATGTAGCCCAGGCCGGCCTTTGAGACAGGTTTCCATGTAGCCCAGGCCGGCCTTTAAGACAGGTTTCCCTGTAGCCCAGGCTGGCCTTTACCTTGATATAGTCTTAAGAGCTACCATGAACTTCTGACCCCCCTGTCTCCACGTCCCTAATGCTGTAGGATTATGGGTGTGTGCCGCCATGCCTGCCTGGTTTACGCAATGCTGTGGACTTAACAGCCCTCCATAACTCTGCTCATAGATTTTCCTCCCGAGTATGGTGAGCAGCTGGTGTCCCCGCACCAATAACTTTCTCCTGAACTCTTAACTCTTCAGATTAAGAAAACCACATGCAACTTGTTTTTGGAAGTCACAAGTGCCACTAGCCTGCAGCTCTGTAAGGACATCATGGACAGCCTCATTCTGGTGAGTGGCCCCACCCCAGTGAGATCCTGCCCATGAGGGCAACTTTGTGTCCCTGCCCACCATGGCTGCCGCTTGCTGCTCTCTGGGTCACGTCTCCTCTCTGTTAAAACGTAATTTTCCTTTGCAGAAAATGGCAGAACTGAGTAAAAGCACTGCAGAAAATAAAGAGGAAGACGCACTCTCGGGTACGGAAGCTGATGCCAGCTCTGGGGTTTCTGATCCCACCTTGAATCTGAGAGCTGGGAAGGATGGACAGTGCCCCCTGGTGGTGGAGCAGGTCCGAGTGGTGGACCTGGAGGGCAGCTTGAAGGTGGTCTACCCGTCCAAGACCGACCTGGTCACCACCCCTCCCTATGTGACTGTGGTTCGCTGACGGTCCAGGCTGCATAACTGATTCCATTTGTGGCTCCTGTGGGGGCACTGGCTATAGATGTCTCTGTGTGGTTGGTTGTTCTTCGTCCCTTTTCTCTGGGTATTTTAAGGTGTCTGCGTTTTGTCTGGGTGATGGTTGTAAAGTGAGTTGTGTCATCATTACAGCACTAGTGAAATTCTGCTATTCTCATGGATGTTCACATAACTCCTGGAAATGTCCTGAGTCATGTGGGGAAGGGCCAGGGGGAGGCCGAGCGGGGTTTGATGTGCAGGTGTGATTCAGGATAAATGGCGGCAGGCGTCCTGTGGAACAGCGCTTACTTCTCTACAGCATGTTAATAGCGGAGACAATGGAGAACATCGTGTTGTGATCTTAACCTTTGTAGAGCTTGTGGCCTAGCACCGTGCTGCTGCCATGCGCCCAGGGCTGAAGTCGATCTGCTCCTCAGCCCCAGAGGTCATGCCCATGTAGTCCTGTGTAGTCGACAGATTTCTGTGAGTGGATGGGAAGGCTGGTTTGTGAGCTGTTGGCCTGTGGCGGGAAGGTGTGCCGCGCACACACCCTTCCAGGCTTCCTGTCAGTCTGTCGTCCTCCACCTGTCTCCGTTGGTGTGTGTCGGTGTACATGCCCAGCACACCTGCCATCCTTGGGGCCAAAGTGCTTGACCCTGAGGACCCAGCCAGCTGCACAAGGGACTTAGTGGCCCTACCCTATGCCTTACCATCTGGCTGCAGAAGGGACCCGGCCCTTCAGCCTTTCTTTGGTGGTCTTTGACCTCAAAGGACAGTTTCTGTCTTCTGTAAAACAACAACGGTTTGGGTTTGTGCTTTTTGTTTTGAGGCTGTGCAAGATCCTGTGGTTGTCAAAGCCAGTGGGGCCGCAGGTCCCTTGAGGCAGTGTCCTGGACAAAGCCGGTAGGTGTTTTAGAGCTCTGTGAGATGGAGCTGCCTTGTGACTGCACAGTTGCTCATAGGTCCTTTTGAGTGACAATGGCAAAAGCTCACCTGTTCTGTGTGGACTCACCAGAGTGTGGAAGGGTGGAGCTGCCCCATGCCCACCCTCCACCCCCGCCAGTCCTGCTGCTGCTTCCAGCACAGCCCATGTGTGAGATTAAAATTTTTGGAACTTTTTACAGACATAAGCAGAATGCCTCTTTGTTTTAATAAAACTAATAAAACCTCTTGGTAGCAGCATGTCCTCTGCATCCGGCCGCCTTCCCACTCTCATCAGCAGGATAGCGCCAGGGTCTGCTCCGGGGCTGACATGAGAAAACAGCCCAAATCCCCACCTGGGTCTGGACCCCACCAGGACCCATGGCCTGTGACCACTTAAGACTACCCACTCCCTGTGGAGCACTGGCCAGAGAGCACCAAGCCGAAGACACTGGTCAGTTGCCAGGGGTGGGATGGGAGTACAGGGTATGGCCAGATGCCCACCCACTACCATCATCCCAGGGGTGCAGGACTACCAGAAGCCTGGCCACTTCCTTTCCCTCAACTGGAGCCCTTAGATGGAACACACTTGATCCTCCCTGTGCGCACGCGCGCACACACACACTGCACCCCATATACCTGGCTCAGCCATGTTTGCCTTGTCTAGGCACACACCTGCTCCTATCCCAAGGGCTACCAGGCCAGGGCGCCCTGCTCTTGACAAGGGCCACACTAGGCCTTGAGGGGTCCTTCCCTGGGACCCCCAAATGCCTGTTTTGCCATTATGGGGGCGGGAGGGCATTCCACTATCTTACCTCGTTTGGGGCCTATGAGTGGGGACAAGTGAGTCTGTTAGAACCCAGGCCAGGTGGAGCAATTCCACTGCAGACTCCCAGATGAGGGCCACTGAAGCTGTATCAGCTCTTCCCCAAGCCCCTCAACTTGTCAGTGCAGTAAAGGCAAAGGGCGGGGGAGGGGGAACTTCCCGACCTGAGAGCAATGGGTTTAGTCTTCTGGCACCACCACCTACTGTCTGGCTCCCCCTTCTCCCATGCCCTCCACCCTCTCCACCCAGGGTGCAGGCTTCACCTCAAGATTTTCTAGCAAACGTCCTGCAAGCCTGGAACCATTTCACAGCACAGCAGGGATGAGGGGTGGCCCAGGGAGGTTCTCTATAGATCACTGGAGAGGAGGCCACAGTACCCTTGAGTGTTGAAGGCCTTGTCCTCCATGGTCCAACCACATCCCAACCCTTAGGTCGCGCGTGTTCTTGGGAGATGGCCCAGCCAGGAGGGGCACATTCTAGTTCCGAGCCAAACAGGAAGAGCTGTGGAGGAGGGTCATGCCTGGCTGGGCAGCACTGTTGGGACAGTCAGTGAGCCACTGTTCCTTCAGTAAGCAGTGATTTGTCTACAGACTCTGTAAGGAGTGGGGGCCTGTGGAGAGGCAGCAAGTAGGGCACCAGCCTCCATTTTCTCTCAGGGCCATCCCTGAAGACGCTAAAGAATGCAATGTTGTGCCGGGTGGTGGTGGCACACACCTTTAATCCCAGCACTCGGGAGGCAGAGGCAGGCGGGTCTCTGTGAGTTCGAGACCAGCCTGGTCTACAAGAGATAGTTCCAGGACAGGCTCCAAAGCCACAGAGAAATCCTGTCTTGAAAAACAAAAAATCAGAAACCAAACAAAAGAATATAATGTATGCCAGGTGGCTCATGCCTTTAATCCCAGCACTCAAGAGAGAGGAAAGTGGATCTGAGTTCAAGGCCAGCCTGGTTTACAAAGTGAGTTCCAGGACAGCTGTCTCAAATAAAAAGCATACAATGTTGTGTTTGAGAAGGCTTCTGTGTCATGCACAGAAACAGGTCTTCTATATGGGACCCTATTTGTGTCCCCTAAAGAGAATAGGTAGGGGACACATTATTCAGGACCCTCCCTGCACAACCGGGAATCTAGAAGGCCTAGAGGACCAGGAGCCTTGCCCAAGGCCACAGGGAGGAACACTTGCTGTGGCCTGCCTCAGCTAGGCCAAGCCCTAGACTGAGGAAGATCTCACCTAGCATTGGTCAAAGGGATGTGGACACCATAGGCAGAGCCCAGCTTGGGGAGCTTCTCTCCAGCTCTACTGGGACTGAGCCTAGTCTCCAGCATGTATGTGGCTGGTGCTGCCTGCACTGGGATGTTGGTGCTGGTGATGAGGAGCTGGGCTGACAGTGCACACTGGCATCTTCATATGTCTGTGTACATGGGAGTGTGTGTGTGTGGGGAGCGGGGCAGCATTTATTTGCACTTGTGCACGTAGTAGCCAGTGACGTAGCCCAAGATGAAAATGATCCAGAAGAGGGCCACTCCACCCAGCACCTTCATGGCGATCCCCAGCTTGCCCGAGCACAACTTCTGGGAGAGCCTAGAGCGAGAACCACCAGTGAGCCCAAGCCAGGGCTCCAGGGAGACCCGGATAGGTTTGGATGGGGAAAGAAGGCTAGATCAGGGCCTCCTGAGTGCCCTGCTGGAGTTGGGAGTTACCTGTCCATCCAAAGGGACGGCCCAATGGTTGGACAAGGCTGGTCAGTGCAATAGGGGGTCACGGCCTGTTGGGATTTTACCTCCTATAGCATGAGGACTCCTCTGTGCTGGACATGGCAGTCATGCTGACTTCATCCCGGCTGCTGTTGTCCCACCTGCTGTAGTGGACACCACTCTCCTGGGACTGCATGCTGTAGGCCTGGGGAGGGGGAGGGGCTACAGCAGTCAGAATGGAGACAGGACAGGTATCAGACCAGACTCCCAGAAGGCGGGCCGGCTGCTGGGGCCCGGAAGGAGGGGGCGGTTCTTACCAAGGTAACTAGAAACTAGCTCAGGGTCAGAAGGACTAAGCAAAACAAGAATTCCAACCCAGAGGGCAGGGCGGTCCCTGGCTAAGCCCTGACCCTCAGGAATGTAAGCCACTGCTTTGCCAGCTGGGGCCTCTTCTGAGGGGTGAGGGGCTCTCCTCCCTTGTGGGACATTTATCAGGGGAGGCAGTCAGTGCCGCCCTCAGAGACCAGGAAAGTGTAGCTGCCAAGGACCAGATAACTGTCTTCCTCCCCGGCCCAGCCGATAAGGCCTGGAGCTGCCCTCCAGAGAGGCTGGCAAGGGGACGGATGAGCAGTGGATGGTGGCTGGTACCACCAGTCCAGCCCAGGGAGCTGCTGGGCAGCTGTCCTCTTCCCCTCCTCCACCTGCTGCCCCTGAGAGGTTTCTGGGGCCCCTGTAGATTATAGATTAGCAGGAAGTAGGGGCCACATGAGTGCCTAGAGCAGGAAGGTTCCTACCACCAAACCATCCCTGACTCCCTCAGGGCCAGCCACCCCGGGAACAGACAGTGGGGTGAGAGGAGGAGTAGTCACGGTGACAATGTTGCCATGCATGGTCGCTCCTGCCTCCCTACAGGCCTGCCTGCACTGGATACTTGACTAACCCTCTCATTTACCCTCTGACCTCTCCCTTTGCCTCGTTTACCTGAGGGGAGCAGGGCACACACCAGAAGTACAGGCTGAGATAAGGAGAAGGTTAGGGCTCCTGTGTACTGGACATCCAAGTGTCCCCTCAGGGCACCAAGACCCTGTCTCACAGCCGCTGAGGCCATGGGAAGGCAGCAGTGACCCAAAGGCACAGCAGGCCAGTGGGCTGCAGAAGACGGCTACAGAAGCCCAGGATGCCAGGCTGGCTGGGTGGAAGAAGGGACGCCATCTTAACCACAAGTGTCTTCAGGTGGGGCCCCTGGCTGACCGCCTGAGGTGACAAGCGTGGCTGGAGTGTCCTGTTTGTTACCTGCCTCAGATGGAGCACGCCAGCTACCTGCACAAGGCTCAATCCCTTCCTCTAGGTGGACAGCGGGAGTGTTGGCCCCGGATGGCAGCCACGCCAAGATGAGTTGAATACCCCAGCCCCTCCTTTGCCATGCCATGTGGGCCGAGTGCGGGGAGAGGAAGCTTTTGTTGACAATTAAGAGTGGCCACCTCTTTCCTGCTTATGTGGTGGCCGGAGCTGCTACCCACATATGCAGTCTAGACATCAATGCAACACACTAGCTCTAACAGGACCGCCTCTACAGCAAAACCTGCCCACATGTGGTATTTGGGGTATGAGGGTCTCCCCAATTTGTTCAAGCCGGAGGTAGTGGGATCCTGTTATCTGGCAACCATCTGTGGCTGGACAGGCCACCAGACAGCAATGGGCTCCTCGGGCCGAAGTCTCCTGGGCTTCGTGCACCCTGATCTGTACAATCGTCATAGACACAGTAGGAAGGGCCTACGAGGCCCCCTCAAACCCAGAGCCTCCCCTGAAGGGGTGTGCACGCAGAAGTCCAACATGCCATGCGGCTGCTCGTTAGACCCGTTTGCCCATAGAGCACCTCTGAGACCCCAACTTACAAAGGCGAGTCGTGGTGGGGGCTGAAGCCTGCGGTACCCAGGAAGGCTGTCAGGGTCTGGTCAGTGGATCCCACCTTCCCCCAGCAGGGTAAGCCAGGACGTGAGGTAGGGTTGGTGCCTCGAGCCTTAAATAAAGAAAACAAAGGTGGGAAGAGGAGCAGATAGCTGGAGGAAAGGAAGAAACGGGCCCCAAGGGAGTTCCTGGGTCCGGAGAGGAGCTGGGCCCGCAGTTCCGGGCCTGATGGCCCTTGGTAGTTAGGCCTTATCTAGCCCTTCCCACTCCGGAATTCTAGGGCGAGGGAAGCTCTAGCCCCGGAGGACATAGGAGTGGTGGGGGCGCGCTGCCAGGTCCACCTCCCTGGGTTGCAACGAGAAGCTGCTAATCTCTGCTGAGTGCGTCTCACCTGCGCCCCTCGCCAGGGCCGCTGCGCAAGCCCCGGACGCGTCTCCAGCCCTGGGGGTGACGAGGGCGGGGCCCGAGGCTGGGGGCGGGTCTGAAGGGCGGGGCCGAGTTGAGGGAGGCCCGGCTGGGAAGGGGGCAGTGTACCGGGAGTCTGTTCCAGATTGGGAGGGGCGGACCCCCTCTGACTGCTGGAGTTGCGGAACCGAGCCGGCCAGCGGAGAGACCTGCAGAGGGCGCCAGGTCCTTGCCCAGCCTCTCAGAGTCAGGCTCAGCGAAGGCTCGGTGTCCGGGCCTTCTGCTCCCCAGATGGAAGACACACTTGATGCTCCTGCACGGGCGGCTGCTGCAGGATCAGAAGAGTGTATGGCACGGCACAATATGTGTGTATAGAGCCGCTTTATATTCATCAGGATACGGGACACAGTCGTATGTCAAAACATCCTGACCACAGATGCCAGGAGGCGGTGGATTGGAAAGAGCTGTCCTCAGCCCCTACACCACCTACTCCATCCCATGCTTTTTCCACTTTCCAATGGGGCCCCAGTAGCAAGAGTACGCCCCAGGCAGAAGTGTTGGATCTGAAGGGGGGGCAGTTCTTGGCCCTCTGCAAAATGACGCCTGGAAGAGGGGTCCTGGAGGTGTGGCTCTCCCCCACAAATGGGGTTGTGGCCCAGGACAGAGAGCTGTGGCATGGGACCTGGCCCGTGTGGTTCGGGTGCAAAGGATGAGGTCCTGTAGGTAGCAGAGAAGATGAGACAGTGGGCAACTCTAAGGTTTAATTCTTTATCACAGAGCAAGCCGCACAGGTCCTGGCCTCTGCCGGGCAGGCCACGTCCTGGGGCTCCTGCCAGATCTACTTGGGAGACAGCTTCTTGAGCTTGCTGGGCAGGGAGATGTCTGACTGCTGCAGCGGGGGCACCTTGACACCTTTTTGTTTCAGCTGGCCATAGAACTCGCTTCTCTCTGTGATGATTCTCTGCACAAGAAAACAGTCCATGAGTGGCCTCCAGCTCCGCACCTTGGTCCCCCACTCCCCATCCAGGACTTGCTCCTACAGCAGTTGAGTTGGAGTGTGGTCTCCCTGCCAGTGGTGGGACTTCAGAGATGCTGTCCCAGGAGGGGGTGGGGGATATGCACTTGTCCCAGGAGTCAGCTCACGCACTGAGCCCACCCCTTTAGTCAGTGTGGCATTGAAGGAACCTTAGACTCCTAGAGACCAGAAGCTGTTTCATCTTGTCCAGTAGGGCCTGACCAGTCTCTTCCCAGCCCTAGCCCTGTTCTCACTCCTAGCAGAGACACAGGGCCTTGAGCATCTTCTCTGTCCTTCTGTCCCTCTTCCTCCATACCAGCAGACACAAGACCACAGGCCTGTCCCCTCAGGTGACAGTGGAGTGACCCAGGCTCCTTCCCCAAAAGTCACAGGGAAATGTGAGCATGTTGGGCTTGCTGGGCAATGCAGCGGAACCTTGGGAACAGAGTGTCTGCTAAGGAGATGTGATCCTGTGTGGTATCCAACCCCAACCAGAGCAGCCTGGTACCTCAGCCATCCCCAGCGCTCTGGTGCCCTATACCTGCAGGGTAGGCGGGTTCATCCCCTTTAATTAAGGGAAGGCCCTGTAATTCAGGGAAACGCAAAGTGGCTAGGATTAGCACCGAGGGCTGGTGGGTGGTGACTACTCCAGCTCACAGGCACCAAAGCCTGCACCCCCAGGACCCTCTAAAGCTTAGGCTTTTGGGGACTCTAGGTCCATAGCAGTTGGCAAGGCTGAGGCCAAAAGGAAGGAGTCAGTGCCAGGACTCTGGCCCTAGAAGCTTCTCTGGAGGGAGCTCCACCAAGGAAGCTGAGCTGGGCAGAGAGCTTCCAAAAATACAGGCAGCTTGTCCCTCTTCCTGAGCAGGGATGAGGATCAGGACAACTGAGTGCCATCCTCCATGAGGCTGAAAGCAGCTCAGATTCTCCAGCTCCATGTTAGGGCCATCTCCAAGGACGGGCTGATCCTCTCTGGTTGAGCAGGGAAAAATGACAGTCCTGGAGTTACAATGCATGATGCTACAGCTGGGATGAGAACCCAGACCTCCTCAGCGATGGGCGGTGGGGGGGGTACACAGCTTGGGTCCCCTTCTCCCTCAGCCTCAGCAAAGAGCAGTAGGGACACAGGTTGGTTCCCCTCCTCCCTCAGCCTCAGTGATGGCCAGTGGGGACACAGCTTGGGTCCCCTCCTCCCTCAGCCTTGGGCAGTAGGCAATGGGGGCACAGCTTGGGTCCTAATGGCCAGTGGGGACACAGCTTGGGTCCCCTCCTCCCTCAGCCTCAGTGAAGGGCAGTGGGACATGGGGACACAGGTTGGGTCCCCTCCTCCCTCAGCCTCAGTGAAGGGCAGTGGGACATGGGGACACAGCTTGGGTCCCCTCCTCCCTCAGCCTCAGTGATGGCCAATGGGGACACAGCTTGGGTTCCCTCCTCTCTCAGTCTCAGCGATGGCCAGTGGGGACACAGCTTATGTCCCCTTCTCCCTTGAGTCTTGGGTGGTGGGCAATAGGAACATAGCTTGGGTTCTCTTACTTGCAGGGACTCCAGGATGTAGTTGTCAGAGAGCTCAGTGGACAAGTTCTTGGTCCCACTGACGCTATAGACGGCCTGGATGATCTTATTTCTTAGTCTCTCGAGCTGTGAACAAAGGTGAAGTCATCTCCTACTGTTACTAAGAATGATGCCCAGTACCGCCACGTCACCGCCACCGTAAGCCCTACAGGCCGGGAAGTTATTTCTTGCTCTTTCTTGTCATGGCTGGAAATGGACTTGCCTAAGAGCTAGAATGTTCCAGATCAGACCCCAGTTCCTGGGTGGCCACCGCACTGAAGCACAGAAAACTTTAGCATGCCAACACACATATTTTTGTGTTCTTAAACTAGACAAGTGCACGTCTCCACCAGGAGTCGTGGGAATTGAAACGAGGGACTCCCACATGCTAGGAAGCTCTCTACCACTGAGATGTATTCCCAGCTCTGCACATGACTTTACCATATCAGCACAGGGCTGGAGAGATGGCTCTGCGATTAAGAGCACTTTCTGCTCTTGCAGAGAACCTGAGTTCAGGTCCTAGCACCCAACAGGACCCAGGACTCTCAGCTGCCTGTACCTCCAACTGTATGTATGTATGTATGTATACACCAACTGTATACATACACTCACACATGTACATACATAAAACTACATACTTTAAAAATAAAAGAATGACACAATTATTTTAAATTTTAGTTTCCAGCTGCCACTGAAGACTTCAGCCTCTTTTTTGTTTGTTTTGCTTTAATTTTATTTTATTTTTTATTTTTTTTGGTTTTTCGAGACAGGATATATGGGAGTTTTGCCTGTTTGTACATCTGTGCACCAAATGCATGCAATGCCCACAGAGACCAGAAGAGGGCATCAGACCCTGTGGGACTGGAGTTGCATGTGGTTGTGAGCTGCCAAGTGGGTGCTGGGAATTCAACCCATGTACTCTGGAAGAGCAGCCAGAGCTCTTAATGGCCAGGCCATCTCTCCAGCCTCACCTCAGCCTCTTAACAATTCACAGCATCCCGTCTCTATAGACTATCAGTTTTTTTTTTTTTTTGGTTTTTCGAGACAGGGTTTCTCTGTGGCTTTGGAGCCTGTCCTGGAACTAGCTCTTGTAGACCAGGCTGGTCTCGAACTCACAGAGATCCACCTGCCTCTGCCTCCTGAGTGCTGGGATTAAAGGCGTGCGCCACCACCGCCCGGCTTAGACTATCAGTTTTTAGACAGCTCTCTCTCTTATCTATGATATATACCCCTTCAACCTCCACAATCAAAAAACCAGCCATGGAGGCCAATACTAAGCCAGTTAAAAACGCTAGTATAGATTGTGACAGACAAGATGGTTCAGCGGTTAAGAGCCTTGCCTGTTCTGCTCCTGCAAAGGACTTGAATTTGATTCTGTCTAGTTACTTTTCTATTGCTATGATAAGACACCATGTCCAAGGCCACTTATAAAAGTGTTTAGTTTGAGCTTGGGGTTCGGAGGGTTGAAGCCCACGATGGTGCAGCAAGGGCATTATGGCACACACACACCCAAGACCCACAAGTAGGAGGTAGAAGCAGGCACTAGAAGGGAGCCCATCCTCCAGCAAGGCTGCACTCCCGAATCCTTCCCAGGCAGTTCTACCAATTGGGGACCTCATATGTAAACAACAGGAACCGGAGCCTCTGAGAGTCATTCCCATTCAAATCGCCACAGGTTCCAAGCTCTTAGCACCCACGTGGGGTGTTTATAACCCCCATGGCTCCCCTCCGCAGGAATCTGAAGCTTTTGGCCTCTGCAGGCACCTGTGCTCCCAGGTGCTGGCACCCACACACCACATACACGTTTTTTTTATTCCAGCGTGGAGCAGAATGCGCTCCTAAGGTCCCACCCCTAGCTGAGGAACTATTAGCAGTTAATGACTGCTATGGGAAGGAGTCTTTGTGACCACTGACTGGTTGTTCATGACCCCCAGTGTGTGACCCCGTAGCCATTCACATATGGGCAGCACAACGGGTTATAAAAAAAAATCAACTTAGAAAAGATAAGAGGACTTGAAGCAGGAAGGGAGATACACTGAGGAGGGGCAGTGGGGGTGGGATGAAAGGAGGGGCAGACATGGACATCATCACCCTCCCTCCTGCCTCTTTTTCTAGGTGAACCCAAGGCCCACTTTGTGGATGAACAACGCTGGCTCCTGTCCTCTGTCTCCAGAATGTTCCATGAGCCTTCACTCCCTCCTCTACTATTTCACAAGCATCGGTTCTATTCTGCACGTTGCAATCTGAGGCAGACTGAGCCAGAGCCCTTGTCTGCTGGGCATATGGTTTGTGTGGGCGGGCAGTGGGTCTGAACCCTCGGTGGGGGGCAACGGTGGGCGTTACCCTGGCCTGAGAGGACTCCAGGACCACACGAGTCTGTTGCTCTGCTTGCTGGATTGTCTCATTCCGGCTCTGGAGGTCGTTGTGAAGCTCTTTCCATCGCCTCAAGTGGTCCTCGTTCAGGTCGACCTGAGCCTGCAGCTCGCTGACTTTGCTGTGCAGCTCCATGATGGCCTGATCGCGCTTGAGGAGTTCCGTCTCCAAGTCACACACTTGCTGGGGGAGCCGGGAAGGGCAGAACGTTAGCCTGTGGCCAGAGCTGCCCCCGTGTAATCCTTACCGTGTCTTCCCAAAAGGTGGAGACAAAGGGCCTCAGGTTCCTGCCACCCAGCCCAGCCATTGCCAGGGGACCCCAGTGTGGGTCTGTTGAGTGGGGAGCTGTCTGGATCCAGAGGGCCGGCTTCACTGTGAAGATGCTATGACCTTATCTTGTCCATCATGGGATCCCAACCCACAAGGACGGTAGCCCACCCAGCCCAGCTTCAGCGATGCCCACGTCATCACCTGTTGGAGGATTAGGTTTTCCTTCTCAATGAGTCCCATTATCCCCTGCTGCTTCTTTTCCTCCCGGAGGCTGGAGAACTGCAGAGCAGATGGTGGGGTCAGCGTGGGTCCCAGGCCCAGGACAGGTGGAATAGAAACACCTGACCTGCCTCCCCACCCTCCCAAACAGAAGAAAAAGCCGTGGATTTCTGCAGATGTGCAAGAAGAGAAAGAGCGACAAGGACCCAGTGGAAGATGGGAAACAGAGCAGTGGATGACATCCAACATGGCAGAGCCAAGAAAGCCAGACGCTAAGCCGTTCACAGGAAAACCAAAGACAGGCCCTGGCCTGCCAGCTACCTGCCCTTTTATCCACCCTGGTAAAGACTAGTCATTTTCAGGCCTGAAGATGCCACCCTCCCCTATGTGCTGAGTGTAGGGACATTCTCAGCCTTCTGCCTTCCAGGCCCAGAACTGAAACAAGAAACCTTTGCTTGTTAGCCAAGACACTCTTTCGGCCCCTAGCTTTTAAGGAAACTTGACTGCCCCGGACACCAGAGGAGACCTCTACGGAAACTCTCCAGGGGCCACTTTGCTGGGGATCACAGTGTGGTCACCACAAAATCCGAGGTTCCAAGAAGCCCTGGGGCAACCAATTTAACAAACATAAATAGTTAGAGACCAAGGGAGGCTCGTCAGAAACGGAACAGCAAGACATTGAAAAGTCAGTGACACTGTGATCCCAGGACAGAAAGGCAGATGCAGAAGGAGTGTCATGAACATGCCTGGGGCTCAGTGCTAGACCTTGTCACAGAATGTGACAGCAAGCTCCCATCAATGCTGCCTTTGCAGCAAGAGAGGACAGGGCTCTTGAGAAATGGAAAGGGCATGGCATTTGGAAAAAGAAAAAGAACCTTCGAAGCATAGATAAGACATTTCAAACATTGAAACAGAAACTCCCAAGCAGAGCTACCTAAGGGACAAGGAGACAGAGAGCTAAAAGAAAGGGCAGCTCACAGTGAGAGGGCCAATCCAAGTTCCTGGAGCTCCCTAAGGGAAATCCGAAGGAAGAATGTGATTGTTTGGCTGGAGAGATGACCAGGCGGCTAAGAGCGCTCACTGCCTTTGCAGACAGCCGGAGATTCGCTCGAAGCACCATGTCAAGCAGCTCACTCCAGCCGCCAGGCTGACTTCTACAGGCCTCTGTGAGCACGGGCACTCATGCACACACATTCATACACACGTACATATATGTACGCACACATACACGTAAGTTTTTTGCTTGTTTTTCAAGAGTTTTTCTGTGTAGTTCTGGCTGCCCTGGAACTCACCATGTAGACAAAGCTGGCCTTGAACTCACAGAGATCCCCCTGCCTCTGCCTCCCAAGTTCTAGAATTAAAGGCGTGTGCCACCACAGTCTTTCCTTTAAAAAGTAAAATCATCTTTTTTCCCCTTCCTAGGCAGACCCATGTATGTCTCTCTTAGGGCCCTCTTTGTTACCTAGGTTCTCTGGGGTTGTGCCCCGGAGGCTGGTTGTCCTTTGTTTTATGTCTGGTTTTTACTTATGAGTGAGTACACATGATATTTGTCTTTCTGGGTCTGGATTACCTCGGTCAGGATGTTTTGTTTCTAGTTCTGTCCATTTCCCTGCAGGAACATAGAGGGCAGAAGGGAGGAGGGAGGGACAGAGGGAAGAGGAGAGGAGTGGGGGAAAATGTATAGCACATGCCTACCCAAACAATTAAAATGAGAAGGATATAAACAAATAGTAAAATAATCTAGAAAAGGGTGTGGTTAGTTTAACTGCCATCCTGACACAACCCACCCCTGGGAAGAGAGTCTCAGTGAAGGACTGTTTGGATCATGCTAGTCTGTGGGCATATCTGTTGCGGGGATTGTCTTGATCGTTAATTGATTTGGAAAGGCTAAGCCTGAAAATGGGCAGCCGTTCCCTGACTGGGGTCCGAGACTGGGCAGGGGCAGACAAAGCTCTAGGAGCACCCAAGCATCCAGTCCCTCTTCTTGCGACTTGGACTTAAGCTGTTTCTGGCTCTGCCTTGATGGACTATGGACTGGAACCGTGAGCTAAAGTGAACCTTGTGTCCCTAAATTGCTTTCTTTATCTTTTTTGCTTTTTCGAGACAGGGTTTCTCTGTTCAACAGTCCTAGCTGTCCTGGAACTGGCTCTTGTAGACCAGACTGGTCTCGAACTCACAGAGATCCACCCGCCTCTGCCTCCTGAGTGCTGGGATTAATGACGTGTGCCACCACCGCCGGGCTTCTCTAAGTTACTTTCTACCAGGGCATTTGTCACATGTGGCAACAGAACTAAACAGAACGAGGAAGCGAACAGCAGGGCACACAAAGATTATGGAACACACGACACACTTCCAGAGGGCCACCCAGTGCCTGTCGCATAGTGTGAGGTGATACACCTCCGGGCACTAAGGCACGGCTCTGCCAGGTCTCAGGACGCCCTGGACAGAGACAGGATCTGACAGCTTTCCAACAGACAACCTGCAGGACATGCAGGTGACCTCAGACTTCCCACCAGGAAGCCTGGAAGTGACAGGAACAAAGTCTTTGCCTTCGCAGCAGGGTAGGGTAATGATTTACAAACTGTGGTCAACCTGACGGTTATTAATGTGTAGAATCGAGGCGTTTGCAGGTGGTTTGTGTTCCCAAATCTTACAGACATACATCCTTTCTGGAAAAAAAAAAAAAACAAAAAACCTTAGAAATGCATTGCACAGAAACAAGAAAGAGAAGGCCGGGGGTGCAGAAGTTAAGACCATGACAGGAACGTCAGTGTTGTTTAGTGAACTCTTACATGTTTCAAGTGATTGCGGAAATGATGCTGGCACAGAAAGGAAGCTGGGATACGATGACGTTAGGCGAGCAGGGGATGGGGAGAGTGCCTGCCCCATTGGAAGGACGCTGGGGAAGAGGAAGTCATTTGATGATGTCACAGTGAAGATGACTCTATGAGGCGCATTATCTGATGCTATCATGGAGTTTCCTGAAGAATTTGCTAGAAGACTTAGAAGTCATTGCTATGGGATGGGGGACACGAGAAGAGACACTTGTGGGGTAGCCTGGGTAAAAAAAATAAGCTTCCCTACTTCATAACATGTTCTGTCTCAGGCATTTGTTAACAGAAGCGTGAGTAAGCCCAGTAGCTAAGCATACTCTAAATGTGGATAAACTTAGCCTAGGGATCAGGGGCCAGCAAATGTTTGGGAAGTAACCAGGGTTACCATGGCACAAGACATAGGAACACAGACCAAAGGACACTGTCCACAGTCTGATAGGAATCTCGGCTCTACTGCCACCACCAGCTGGTGTCCTGGACTTGGAATCTTTGTTCCTAGGGAAGGCCATACCCCCTGAACCACTGGGGACTACTGGGCCCTGTTGGCTTTGCTCGCTGAGCTGGGTTAGCGGGGGAGGGGGGGGCTGCCGAGTGCACAGCCACCTTGTTGGTCATGGCCTGTATCTGCCGCTTTCGTTCGCGGAGTTCCTTTTCCAGGAGCTCATTTTCCGTGGTGACCTTTCGCAGCTGAGACTCCTGGAAGTCGGTTTGCCGTTGTAAGGATGTGATGGCCCCTAAGAGCAAGGCGGGAGACAGGCGGAGCAAGGGAGTGAGGACCAGCTGTGAGCCCCGGGCCAGAGCTGCTTGTCTGAATGCCCAGTTATCCTTTCTCGGTGCACCTCCTGGTGGAGAGGGACCCGTATCTCCCGCCTCTCCTGCTCGCTGAGCACCCGCACCCCATGGCAGCCGCCCCTTGGCCCTTCCTACCTGCGGCCTGGGAATATCTGGCTCTAGTGAGTTCCAGCTCACTCTGGAAGTCCAGCAATGTGCGCTCATACTCCTCCAGCTGGGCAATCAGCTCCTCCTCAAAGGATTCAGTCAGGGAGTACGACCTCTTGGGACGCTGTTCCTCCTCCTCCTCCCTCAGCTCCCACAATTCTTCCTCCTCTACCACCTCCTCCTCCTCCTCCTCCTCTTCTAGTCCTTTTGCTTCCTCCTCCTCCTCAGGACCCTCTTCACGCAAAGTCCCCATCTTGCCCGTGCTGCTCCCAGGTCTGGCAGTAGTTCCAGCCTCCTCCGGGGGCCCCTTGGGGCCCTTTTCCTCCATGACACTTCCTGGTTCCATCTGCAGCTCCTTGCTGCTCTCTGTCGTGTTAAAGTCATCCTGCATCTGGGAAAAAGAGAGAAAAGGGACTGGGCGTTGACACAAATGTCCCTAGGTACAAGGGAGAGGTACCAACTCCAGTAAGCAGCCCAGTTCCTTTGTCTCCGCCTCTCAGTACCTGCGTTCTTGGTGAGGGAGGGGCATTGATTGAGCTTGCCCATTGGCCTTATCTGCATTTAGGGAGGGCTGCAGGGAGGAGCGCTGTGGCTGGGGCCTCCCTCCTAGCGTTCCTCTTCCCCTAGGAGCATCTAAGGAGTGACAGCCTGACTCCACACCTGCATCCAGGGCTGGAGCTCCTCCTCTTCTTTGTGTGGCGTCTTCAGCGTGCTCAGCTTTCCCAGCTTCAGCGAAGCCTCAAAGGACCGATCCTGTCAGATGAAGCTATGAACCCTCAAGCTCTCCAAACTCCCACAGGAGCTCCAGATGATGCTGCCCTGCTCCCTCACTCTTCCAGAAGAGAACATCAGTCTCTCCAAGCGCGGGTGGGTAACCATAGCCGAGGGCAAGGAAGCCGTGCCATCCAGTAGAATAGGGAGGGCAGTGGTCTGCGGGTGAGCATCTCTGGGGAATAACGGGGCTCTGGGCCCTACCAGAACAGCTTCCTGCAAACACTTGGCACAGTGAGCTTGCTCCTTTGTAGTTCATCTGCCTGCCCCGTCCTCTCCAGCCTGCCTAAGAGCCCTTGGACGGAATGGGGGAGCAGAAGCCCCCATCTTGTTCCGCTTCAGGTATCTGTCTGTGTGGGCAGTTTTCCCCAAGGTACCCAGGCACTGCCATGACCTCCAGCCTCCTCCCTGCTCCCACTTCATGTCTGCCTGGAAAAGTTCTTATCAGGTGTGAAAGACATCAAGTCTTGGACCAATCCGGGAACCATTCCTGGCCATAGGGTCCTGCCTCCCCCGCCCTCTGCTAATGTCTGAAAGGGCAGAGCCTGTAGCTCATGGGCTATCTCAGCCCATGAGCTATCCCTTTGGACTATCTCAGTGCTCCCATAGGCCCCTGGCAGAAGGCTCACCATCTTGATGGGAGAGGAAGATGTTTCTGTGCCTTTGCTTCTGAGGAGGGTCTTCAGTTGCTTCTTCAGGGCCTCCTTCTCCTTCTGGAGCAGCAAGATCTCCTGATCTTTCTTCTGCATCTGGGTCTCCAGTACCGAGAGGCGCTGGAGTTCTTCTCCCAGCCGGACCAGGGAATGATCCTATGTGGAAACCAGAGACAACTCCTGGGCCACCAGGCAAGGCCAACTGTCCCCCATATCCCCTCCCAGCTACCCAGAGAACAGTAGCTCCCAGACACTCAAACCCTGGGACAAGTTTTGCAGCTCTTTATTGAGGCCATGCCTGGGGAGCCACATCCTGGGAGCCACACCCTGGGGTTTTATAGCTTTAGCATTTGTCCTGGGAGCAGACCCTAAATCCTTGCGCAAAGGCATTCAGGTCAGAACCAGAGCATGATCAGCTTTCCTGCTGTAATTCAAGATACCTGTATTCTTAGTGGCCCACGCATTTACGCAGAAACGTCACCCAAGAGTGACCCTCCCCCCCCCGGAGCTTGTTAGGAAGCCCCTCAGTCTGCCTTCTCAAAATCTCAACTGTGTCAGTTCTTCAATGGAAGACAAATTAAAGGCATCTTCGGCCAAGAGTTCCTCACCAGCAGATATGAACTCAGAGAAAGGTAAGGCTTCCAGGCTGGAGGAAAATTACCCACACAGAACAATCTGGAAGGGAAGGCAACTAGAAATCTCTCAAGTTAATGAAATAACGTCATAGTCTTCTGTGTATCCTGTGGACTGAAGAAGAAACCACTTGAGAAGTTAGGAAATATTGTGAATGAATGAAATTGAACGTGGCGCCATTGCCACGCCTCAGGATAAATCTAAAACTGTGATGGGAGTAAAGATGTCTTAAGAATGAGTACTGTTTTTTTTTTTTTTGTGAGACAAGTGTCTCACTGTTGCTCTAGATTACTGGAACCAGGCTGGCCTCAAACACACAGAGATCTTCCCGCCTCTGAGATTAAAGGGCTGTCCCACTATGCCCAACTCTATACTTCTCTTGAGAGGACCAGAGTTCAGTGCCTAGAACCCATGCAGGGCAACTCATAACTACCTGTAATTCCAGCTCCAGGGGAGCCAATGCCCTCATCTGGTCCTGAGGGTACCTGCACATGGAAGAAAATCGCACAAGGGCACACACACACACACACACACACACACAACAAACAAACAAATAAATGCCAGGTTGCAGCTTTGAGATTTATTTATTGGGAGAAATATAAACTAATGTAAACAGACATCTTAGGGGCTGGAGATAGCTCCACATTCAAGAATATTTGTTGACCTTCCTTGCAGAGGACCTGGGTTCAGTTCCTAGCATCCACACGGAAGCCCACAACTGTCTGCAACTCCAGTTTCAGGAGTTCTAGCCTTTTAAAGGCCTCCACAGGCACCTCACACCCATGGTATACAGACTCACATGCAGACAAAGCACCCATACACATGACATAAAAATAAATTTTAAAAAATAGACACCTCAAAAATCTAAATTTAGAAAAGAACCAAAAATTGAGCCTAATGAAAATAGAAACCAGGGAAAGTGTGAGACACAAGAATTAATGAACTCCCAACTATTCAGAAGACTGAAGCAGGAGGATCACAAATTCAAAGCCTGCCTGGGCAATTTAATGACATCCATTCTGAAGTTTTCATAAGTAGACAGAGAGCCAGGGACATCATTCAGTGGTGGAACTCTTGCTCAGAGTGTATGAGGCCTGGGCTCAGGCCCCAGTGCTGGGGGGGGGGGTGATGTCAAGAGTTAACTGTATAGGGAGAGGGTTGAAAAGGAGGAATGAGATGGGGGGGAGATGAAGCAAAAGGAGGTGAGATGACTCATGGGTAAGAATGCAGAAGACCTGAGTTTGTTTCCCTGCACCCACATGGTGGTCACAACCACCCATAACTTCAGCTTCAGGGGATCTGATGCCCTCTTCTGGCCTCTGAAGGCCCCTGCACATATCCACATACAGCTCCATCCATGCATGTACATAAGTAAATAAAAAGAAATCTGAGAAAGAAGCAAAAGTGTGGCTGGAAAGATCGATGTCTGGCTGTCCAAGCGTGAGAACCCGTGCTGTGGGGTCATCCTTCTGTACACTGTGAAGATGTGTTGCTCTTATCGTTAACAAAAAGCAGGGAAGAAGAGTGAAATCTCAGGAGTCACAAGGAGATGCAGATAGAAGAAAGATAAACCTGCCCTATTGGAAAAGGGTATTGTCACATGGTAGAGCATAGATAAGAAATATAGGTTAATTTAAAATATAAGAGCTAGTTAGTAATAAGCCTGAGCTATGGGCTGAACCTTTATAATTAATAATAAGTCTCTGAGTGGTTATTTGGGAGTTGGTGGTCCCAACGAAGAATTCCACCTACAAACCCATGTTTGGGTTCCCACCTTCCTCGTAGAAAGCCAGATGTGAGACCCTGTGCACCTGTAACCCTGGTTCTGGCTGGGGACGAAACAAGAAGTTAGCTGGAGCATGCTGGCTGCAAACCTTGCCAAAAAACAGCTAGTTCCAGGTTTGGTGGGAGATCCTGTATCAAGGGAATAAAGCAGAGAGCAACTGGAGAGGACAGCCAAGGCATACACTTGGGTACATGTGCCTGTATGTGTGTCTGCAAGCACAAAAACCACACACACACCAGAAAAGAACCCAGCATGCAACAATGTAGCATTGGAAAGTATGAAAGGGGTGTGGGAATTATTTATGTGACTATTAAAGGTTTTTTTTAATGTTCAAAATAAAAAAAGTAAAGTGGGAAAACAATACCAGAGAATACATCTTATTATTCCGACCATGGTGATTTCAGACAGGTGTGCATGCCTCCAAGCAGTCTGAGAACTGCCACGGGGGAAACTGGCCCATTTCCTGCTGGGGACTGCTAAGATGGCATAGGGCAAATTTGCTGGTGCAAGTGGCTCGCCTGTCACTACAGCCTCTCAGGAGACACAAAGACAACCCCAGTAATGCCATCTGAGCTCCTGGAGGGAGCCAGGCCTGTCGCCATCTCTCAGAGGCGACAGGTGGCGGGTGAGCAGTAGCAGCATGGTGGAAACACCTTTGCCAGCATGGCAGAGGTGGAAGGGCTGGGTCAAGGGACAGACACACTTTTGAGCTTCTAGACCTGTCACACATGTGCCAGCTGTCAGTAACCCGTCCTGGCTGGGACTTGCAGAAATTCATTTGCTTCTGTCCAATTGTGTTCTTCCTTGTGCATTCAACAACTGTGCAGGGTTTCCCTTATAACCCCACTGGCTTTTTTAAAAAATGGATGAGCCGGGTGGTGGTGGCACATGCCTTTAATCCCAGCACTCGGGAGGCAGAGGCAGGCAGATCTTTGTGAGTTCGAGACCAGCCTGGTCTACAAGAGCTAGTTCCAGTGCAGGCTCCAAAGCCACAGAGAAACCCTGTCT
>JAQHUG010000212.1:1483112-1547364 GCA_028555095.1 Dicrostonyx torquatus | reverse complement strand
TGGTCTCACCTGAGCGTGGTGTCTCACTTGGTCTCACCTGAGCGCTGTGTCTCACTTGGTCTCACCTGAGCGCTGTGTCTCACTTGGCCTCACATGGCCTCACCCTGTACCGTCTCATCCTTGTCTTGCCCCACCAGTCAAGGCAGCCAGCACAGAGACGAGAACTGTGCTGTTCCTACAGTGGCAGCTGCGGGAGGTGAGGAGGAATGTGGGCCCCTCTCCATCTCACCTCGGCCTTTCTTATCTTGTTCGAAATTTCATTCAACAATTAGAAGTCTCGATCTTGACTCAAAGCAGAGTAGGTTTTTAGAGCCTTATTTTTTGCTAAGACACATCTACAGGCTGAAAACCAAGAAGCCCGAGCACCACAAAGAGGCCCAAGTGACGGCGAAGTGTGAGTAGAGCCGACAGGAGAGGTGTACTCCTCCCTGTAAGTCCTGCTGAGGTGAGCATGCAGGCTACATATTACCTAGGTGTCTGCGATTTCCCCAGATATCCCCTTTCCAGCCCTGGGGGCAAATGCATAATTGCAGGAAAGATGCAGATATTTGGCAGGTGCTGCTGGGCCAGTGCAGGTGCACACGCTTCCTGCCCCTGCTTGCTCTCACTCCTATGATGCTCCTCACAAGCCTGAGGGAGACGTTAGTCATAAGAGCCAGTCTTGGGAACATGTGATTTTTTTTTATTATATTACAAAAACAAAAATTCTCACCAAAACACAGCTAAAAAAATAACACATTTTTCTAAGATGACATTACCCAAAACAGTTAATAGTGTCATTGGACTACATCCATCAATACTGCCTGCAGAAGCATGTCATTACATTGGAAATGGACCGTTCGGTTTTGGTTTTTGTCTCCTGTCTGAAATGCGGTTCTAAGTAGCAACGTTTGACCCTTGCAGGATTCTCACACGGGGATCCAGGGCTGGGGCTGCAAGCACAGTGCAGTGGCCTCAGAGCAGCCCAAGCTGGAGCTGCAGTGGCCTCAGAGCAGCCCAAGCCGGAGCTATTAGATGGGGCAAGCAGTGCAGCAGGACCAGGAGAGCCATTAGCTGGAGGTGCGAAGCTTCCTGGGACCACACAGACTGATGTATGGCATGGCCTGCTTGCCCAGCCTCGAGGTAACCGCAATTGCTCAACAGGTGTCTTCCAGGTCATCCCCAAACTCACTTCCAGTCTGCCACTTCAGTGCTCCTGGGAATCCTGATGACTGAAAGATTGGCTTTATCTTGCTCTCTGTGAGAACAAAGTTTATTTCAGACCCAAAGGCAGGTTCCTGGAGAGCTACACGTGTTCTCAGTCACAGCAAGGTTTGCTTCTGTGACATTTATTTTCTGGAGATGGTCCTCGGCGGTTGTCTCCAAGCGTGGCAAGATCCTGAAGGCTCTTGAGGCAGCTTTGGCACTTGAGGCAGGGTCTGAGGAGACACATAGCCCTGGGTCCTCACTGGAGATGGGTTCTTTCCTGTTGACAGCCACCATTAAATAAGTCCTCCTAACCCTTCCCAGGAGCATGTGGTGGGGCGCTTAGGATGGCCCCTCCTGGACAATGCCTCAGACATACTCATGTGAGACCCCAGAACTCAAGCACATCTCAGTGGGGCTCACAGAGCCAGGAGTGAGGATACAGTATGCTATGCTACCCCTATGCTACCTCAGCGTAGTTCCGGAGGTAGCATAGGGCTGTGTGTGCCCCGGGAGTGATCACCTGACCTGACGCCCTAGGCAGGCAATGCAGTCTGTCTAGCCTCCCTTTTCTCATCTGTGCAACAAGGAGAGTATACTTGCCCTCACTTTGTGAGCTGTGTTAGCGTATGGCAGGATGGCCACACCCTGCACCCAGGAAGTTCTAAGCTAACAGCTGCAGCTGCTATAGACCATCTGAGCACAGGCCTACTTAGGACCCCCCTCCCCGAGGCTAAGCTGTCAACATCTGTCCAGTTGGAAGAACCTACATGACCAGCTGATCTCTGGCAACCTGATGCCTGCACCTACCCTGAGTGCACCCAAGCCCCGCCCCTCAGAGTCCCATAAATCGTGGTGTGGGTGATAACCACCTGAGTTTGCAGAGCCCGCTAAGATTGGCAGTGTCTGCTCCTGTGCTTCCAGGAGACCAGTCCCCGATAGGAAGCCAGTCCTGGCAGTGTATTACCATCCAGTGGGCTTCACTGCCTCTGTTGGGCCATGCTAAGGAGAATGGCCGGCTGCACAGAGTCTTGGCGGCGCATCAGGCTTTATGGCAGCAGGGGCTTCCTGTGGTCCTCCACTCCTGCAGGAACTGCCAGGGCTCTCACTGCAGGAGTCCACAGTTTCCGGCAGGCGGAGAGAGCCCCATCGGCTCAGTACAAGCAGAAGCTGTCTCTCCAAGCCCACTCTGTCCTTGGGGTACATCATGAAGGCTGATGCCCCCAGCAGCTGCCCCGGTTTCCCCCATGGGGATGAGCTAGCATTTAGGCTGGGCAGGACAGATGTTCTTCTCACAGTTGGACTTTGACCTGCCCTCCCACAGCTGTGCTCTCTCTGACTTTCCCATCCAACCATCCAAGGGCAAAAGGGAGGGCCCTTTCTGGCTTGACACTCGGTTTTCCTAGGCTTGTTGACAACAGCGTATGGAAAAGCCAGGAATGCACTAGGTTGATTGCAGAAAGGAATGATGGGAAAGTTAGAGTGGTGGGGGCGGGGGGAAGAAAGCAAGCTGACCCATCAAATAGAAAGAGTAACATTTTATCAAATATTGACAATTCAATTTTCAATAGTCTGAGACTCCCACTGTCCCTCTGTCTGCTGAGAGGGGTCCATAGAGAGGCTGTGCCCAGCGTGTTTTGGGTGCTGGCTGAGGGCTGATGCCGGAAGCTTCCTTTGGTCCTCCAGCCTCCCCTGGACTCTGACTTTGTTCTGGGCAGGAGACTCAGGGAACCAGCAGAATGGCATATGTGAGGGACAGATCAGTCCCCACATCCTACAGTGGTTGTCTCCGGACTTCACCTCCAAGACACAGTTTGGAATCAACCTGCAGAAGCCATTGTGGCCGGGCTGCTCACAGCTAGCAGGTACTATAAGACGCCGGAATACTTTGTGGCAGAGGGTGAGTGAGAGAAGGCTCTCGCTCTGTTCTGGAGATGGCAGAGTCCTCAAGAAGGAATGGGTGTAGAGAGTGGGTGCTGGTATACCCACCCACAAAGGGACAGCTCCTGTCTCAGCCTTTGGCCCACCACCTGCCTCGTGTCCATGTAGGTAGGGCAGTTCCAGAAGTTCCCTAGGGGCAGTTCACGAGTGTCATTCCTTCGGAAATGGCGCCTGGCCAAGGGCCCTTGCTGTTTCCATGAGTACAGTTGAGGGGTCCTGCTCCCGAGGGCAGTTTCTCACAGAGGAAGGAGAAGGCACGCCCCTCAGTGGCTCTCTGTCTCTGTGAACTCCTCCTTGATGGGTTGCTTCCGAGACTTGCAGTCAGGTAGGTCAAAACCAAAGTCCGCCCACTCGTCGGGGCCAGTCACCCCACCTGGGCCTCCGCGGTTAGGGATAGTGATGGTGTGGCGAACGCGGAAGTGTACAGCTTCCATGACCCGCTGCCGCTGAAGCTCGCCAGAGCCACCGATGGAGATGGTGGCCGCATTGCTGCTGGAGCGAAGCAGCTGCTGACCGCAGTCATGGCTCTGCTTCAGGTCCTGCAGGCCCCTCCAGATGGTCATGCGGTACTGATCGGGAATTTTCAGGGCCCCGAGGTCCTGTGAGAGTGATGGACACCTTGTGGTTATAAAAGAGAAACTACAGGGTTGTGTGTCCCCCACACCAGGGACACTCTACCTGCAAGGAAGCTTCTGCTTTCAGGGGCCACTGACTTATTAGAACATGGCAATGTGGGTGACAGAGCAGCCCAGAGAGGGACAGCATCAGGGTCACCTGCACATGTGCACACACACGCACAGCGTCTAGCCACACGGTTTTGTAGGACAGCTAAATGATGTGTGGGAATGTCAGAGGGGACCATGATGAGGGCCTCTCTGGGGGCTGCATGCAGCCTGGAACCTGGATCACAGTGAGAACAGAGATGGGGGCCTAAGAGACCACCTGTCTCCTGGCCTCAGGCTGCCCCTTGGCACTCATTAGTTGGCAGCGGCTCCAGGCTCATCCCTTAGCTTCAAGCGCATGAGTTTCACTAGTGAGGCAAGGGTTAATATGTGACTCTAGATAGAAGGAAAGCAGTTAGTAGTCACACAGATATGGGGTGGGGGTTGTTATGCACCGGCCTCACTGCCTCTGATAAGTCTCTGTATGCAGCCTGGGTCCCTGGGCAGGCGACAGATATGGACTGGCCTCTAACTTAGGCGGGAGTCTAGGAAATAGTTACAGGAGGGGTAGGAGGGTCTGAGATGATGTCCCATGGTCCCTGAGGCTGCGTCCCATGGACAAATCAAGACTGGCTGTGTTGCTGGGCTGTACTCAGATATTGGGCTCCAGTCTTGATGTCCAGCACCCTTCTAGTCCACATTCAACCCAGAATGTTCTGTGTTGTCTGTGTAGGCTCGTCTTTGGGCCCCATTTATTCTTTCCAGTCCTGTTCCCTCCTGGCTCCTGCACTTCTTAACCACTGGGACCTGGAAAAATCCCAGCCCCTAAAATTAAGGGTAGCCTGGCTGTGGCACCAGGGGGCTTTAACAAAAGAAAAAACTCTCCAGGCCACCCCCAGGGACTGGGGCATGTGTCCACCCAGCCTCCTTCAAGTCACCCGAGCCTGTTTCGGCTTCTAAGAACCAACTCCAGAACAGAATCTGACTGTTTGTGGGAAAGGCTCTGGGAGTTCCCCCAGCTTGCCACCCTAAATGGCGCACTCTGCCTTGGGCCAGGCCCTCCATCTTTTCGGGGTGGTCTGCCGGGGTTTACCTCTATGGTGAGGTTCTGCAGGTGGTAGATGCTCTGTAACCCTTGGGAGGTGAAACATTCGATGCAGTTTGGACACCCCAATCCTGTTAAAAAACTGCAGAGAGAATTTGAGAAGGTGGCATTAACTTCCAGTGCTAGGCTGTATGCTCAGGTCTCCCAGGAGTAAGCGGTCTTGCTGGGGAGGGAACTGTCTATTGCAGTGGCAAAACTGCTGGTCCCTTGGAGCAGGTGGTGGCCAGCCGTTGGTGTCTCAGCCTAGGAGTCCTGGCTCAAGTGCCCTTCGTCCTAAGGTTCTTGGGCCAACACCTGCTGCTGAGCCCTGACACGACACGACCATCTTAGCCTGTCTTCCTTTGGGGGCAGCTAAGCAATTCAAACACAGAATAACACAGAGCCACATGCAAGGCTGCTCCTCCAGAGCAGGAACCCACAGTTAGTAGCAGGTGAGGAAGGGGGTGCAGCACAAACCCAGGTCCGGACACGGCCCACACACCTGACGAGGCTGGGGTCTGCGTGATAGGGCGGTGGCGGGGTGCAGTGTGATCCCGAAACCATGGTCTGGGAGCTGTGGCCGCCGTTCATCTCACCGTTGGCCGTCATGGTGTGGCTGTGACTGTTGAGCATCCCGGAGCCTGGGCAAAAGAAAGGTCGAGGAATCTGAGAGCAGCTCCACACGCGGTGGGAGGTGTCCCAGGTTAGGATCCAGTCTGGTTAGTGTCACACAGCCTTGTAAGGGCTGTCCGAGGCTGAGCAAGGGCTGAACCCATAGGCCCAACTCTTTTTCTCAAGAGGTGGAAGTGGACATGGCTGTGTACAGGGCACTTAGTTTAAATGAGCCAGGGATTAGCAGCTGGTGTATGGGTGTCACCAGGTTCTGGGGCCCTTATGTGGGACACACCTGGGTATATTGCCAGGAGCGTGTCCATTAGTGTCCATGTAAAGACCTTACAGAGGAGACCCACATTACAGTCTGCCCGGCTCTACAGCTGCCCCGCGGTGAGGCCTCATGTCCCACAATCCTTACAATGAGGGGACTTGGTGTTGCCACTTTGCTGATGGAGAAACTGAGGCAGAGCGAAACTAGGGATCGTCCTCAAGAGGAAGGATAGGCCAGCATGTGTTATTAACTGTACCGCTTCTGCAAACCCCCAGACACAGAACTCCTGAGACTGGAATGAAGATAGCCAACCTCCCTATGACCATTACCCTTCTCCAGGCTGGAGCAGCAGGGAAAGCAGCCGTCAAGAGTCCCCCACCAGTCCTGTTCATGATCCTGGTAAATCCAACCAGCCCCCACCCCAACACCTGCTTGGTTCTCTGCAGCCCACACGAGATCTCCCCCTCTCTAGAGACTCACCCATGGGTCCTAGGTTGGGCCCAGCAGCCGAGCTGTGTGGTGGAGGCTGGCCCACCAGCTGGTTGACGGACGGTAGCTTGTTGACGCTGCTGTGTACCTTGTTTATTGGGGAGAGGACGGGCCCATAGGAGGAAGGCTGCAGGTGACTCCTGCTTAGAAAACAACAGTATACGTTCCTAAGAGGTAAAAGCAACTCCTTCCTCATCTGGCACTTCTGTGGACATCCCTGGATACAGGTAGATGAAGACCCCGCCTCTCAGAGAGCTACCAGGAAGATGAACACCTCACCAGCAACGCCAGCCCCTCCTGCACATTCCTGATCAACATTTACAAGGCCCATGGCAGGCGGGGGTGTGGTGGTGGTGGGGCTAAGTCCCAGAAGGCTAAGTTCCTGGAGAAGATGCCAGCTGAGCACTGAGCTGCCTTGGTTCCACTGTGTGCCATACCTCCCAGGCTCCGGGCCTTCTCACTGCTGGGTCAGAATATCACACTTCCCCATCCAGACGGTGTGGGGGAGGGGCTCACTCACGGCCTCTGTAGGAGCTGCTGCTGCTGCTGCTGTCGGTAGGAGTCAACCAGTGGCTGTGGTACAAGTTCCATCAGTTCGAGGCTCTCCTTGACTTTCATCAAGATCTCAAAGTTCTCCCGGCCTCGCACCTGAGCACAGAGAGGCAGACCCTCTGCCCAGGTGCCGGGGAGCCTCCCCTGGCTCCACGCCCCTGGTGGGAGGGGGCAGCCGAAGCCTTAGGAGGGACCCCAGGTTTGTGGCAGAGTGTTGCTCTTCTCTCAGGGTCCCCTTGCACGCCAGAGCTTAGGACAACTTGACTTTCTTCATCTGCCCAGGGGCAGATGTAGGACGGGGTTTGCAGGGGTTCAGAGAACCGTGCCCAATCTTCCCTGCTAAGAGGCTCTCCTCTTCCCTCTCCCACTCGGCAGCTATAGGTCTTAGAACAGGACCCACACTCAAGGAAATAGAAAACATTCTCTCAGAGTCCACCATGACCTTGCTACCATCCAGTGTTCACTGAGTCATGTAAACATAGGCTATGCCCTGTAGGATCACAGATTCCTACTGATTCTCCACCATGTGGGGGGGGCGGTCCCTTGGATGCAGAGCTAAACTGGCTGGCATCTTCACGCTCACTGAGTTTGGGCACTGCAGAGTCTGGCTCTGAGCAGAGCCTCCTTCGAACCTCATCTCCTCCAGGGCCATAGTCTCCACCCCAGGTGCTTAGATGCCACCCTTGCCCATCTGGAATCCCCCCACCTGGGCTCTCGGGTAAGGGGCACACCCAGGCCTTGTCCTCCCCAGCTCACTTGATAGTCACTCACATGCATGTAGAACATGTCCTCATCCCCATGCCGCCTCTTCTTCACGTTAGTGCCCAGGGCCGGAATGGCAGGAGGGCTCTGCTTGAATGCTGGGAAGCAAGTCAGGAAAGACACTTGAGCCAGAGGGCAAAGGTGCCCAGGTGAACACCTGCCATACATGGAGCATGGGTACAGTGCAAGCCTAGGCCAGATGGAGCTGGGCCCAGAGTCCCCTGGCCCTGGCCTTCCAACATAGGGTTGGCTTGGGTTGCACTTGCCCTGTTCAGCCAGAGAGGCCTCTAGGCTCAGGCCATTGAGACCCGGATCCATCCCATGGATGTGAGCATGCTTGGTGTCTTGGTGTCTTTCTGCGGTGGCATCCCAGCTCCATCACAAGGGATGACCCGCCATCCCCCCTGGCCCAGAGCACCACACACCACGTTTACTGGCAGCCCCATTCTTTGTGGCGCTCTCGTTCAGGGCCTGCTGCTCCCGGTAGTGGTCCTCATCGGCTTTGCGGTCACGGCCAGGGCAGGCGCAGATGCGACCCTCAAAAGACCGGCGGCCCAGAACCTGTCCACTGTAGGGTGGGCACAGCAGAATGGTGAGCTCAGAGGACCACTCCTGATCATGTCCACCCCCCTGTAGACCCTACAGGACTGGTCTTGGACTTCAGTGCCCTCCAAGGAGAGCAAGCCCTCTCTGTGTCCATGACACGCCCCCACCCCCAGTGCTGGCCCGAGTCCCTGCCCCACCCCTACCATCCTGGCACCGCAGACTCACTCCCGGGTCTCCAAGGTGATGATAACAAGGATGGGCCTCCGGTTCATGCCCCCTACGCAGCTGCTGTTACACATAAAGTTGTACAGGATGGTGGTGAATTCTGTCCCCACCTGTGCACAGGGGAGGCAGGGAAAGGGCTTGGCGTCAGTATGCAGAGCCAATCGACTGGAGAGGGGACTTCTGGCTGCCATGTCTGGCCCTGGTTCTGGATAGGCACAGGAGTGATGCACTGTGGTTCTCTGTAATCTACCCATTTATCCGCCCAACCACCCACCATCTATTAATCCTGTCTGTGCACTATCCATTCATCCATCAAGCCACCCATCCACCCATCCATCCACTTACATGCCTGCCCATCATCCGCATATCCATCCATCATCCATCCATCCACTCATCCATCCACTCATCCACCCACCATCCACCCACCCATCATCCACCCATCCATCCACTCATCCATCCACTCATCCACCCACCATCCACCCACCCACCATCCACCCACCCATCCATCCATCCATCCACTCATCCATCCATCATCCACCACCCATCATCCACCCACCCATCATCCACCCATCCATCCATCCATCCATCCATCCATCCATCCATCCATACACTCATCCATCCATACACTCATCCATCCATCCATCCATCCACCCATCCATCCACTTACATGTCTGCCCATCATCCACATATTCAGCCATCCATCTACCTACCCACTCGCCCACTCACACATACACCTACCCCATTCCCTTGCCCGCCAATTTCTCACCCATTCATCTGCCCACCCACCCGCCTGTCCGTTTGCTTACCCATATATCCATCTATCGACCCATTTACATTCCTGCCCACCCACCCTCCCGTACATCACCCCTTCACTGGCCTGACTCCCCCTACCTACTCACCCACCCCTCCATCCACACATCCATCCACTCGAGATTGCCTGCCCAGCCACAGGTCCATTCGTGCCCTCATAACACTCTGCTGGCTCTGGGATCACAGAGCTTGGGAAGTGCAGAGTCTATGGTGTGATTGCCTCTGCCATCTCCACAGATGGAGGTCAAATCTTAAGGCTGTGTGTGTGTGTGTGTGTGTGTGTGTGTGTGTGTGTGTGTGTGTGTGTGTGTACATAGACCTTTGTGTCATGTGTTTGCTGCATGCCCTGGGCTCGTCTGAGCAGAAGACTGTGAGGGACTCCATCCCCAGAATGGAGGAAGTTCCATGGTCTGGCTAGATCAGGACACCAAAGCCATAAATGCCAGCTCTTTTCAGAACTTGCACCTGGCAGCCACTAGAGGGCACGAGAATCTTACTTTGTTTGCAAGCCTGCTCAGGCGCGACCTCCTATGAGGATAGGGGAGGATGCTGGCAGTGCATGCCCACCCCTGGCCCTGTCCTACTGATACAACAGCTTCCTCGGAGGACCACAGGGCTTAGCAGAGGATGGGGCAGGCCTCATCCCAGCACATCATGAGACCTGACTGTCTACAGTCCTCCTCTGAGTCTCCACCCTGGGGCCACACACCATCGGTCCTGTAGCGCAATGTCCCTCCACCTTGGCCTTTGGCCCCGACTGGGCCTCATTTCAGATCACACACCCTTCTGTTGCCAAAAGTCGACACCCGCCTCCTCCAGTCTTTCTTCATTTGACTGTTTTCTGCAACCCCCACTTCCAGCCTGGATCCCTCACCTACAGCCCTCATGTACATCCAGCCTGAGCCTCCACATCCACCCTGTACCCCATATCTAATCTAGCCTGGGCCACTCACCTCTGCTATACGCCGCCTCCAGCTTGCACCCCACTTTCGAGGCTCTGCACACAGGTCCTCCTAGTCTCATCCTTCACCTCATTTCTCCTGCTCTCCTGAGCCCATGTTCCACAGCTCCAGTGCCCTGTAGTCATCTCCTGTGATCCCCAGCCTAGTCTAGGGGCCCTTTCATGATTCCAGGTCCCAGCATGGAATTCCCTACCCTCCACCCAAAACCCTATGCTTGCTGGATTGGTTTTGTCCTTGCCGACGGAGTCTGAGATGTCCAGGAACTCTTTCTCACTCCTCATTCCCAAGTCTAGGAAGCTATGCTGATGTTGGGAGAAACGAACAAGACTAGACTCTCCTAGTAGGGAAGGGCTGAAAGCTTAGAAGTCATGTGACCATTCCTTGCTACACAGCTAGGGATAGTATTTGTGGGTGTGTGTGTCAGAGAGAGAGAGAGAGAGAGAGAGTCTGAGAGTCATGTCACACAGTATGTGGTCACAAATGAACAGCCAAGAAAAGGCTCTGGAGAGGAAAGTTGAACTCAGAGCCCCGGGGACCCCACCCTGTAAGGCTGGTTTTGTACCCCTGTCTGCCCCCCGGCCTACCTGTGGGGGTTCGTAGGGTACAACCACGCTTTGCCTGCCGGTGACAGGGTCATCCACATACTGGGAGAGGTTGTTGCCTTCTACTCGGATGAGGTGGCTAGCCGGGGCAGACTGTCCTGCCAGGAGGGGACATAGCTTTAGAGAGTGGCACATCCTCCATCCTCCCACCCCATACCAGGTGCATGGCAGAACTGAGACCATAGGGCTTGTCCCTGTGAGCATCCCAGATGAGGATCAGAGCTGTACAACCCTTATTCAGGTGGCCTTGAGCCTGGCAGATGCTGTTCCCCGATCTTCTGACCTTGGGGGTGTTACGGGCTTCACCAGGAACACTGCAGGAATGCTCCACAAGGCTCCCCAGGGTTAGCTGGTCCCTCAGGCTTTTCCCAAGCTACACCCCTGCTGGAACATCAGCCTCTGAGGCTGCAGCCAGCGCTGAGGAAATGGACTGGGAGGGATGGAGCGGGGTTCCTGCTCAAAGTTCCCAGTGAGGGAGCCGCTAAGAGCACCGTAGGCCCACTCATTGGCCTGCATGTTGCTGGCCGGGTTTCCCCTTCAGTTGGGCCCTCAGGGCACTGGCCGTGGTGCTGTAAAGGTTGGGGACCCACAGAGGAGAGGGGGTGCTCACCTTCATTGAAGTCCCTGCCAAGCTCGTGGTTGGGGCAGCGCTTAACGATGTCGGTCACATGCTCTGCCTTCTTGTAGACAGGCATGGCCCTGATGGCCGTGCCCGGGGGTGGCGGTGTGGACACCTTGATCTGGATAGGGCACGTCTTGGCAATCTGACAATACAACTTCTTCAAAAGTGGGGAGTACTGGGGGAAGAGAAGTGCCAGGATGAGCTCACAGCCCAGCTCCGCATGCTTGTCTGGGCTGGGCACTTTCCATGAGACCCCTTTCCCAAGCACCCTGATAAGGCCTGCTCCCATGTGTGCCCTTCTTCAGACATCCTTCCTCCAGAACATAGAGATGGCTATGCCTGCTGCCCACTCAGCAACCGCCTGGCTATTTACACCTGAATCCCAGAGGCTGCAAGTGGTGGACAAGGGTCAAGGGCAAGAAAGCATGGGAGGACAGTGAGGATCGGTCTCAGTCCTGTTTCCCCAGCCGAGCTCCTGGGCCCAGCTGCACAGGTAGAGCTTGCTTGACAAGCCCACAATTGCCTTTTGCTGCCTTGCACAGAAGAAGAAACACTCTGCAGGTAGACAGCTTACACCTTCCTCTCTCTGGGCCAGCATGGCCTTACAGGGTGACAGGCTGGCCTGTCACGCCGGCACCGTTCCACCAGCAAAGCCACTGAGTCCAAGTAGCCAAGCTCGACAGTTGACCCGGTTTCCCCACCCTCGAACCTGACTGCACCTGAGATCATGCCAGGGCGACAAGGTCATGCTGCCACTCCTCCAACCGTCCATGTCCTGGGGCCCAGGTCACCCATCTAAGGATCGAACTGGCCCTGATGAGGCCACCTCAGTTATGTGCACTTATGTATACGCTAGCTGACCCTCCCTCACACTCCTGAAACCCCTGGAGACTCCTCACACCTTCCTCCCCTGGGGTAGCGGTGGTTCCCAGGCCCTTGGGTTTAGAGGGGATTTTTAGTTCTTTTTTTTTAATATTTATTTATTTACTTACTTATTATGTATACAATATTCTTTCTGCATGTATGCCTGAAGGCCAGAAGAGGGCACCAGACCTCATTACAGATGGTTGTGAGCCACCATGTGGTTGCTGGGAATTGAACTCAGGACCTTTGGAAGAGCAGGCAATGCTCTTAACCACTGAGCCATCTCTCCAGCCCCTAGAGGGGATTTTTATGATGCTCCATTTCCTCTAAAGTCCCCCACTGACTTAGAATCATGAGTTACGTCAACCTGGGAAATGTTTACCACGCTCCGTTGAGACAGTTGGGGAAACTGAGGCTAGAAAGAGAGAGCTGTCACAAAACTGGGAGGAGCAGATGATGCTCACATACTCAGGGTCTTTCCTTTGCAGGGGACAGTGGAGGATCCCGACCACCCCAACCCTATAGGCTCAAGATTTCCCATAAGAGGCTTTACCGAATTATCATATACAATGGGCAAACGCAAGGAAGGGGAGGCAGGAAGAGGTGCCATGAAGTAGGTCCCTTCCATCCTCTTTAAAGGGCAAGAGAGGCTCACTATCAGGACCCTGCAGAAGGTCTGAGGGGCTGTTTTGAAAAACAGTTTAAAAAAAAAAAAGTTCTAGTCAAAGGAGCCTTCTCAAAGCAGCAGCTTGGGGCCACACCAGGGAGGCCAGTTTGACTTTCTCGGGTGACATGAAGTTCACAGTGTGGGGTTCCCCAAGCATGAAGTAAATTCATACACAGTAGCAGGCAAACAGTTGGTACCAGTGCAGTGTCCGGGCCTCTTACTCACAAGTGAAGGCTTCCCAGAAAGGCCCAGGCTCAATCATTTGCGCATGATCTCCTGTTGGGGAGGGACAACCCAGCCAGTCCTGAACACATCGGGGCTTCACCTGAGGCCGACCAAGGCATTTCCCGGGGAAGGGACATCCATCATTAACAAGCAACGGCTGAGTGGCCATTGTTTGCCCATTGTGGAGGCCTAGGCTACTTAAAGAAAACGGACTGAGGGGTGGGGGTGGAACTGGGGTCAAAGTCACCAGGAACAGCAAAAAGAGGTTGTTAGCTAGCCTTTGAAGTCCCCTGTTCTGGTTCAGGAATGTAGGCTGGATTGCCCTAACCACGAGACCACCTGTCAAGTTTGCCTACCACTGACTTACCACAAGACCCCCAGATGCCAGCAACGTGGCAGAGTGCCAGCAAGGCCAGACGCCTCGTGTTCCAGCATGGCCGCTCGCACTACCAGGTGAGGTGATAGGTGAGTTGGTACAGCAGACGGGCACACGGACCTGGAGCCTCCTACAGTCACCTTTTCCGAGCTGACTACCTGGAGGTTCCTTTCTCTCCCATGCTCATGACCTGAGAAGGGTTCATAGACCCACCGGGGCCTGAGCCAGGATGGGCTGAGAGCAGGGCAGGTATGGTGGTGCCGTAGGCCACATTCCTGGGAAGCCCAAACATGCCCGGAGGGAGGGACCGTGCATTAGGCTCATCTCTGTGCTCCTATCAGGATGGAGCCAGGCTCAGGGCACAGCCCAGCCACGGAGGGGGGCATCAGGGCTCCTTCAACCACCTACTCCTGAGCAGTGCCTTACCACAGTGCCCAACCATCCCTGGAGCCCTGCCCCAGCCCTGCAGGCCACTGTTGCCCTCCGCCACCACTGCCCTCTGAGGATCTATGCCCCCAAGCCGTGCACCACCACTGCCAAGGTGTGGCCAGAGGTAGCTGAGGCCTGACCCTCCTCCTCAGAAAGTGGCTTTTGTACCTATGGGTGTCCTGGGATGGGTGTAATGTGACACTGCCCTCCATGGCTTACAGTGGGACCCTGGCGGGGGTGGAGGAGGATGATCTGGAGAAAGCTAGGGAAACATTTCAGAGTAGCAGGGCTGGTAAGGGACTAGCCATGAATGCCCCTCCCTGGGGAGGAGCTCAAAGTGCCAGGAGCTGTCCCTGGTACCAAGGCAGCGGCTGCCGCATGATAATCTCTCAGAGGAAAAAAATCATCTGATGTCAAGTCATCTCTGGTGAGGCAAGTCTCCCACCGAGCCAGTGTGGACGGGAAGCCCACATTCAGGGATGAAGCTACAGGAGGCCCCTCTCCCTAGGGCAAGGCAAAGACCTTGCCTCAAGTTTGCACCCTCAGGTGGTGTCCCTATTAAGTCAAAAACAATGGTTTTTGAGGCATTGGGGTGCACACACCCCCGCTAGCCCTACATTGGCCACAGGTTAAATCTGTGGGTATCTATTTTAGCCAGGAATAGGAAGTTTCAGGGTGGGATGCCAAAGCTTCCCCACACCCCAGAGGGCCAGACGGTAAAAACCAGCGGCCACCAGGAAAGACTCCAGGATACTCAAGTCCTGAGACCAGGAGGTCACCAGTGCTTCCCTTCCTGGACAGAGTTTGTGGGGTCAGTCCTCAGGGTCAGACTCTGAAGAAGAAGTAGGAGGGTGGATATCTTTTTTCGAGAGTGTCACGTGAGAAGGCTTCCTCCCTGCTGCCCTCCTCCTGCCTCTCCGTCCCTAGAACCGCTAGATGGATGTGTTTCAACAGATTCCGAGTTGATAAAATCTTATTTATCTTCGGCTGTTGACACAGAGCCGTTCAGACTTGCCTGCGCGGATGCGTGTGTTCCGTGGGGCTTGCAGGAAATACTTTGCCCAACATCAGGGCAGAGCAGACGTCCCTCCTGCCGTGCTTCTCTCCCGAACCCTCCTCCTTCGCTCCCTCCCTGCCCCCACCCCAGTCCACTATGGTCCCCACCTGGCTGGAAGCCCCTAGCCTGGCAGGGCTGGTGCTGGGTGGTGGGTGAGAGGGCGGGCGGGGGCGGGCGCGGCACAGGGCTGTTAATTTCCTCGCACCCGCTCCCAGGCAGCTGGGTGCCCGGCACAGGCAGGTTTGGGCAGGAGGACAGTAGGGAGGTGATAATAACTTGTCTGTCATTTTCTCGGGACATGTAGCGTCTTGAAAACCGCAAATACCGTTAACCAGCTTGGGTGAATCTGTTAGGACAGATTCTGAACGAAAGGCGGTGGTGGGGGCTTTATTTTTTTAGTTTTTTTTCATAGCCCACTTTTACATAGTTTGTGTGTGTGTGCACGTTTCTGGACTCTGGACCCCCTTGAGAATCAGCCCCATGGTCACAGGTGTTTACTCTTGCTAGGACAGATTCGCAGAACAGGACACAGAATCTGGTAAGCTCAGATTGATCTCTTAAATCTGGAGGAACCCAGGTCCACAGCCCCTAAGTTGTGCCTCCCCTTCCCTGTTCCCTTTTCCCTCGAGAAAGGCCACTGTGAGAGACGCAGACCCATGGATCCCATCAGCCCAGAACAGATTTGGGACGGCCACTCTGTGGGCGCACCTTAGCCTCGGCTGAGTTTGCTTTCATGATCCCTCATGTCCATGATCCATTAGGGGACACCTGAGAGCAGGGGTGGGTGCTCACACAGGCTAGGGAGCCCTGATAGGACAAGGGTCTAAACCTAAGCCCTAGGCAGGGGATGATGCTCAGGTGACGTCACACAGCTTGTGTCAGAGCACCGTCATGCCAGGATATAGGTTGAGGGAAAACAGAGTCCATGTTCTATGAACCCATCTTTAGAAGCCCCTGGCTCCAATGCCTAACCCTGCCAAATGTGCAATAAAGAGACAGTAGTTATTCCTAAAGAGCTGCAATCCGAGGGAGGGGAAAGGACACCAGGGACAAAGTACCCTGGGGAGAAGCAGGGCAGGAGCTAGCTGGGGCACCCCTCAGGAGCTGGGCAGCTTGTCCCACCAAACAAGCAAGCAAGAGCCATATGGGTACTCTGGTGGCCTGTGCCCTCTTTCACACTAAGACTGTGGAGTCAGAGGGCCGCAGGTCATAGGGTTTGGGCCTGCTTAGTCTCTGCATAGCAGAGAATGTTCCAGCAGTTTCTGCCCTAGGCTAAGGAGCTGGGAAGCAGATGGATAGCTATGTGTGAGGGCTCAATAGGGCTGTCTCAGAGGAGAAGGGGAGGGTGATGGTTGAGAATCTGGAAGGAATGCACGGTTGAGGGGTCCACACAGAAACCTGAGGAAGAAAAGGAGCCCTGTTCACGCCATTTCCTGCAAGGATTCTGGGTCTATTTTGACTTCTTGGGAGCTAGAACTTGGCTTCCAAAAGCTGCCGACTGAGCTGGGGTAGATCAGTAACCAGACCTTGTCGTGCTGGATTTGTTATACATCTCTGGTTCCTGGTAAATAGCTCTTAAAATCCAGAGACTCTTCAAAGCCACAGTGCCTTTTTATGCTAACGACTAGCTGAGGGCTGCTTCCCTGAGTAGCTCCTGGGAAGATCCAGACAGTACATGCCGCACACCCCAGCCCTAGCCTTTGGGAAGGAGCAAAGAGCATGAAGGTCAATTTGGTCCCCAATGTCAGGGGATTAATCATGACTTCATAATGAAGCCTCTGCATTAACCCCAAAGGACAGGACTTGGTCAGCTTCTGGACAGCTGGACGTGTGGAGGTGCCTGGACATGGGCCAGGAAACCATATCCTTTCTCTACCTTGTCCCACACATTCCTTCCCTACCCCCACTTAACCCCATGTGTCTCTTTGTCTCCCTGGGTAACTAGACAAGCGTTTTGCAGAGTCCCGTGAGCTGCTGGAACAGATGGCAGTCCCAAATGGCAGCAGGCAGAAACATTACATAAGACAGTGTACTACAGGGCAGCCTTGGGTTTAGAACCCCTGCCCTGAGGAAGGCAGCAGACTAGACCTCCAGGAAACCCAGCGTCAGAACTGTCTAGAGTTGGATGGCACTGGCTGGTATCAGCTGCTGTGGCATTGTTGGTTTGCTGGAGGGAGGAGTCCCCACACCTTTGGCCCTTTGTTTCCAGCAGACTTGGCAAGTCAGGGGCCTGAAATCAGGGCCTAGACAGACTGGGTTAGAATAAGAGGGCAATCAGGTGGTCAAGAAGCACACCAAAGCCAGGAGACACAGGTGGCTCTGGGCTGGGGTTATGTTTCTGAGCAAGAGGAAACTGCCAGGTGGGGGTGTCCCCCCGACATTAAGTCATCGGGGTGGATGGAGGCTCTGGAAGCTGACTGGATGGGTGCAGCTGAACTACGAGCAAATGCTGTGTGGTGCCCCAGCTCCAGAGTGCCACTGTCAGGATTTTCTAAGACTTCCCTAGGAGGTATTGTCACCTACCCCTAGCTTGAACATCTAATCTTATTCCAGGACCCAGGGCCATCTGAAGACCTCAGGAACAGCGTAGCAGGAAAGTACTCGGAACACATCATGATGGGGTCCTAAGCACTCTAGCTTCATCCTTCCCATGAGTCCAAACAGGGACCCCTATCTCCCGTCTTCCTAATCCAGCCAGCAGGAGAACTGTGCCTTGTGTCTTGGCCACTCATGGGGGCAGCCGGCTGCTGCAAACAGACCTGCTTGTCCTGTCCTCTGGCTTCCAGTCATCCGCCCAGTGATAAGGGACTCACAGGCCTGTCCAGCATAGGATCCCACAGGGAGGGTGGCAACCAGCCTGCTCTGTGCACAGCGTGGAGCCCACACTGGCTGTCAGTGGTGACGTCCACAGGCTGGATCAACCTCATCAGCATGAGGATTGCAGGGCATCATAGCACAGTCTGACACACCCATCTCTACTCCAGCTGTGACCCTTCTAAACACAGACCTTGGCCAGCTCCTCTCAGGACTGGTGGCTTTCCATACAGTCTCAGGGGCTAGTGACAGCCAGGAGCCAGGGAAGCAAGTTGAGGGTGTGTGTGTGTGTGTGTGTGTGTGTGTGTGTGTGTGTGTGTGTGTGTATGTGTGTGTTGGGGGGCAGTCACTCCTCAGTGCTGTAGGCAATAGCTGATTATTAGAATATAAGTTTCCACTGAACTTTGGGCACCTTATTGTAGTTTTGGAACAGGAAAGTTCACGTGTCTAAATTTCCAATCCTGCATTAAGCACGGCACAGCAGACTGGACGCTTCCGTGGGACCAGGACCACATGCAGAGTGTGACACTGCCCTTTTTCACCATCCATCCCCCCCACCAAGGGTCGGCAAGCTCCCTTAGGCTGTCAAGCACAAGGGGACACCAAGTGAGCAGATACAGCTCGCACTGCTGGTGGAGAGGCAGGTATACAGGCTGGGCACTGCGTGGTGAACCTGGGATTCGGGTCACTGAATGGTTTCTGACTTATTTGCCACACCAGCAACTTGTCCAGAGTTTTTCTGCCCTCAAGTGTACTGCACAGCCCGGCTTCACAACCTGCTACCTGGTCTCAGAGCACCAAGGTTGGTCCATCATGTCTTCTTGGACTGATCAGTGGTGGGTGATGGCAGAAGACCCCCTCCTCCCTGCTCTCGAAGCCTAGAATATTCCAACTTGTACAAGCAACAGAGTTCCTGGATGGGCTCTGGGCTTTTCCCAGGAGGGGGTAGCAGAGTCTGGGCCTCCAGGGTACAGACAACTATTCTGGATGGCCTCCATGCACCTTAGCTTAGCTTCCACAGTGGGAGTGTGATAAGTCTCATGCTTCTCCTATAACCACCACCAGCCTGGAGGGGCAGGTGTGCAAAACCCAAGTCACCATTCGTCCCTGGAGCTCATCTTACTCCGTTCCCCAAACCCTGCCCAGCTTCAGCCTAGGATGGACACCTCCCCCACCCCGGTCTCTCATGCAACTGTGAAATGTGTTGGTAAACCTGAGGGGCAGTGGGCAGGGCTAGGTCCTTCAGGGCAAGCATACCATGGATCAGCGATGGGGAATGGTGGTTCACAGACCTGGCTGGCTTACTCACCTTGAGATTGGTCAGCCCTAGAAGATTCTAATCAGGAAGCATTTAAGAATCTACCCAGGGTAGATGGTGGGCAGATAATGTCTCTGCTAGCACGAGTGGCATCAGAAATTCTCAAGGTGCTAAGGAACAAGCCAAGCTCCCTTCTTCGCGGTAAGCAGGTGCCTCCCCAAGTGTCAAAGCCTCATTACTATTGTTCACAGAGCTCCTAAGGTCCTAGAACCACCTCTGGAGAGCTAAGAGCAGTGGGCAGGCAGAGAGAGCTCATAGACTCCTGGAAAATGCCACTGGGTTACCATCCCGTCTCTGCACTTTGCCCAAGTGTGGCCTATGAGTTCTCATCTGCAAAGTGGGAAAGGAGGTACACACATCTCCTGCATGCTGAGGGGTGGCACCAGGGGTCCTGAGATGCCATGCTCGGATCAGCTGCACAGAATGCAGGAAATAGGGAGCCTTCCACAGCCCCGGTCAGATCAGGTCTCTATCTACGAGTATGGTGTGAGCTGGTGTGAGAGACTCTATGTAAGTATCAGCTCTAGGTACCCCAGGGTCACACCAGGCAGGCAGAGTAGAGAGAACAGGAGTGAACCAGGAACCATATTCCCAGTCCATATAGCCGAGTCTCCGAAAAATGGATGGTTCTTTGCAATGTATGAATCAGAACTCAATCCTCCATAGCCCTGTGGGATACAGTCCTATCCCACAGGGTGCCCTGCCTCCTGTTCCACACTAGAACCCTGGAGGTATGTGATGGGGAGCATCCTTAGACAGAGGGACCATGCTGCCAGTGTCTAGCTGCACTTGGATCCAGGGGTTCAGAGTCTCCAGGCTAGATTCTGTGCCCACTGGGGACATTAGTGGAGGAGAGAGCAGAGACTCACCTCTGAAGCAGGGACCCGGCCCAGCCCAGAGCCAGCCTACCGGGAGCCTGTCTTCTACTGTGAAGTTACACACAATATGAGCAATTGCTGTAATTCCTCTCTAAGTGCTCTTGTTTCCCCCCAATAATTCACGTTTCATCTCCACAATAAACATTGTTAGAACTCTTCTCTCGGCTTTAAATATACATAATTGCTCCCGGTGCCAGTAAAAGGTATTAATTCCATTTATGCATTCCATAAACTTTTAGGATAACGCAATTGATACCACAATCATGTTGGGACACCTCCTCTATTCTTCTGCTTTGCAAACCTCCGAGGGGCTGGAAAGTTTGTTCCAGATCCATTAGTGTTGACTCAGCCCCATCCTCCCCAGGAATCCCTCACAGAGGCTTTGTGTTTCCCGCCAGGGGCTGGTGGGTGGGTGGGTGGGTGGGTAGCTGCTCTTTCTCAGGATAGACAGGCAGTAAGGCAGTAAGGCAGACAGACAGACAGACAGACAGACAGACAGACAGACAGACACACACACACACACACACACACACACACACTGAGGCTGAGCACCGCTGAAGTTTACTTGGGGCTATGTCCAAGCCATTTCATCAGTGATGCCCCCAGGCCAATCAAGTCATCCGTGAATACGCCCTCACTATTGGCCTCCTCTCTAGCAAGCTAGCGGTGTCACAGCCTTCCGCTGGGGTTCTACAGACACCACACCAGGCCAGTGTTACCATCCACACGGGCCCTCTTGCCTAGCTGCAGAGCTCTGGCTCTCTCTCTGAATGCCTCCGATATTGAAGACAGCCACCTCTGTAAGCAAGACAAAGTCAGCATGAAGGGGCTGCACTGGAGCTGGACAGCGGCTAGACACCCATTGCATCATGATTGTCCGTTCCACTTCCTCCTCTGTAGAGGGACTCCTGAGACCAGGTGTCCACAATCTCACACCCCAAAATAAAACCCTCTTCTGGCCAACCCACTCGCTGCTTAGTCTTGCCTGAGGAAAGGGGCTGTCAGAACCCAAGACAGCAACCAGGGAGACTAGCATGTGTGCTTGCATGCTCATTCCTATTTGTTGGCATGCCTGTGTGTTTACTGGTGTATGTGCGTGCATCTCTGTACACACATATATAGGTTCCTGAGCCCAAGTATGTTTACATCCTTGTGTGTTTATAGATATATGCGTATGCATTACACACATCTGTGTACCGAGGTATCCACCCATATGGGACCCTGGGCACATGTACACATACATGTATGTGTGTATGCAGTCATGCAGGACTATGAACTGAGGGCCCAGACCTCTTACTACACAAGCAGATTTTTAGGTTGACGGAAGCTGATTTGGGCAAGCAGATCCTCTGGGGGCTGGAAAGGTCCAAAGTGACTTCAGCAATGCCGAGGCCAAAGACCCCATTAACAGCTGTGGTCACTTGGAGGCCAGTGAGGGTGTTTTTTGCCAATCTGAGAGGAACGAAGGCAACAGTCAATATGGAATTGTACTTGAGAAAAATATGAGTTATCTATCAGTTACCAGCCAGTGGTGTGGCAGGGGCCTAGGTGCATAAGCCTAGATGGCAAGTCTGGGCAGCGCACACACAGTTGGACCCCCAGAGCTGAGAGCAGCCGCTACCAGCCCTTCCCTAGGCATTGAGAAAAGCCCTTGGGTGTCTGGTCCCAGATCGCCAAGGTGCCAAAAATCTCATTATCAATGTTGGTCCCACCTCCGCCCCCTGTGTGGCAGGGCTGGGAGAGTGCGGGAAATAGCACCCTCTTGTCTGATAACTCAGCTCTGCTGCTCTGGCATTGGGTGAAGGTTAGGTTGGGAGGCTAAGCCTTACATGCTCCATGGCAAGTGTGGCCGGCCAGGATTGTCTCTAGTCTGAGCAAACCACCCCATGAGGACAGCAGGAAACAAACCATTATGGGAGACTTAGTGCCAGACACCTCAGAAGGGGTTGCAGAGAGGCCCCAAGTGGAAGGAGGAAGCCAGCAGAGAGGGCAGTGCCTGCCCCTCTCAAAGATCAATGCTGACCATCCGAGGTACCCTGAACCCTCTGACATGCCAGAGACTGACCCCATCAACATCCTCAGGCAAATAAGATGGAGGGAGGCAACCCCACAAGCTGCACCATCCCCAGGGGTTAGGGGGTTCCTCCAGACTCCACCAGACCTCTATGACAGACCAGGTCCCCACCTCACTCTAAGAGGGGAAGGTGGACTTAGGGAAGACATTTGAAAGTGGAAGAGAAGTGTGGAGAGCCTCCTGTCACTGGGACTACCCATGTCTCTCCCAGGCTTTCTGACCTCACCCCAGGTCAGGAGCTGGGGTGGAGGAAGAATCTATGGTTTGCCCCACGCCTCCCCAGCTACAGACACAGGAGGAGAGACCTTCAGCAAGGGTAGTTCTATAGAAAAGCCAACTCAGGAGGCCACGCTGGATGGCTCCCTCATCTCCACTACCCCAGGACAAGAGTAAGGTCAGTGTACTATATACCGGTCCCGTCTCATTCAGACCCTGATAGCAGCCCCTCAGTCAGCTATAGTTTGTGGTTAAGGAGAATGGAGCATGAGAGAAACTCAGGATGAGGCACTATCTATAGTCACCCAGCCCCTCTTGACTCACGGGAGCCTGTCAGAGCCCCAGCAGTTGGGCTGAGCCATCAGTTAACCATGGACCAGATGCTGGAGAGTCCAGCAAGAACAGTAGCCAAAAGAAACTACAGAAGGTCAAGGCCTGAGCTGAGGCTGATCTGTGGCCACATACAGGGCTGGCTCTGTCCAGCTCTTCAGTCTCCAGAGAGAAGGTGAAAGCCACCCAGTGGGACTTGGGTTTTGGAGAGGAGCCTTGGGAGGGGCCTTGCTCCGGTTGGGAAGAGGAGGTGAGACGAAGCTTGCACTGCAGAGACGGCCCCAGCCCCAACTCCAGCTACAGAGGGTGGATGATGATGATGTTACTCATTGGACAACTGGCTGACCCAGTATCCCTCTGTGCACCTCCTACTGGCTCAGCCAGTGCAGGGTTCCCTCTTCCCCGCTGGACGACCCTGGGACTGCCCTTCCTACCCAATGCCTCGTATGCTCCGCACATCCAGACAGTGTCCCCAAGGTCTCACTCTGCTCCTCCTGCAGCCCTTACTCCCAGAGACAGCCTGGATGCTCAATGGTTAAGAAGGTTCATGGCAGTGACCCCTGGACTCCAAGTCCAGCACCTACTTACTAGTCGCACAACTCTGAGCAGGCTGTTTTCCCGTCTCACACCTCAGCTTCCCTGGCTGTGCAATGGGGACAAGATCAGACTCCACCATGGGCAAGTCAAAGCACTTAGCTGGCTACCCAACTCGCAGCCAGTGTGCAGGGGGTAGATTTTGACAACATCAGCTAATTCCCAGCCACAAACCAGACTGTTCCTAGAGGCGTCAGAGAAAGGACCAGAGCTCCCAGCAGTGCTTACACTCCTGGAAATTCGGTCCACAACCAGCAAGCGACCACACCACCCAGAGGAGGTAGTCCCCAAAGGATCATGTGGGCCCCCAAGACTCAGCAGAGGTGCGGGACTCAGTTCAGGATAGATTTCAAGGCACTGAGCACACAAAAAAAGCCAGCCAGTCTCCCTGCCCCATGGATCTCATTGATTGCAATACTCCCGACCTTCCCCGACCCATGGGAGGCTGGCTGACTCTGGACACACGTCCGAGGGGTGGGCACACCCACACTGCCCAGCCCCAGAACCCGCCTCCTGCTTGATGCTCCTCCTGGCTCTGGCCAGGTGGGAACCCCATGTGGACAGCATGTGTGCTCAGACAGACCTCGGTGCCAGGACCATTTCACCCTGCTGCCCTCCCTCCAGATGCCCACTGACAACGTGGCTACTCACCGTCCAGGTGGCTGACTTGGCTGTGCTGGACTGCTGGAAGGTGACCTCGAAGTGGTGGGGGCCAGGGTAGTCAGTGTTGGAAGGGATGACAGGCGCCGGAGACATGGTGTCAAAAGTGGAGCTGGGCTGCGCGTAGGGCGAGTGGGTGGGTGCGCTGGCAGCGTGCTCCGGGGTGTAGGGGCTGGCTGGGGCCGCGCGGCTGCCCATCTGGTCCATGGCGCTGCTAAGCAAATTGAACTGGGCCTGGCAAGGAAGGGGGAGGAGGGAGGGGAGAAACAAGGACTAAGGTGGAAGCCCCAGCTCCAGCTCCTGTCCCATTGGGGAGGTGTCTTGTTACAGGAGCCTTAAAGGGCCAGCCGGCTCCAAGTCATCCCAAATATTTCCTGGGGCCCCCACCCCACCCCAACAGGTCACTACTTGTGTTGGGATAAACGCATATTCACCTCTCCCGCCTGCCCCCTCCGTCTGCCTCCCGGGTGCCAGGGCTTCTGGGGATCCACCCAGCTGCCAGCAAGGTGGATTGGGGCTTTGCACATCTACCTGGAGGAGAGCTATTTGGTTGAGAAGGTTCCCAACTTAAGACCCTGGTGGACTCCACTGTGTTCCTGGGGCAGCCTAGGGGCTGGAGGGCCACAAAGAGAGCCTGTAGCCTGGCTGCAAGGGTGGGGTGGAGATTCACTGGGTTCTAGAGCATGGGTACCCTGAGGCCCTAGACGGCTAGATGTGACTCCTAGGTCCAGCCCTCTGAGTGATGGACAGAGGCGAGGCTGCCCTCAGTCCCCAGAGGTCCCAACAGCCATTTTCAAAGGAATTTTTTTAAGCCTTAGCTTTATTTCCTTTACAATGAGTTCCCTACTCCTCCAGGGTCCAGGCAGCTCCTCCAAGAACCGCTGCTGGTTCTCTAGGACAGCCCAGGCTGTCCAGCCCTTCCCCTAATCAACTACCCCACTGGTCCAGGAACTTTAGCGAGACCCCAACTCTCTGCCATGGGTGTCTCAACAGCTATCAACTGGAAGACTGGAAGACGACCCAGTCCACATCAGAAGGCATCAAAACAAGAAGGATTTGGGAGGATAGTACCAATGGCTGATGCTGGTGAGAGTGGGTCCCTAATTGAGTTGCTTAATTGATCCTCTCTGCGCTGGTGAGCTTTCCTGCAAACTCGGATGGACCTCCACAGGCCTGAGGTGGGTACTGCCGTCTGTCCCCACTTCACAGACGAGGACCCTGAGACTCCGAGGGGGAGATGACTTGCTCCAGTTAGTCAGCAACGTAGCAGAGACTGGATAGATGGTGAAGAAATTGGGTCACAGGGAAAAGTGCCCCCCTTTCCCTGTTGCCCCCTTCAGAGAGGCCTCTGAACCTGGAGCCTTGTCTTCTATGTCCCCTCTCACTGGCCTACTGCCTCTAAGTTCCAGAGCGATAAGTGTGCCCAGACACAAGGCTCCAGACCGCAGGTTTCCCTCCTCGTGGGGACTTTGTGTTCAGTCCCTCCTATCCCTCGGTCCTCACATGGAGGGCAGTTGTACAAAGTGACCAGTGATGTCAAGGCCCCAGTAGTCCACTGTGAGTTTTGATTGACAATTCAAGTGTCCTTGAGAACTTACAGGACAACACCAGGTGGAAGCTAATACAGGAGGGAGGGTCCTACAAGAAGGCTGCCCAGCAGGAGAAGGACCAGCTCAGAGGACAGATCAGGTGAGGGAACTCAGGAGGCAAGGGGCCAGAGACAGGTTCAAGTTTGTGTGTTTGTTTGTTTTTAAGATTTATTTATGGGCGGTGGTGGCGCACGCCTTTAATCCCAGCACTCGGGAGGCAGAGGCAGGTGGATCTCTGTGAGTTAGAGACCAACCTGGTCTACAAGAGCTAGTTCCAGGACAGGCTCCAAAGCCACAGAGAAATCCTGTCTCGAAAAACCAAAAAAAAAAAAAAAAAAGATTTGTTTACTTCTTGATTGATTGGTTTTTCAAGACAGGGCTTCTCTATGTAGCCCTAGCTGTCCCAGAGCTAGCTCTGTAGACCTACTGGCCTTGAACTCACCAAGATCCTCCTGCATCTGCCTCCTGAGTGCTGGGATAAAAGACGTGAGCTGCCACCTCCCAGCTCTAGATAAATTTTTTTATGTTATGTGTATGAGCATTTGCCTGGATGTGTACGTACGCCACATGCGGGCCCCATGTGGAAGCAGGCCAGCATGATGTCACCCTACCCCTGAATGATATTGAAATGAAGGTATTCTAAAGAAAGAGTCGTGCCTCTCAGTCTGTCAGAGTAGCAAAACAATGGACCCCAAAGAGATGGGAATTTCTCCTCGCACCTCCCACCTCCCCAACACAAGACTCTTGGGGTGGGAGAAGGAAAAGGCCCCAAGACCGCTTGTTGCTCAGGAAAAGATTTCACTTAAACTTGAAGCCCAGTGAGAGCTGGGCCACGTCCTGAGCAGGGTGCTCAGATCTGCACATTCCTGGTCCTCTATTTAAATTTTGATTTCATTTTGGACCCTGGAGCCAAACTTTAGTGGCTCTCTTTGTCCTGCTTGCCAGTGTGACCACACTGAATAAACTTTTCCCATCTTCATTTGACTTCCTCAATTGGTTTCTTGTGTATGGGTGGCCAAAGCTGGTTCAGGACACAAGGTGTAGCCCCAAGTTCAATAACAAATACGGGAGGTTGTGAGTTGACCTGTGGGTACTGGGAACCAAACCTGTGTCCTCTGCAAGGGAAGCAAGCACTTTTAATCACTGAGCCATCTCTCCAGAACCAAGTTCTGTCTCTTGCCCGAACTGTGGCCTCTGCACCCTGGGACTGAGGACCAGGCAGAGATTAGCAGTTCTGGGACACTGGGTAGCAGCCAGCTGCTGCCATGCAGAGCAGATCTTAGCAAAAGCTGAGCTGAGCCAATGTCTCAGCCCCACCTTCTCCCCAGTATGCAAGGCCCTACTGGACTTGGATGGATAGATCTTGGCAGGGGACCCGTTTCCATAGTAAAAAAACCATCTATCCACAGAGGGGCTGGGTCCAGCCCCTGACCACTGCATCCTCCCCTAGTCCTGGACAGGCTCCCAAACCTTCCCAACTTCCTGTGTCATAGGACACTAGCCCCACCACCCCACCCCGGACAAGTGAGCAAAGGAGTTAGAAGAGCACTGGCAACAAAGACTGTGATGACAAAGGACTGTGATGACATCATAGGACGGTGATGATATAGCATTGTGATGACATAGCACTATGACAACATCATAGAACTGTGATGACATCATAGTACTGTGGTGCCATAGGACTGTGCTGACATCATAGGACTGTGCTGACATCATAGGACTGTGCTGACATCATAGGACTGTGCTGACACCATAGGACTGTGATAGCATAGCATTGTGATGACATAGCACTGTGACATCATAGGACTGTGATGACATAGGACTGTGTTGACATAAGACTGTGATGATGTCATAGGACTGTAATGACATAGCATTGTGATGACACAGCACTGTGACGACATTATAAGACTGTGACGACATCATAGGACCGTGATGACATCATAAGACTGTGATGACATCATAGGAATGTGATGACATCATAGGACTGTGATGGCATAAGACTGTGATGACATAGCACTGTGATGACATCGTAGAACTGTGATGACATAGGACTATGTTGACATCATAGGGCTGTGATAGGGCTGTGTTAACGTCATAGGACTGTGATGACATCATAGGACTGTGATGACATAGCAAGCCTGCAAATAAAACTGTGAACCTTGTTCCCATCACACACAGTCTGGCTTCATGTTGGTAAACAACGCAGAACAGGCAAGGCCAGAGAGGCAAAGCCAGAGAGGGAGATGGCAATGGACCACGGGGCTGCACAGAGAGAGGTAGGGGAGCTCGGACACTATTCCTCTCTGGCGAGGAGGAAATGTTCTGGAGGTGATGGATGTGTACATCTGATTAGACTAAACACTGCTGGGTGGTACATTTTGTTATTTACTTGTTTGTTTTGTTCTTTTTAGTTTTTGAGATGTGGTCTCTTGTAGCTCAAGCTAGCCTGAGCTCATTATATAGGAAGCTGACCTTGAACTCCTGATCTTCCTCCCTTTCCCTCTCCAGTGCTGTGCTGGATTACAGGCAGGCACCAGGGTGCTGAGAATTGAACCCACGACCTCAAACACTCTAGGCTGGAAGCACTCTACCATCTGAGTGACATCCTCCACCAGACCTTATGTTTTAAATGAGTAGATTGCATGGTGTGTGAATTACACCTTAATAATGCTGTCTAAAAGATCCCTACCTCCCCCAGCACCAAGGCCATGTGAGGGGAGCATGGGAGTGACAGTTGCCTCCCCTCAGAAAGAGGGGTGAAACCTCCCCTACTGGAGTATCTAGGCTGAGGAAGACCCCATCCCATCCCATCCCAAGGTCTGACAACAGATTCCTGGTAGGAAGATCATGGTCCCATTCCTCCTGCTGACACAGGAGTGTGGGTGGCATAGAGGCAGAAGAACTCTGGTTGGCTCAGCACAGCCCCCCACCCAAGCATCCCCATCCTCAGACTCTTCCTATAGGCCTCTGACCGCAGCCCTACCTCCCAGCGGAAGCGTCTACCTTGGTCTTGCCATAGACTCTGCTGAGCTCAGAGGGGCTAGCCCTGGCTATAGCAGCTGGAGCATCTGGGCACTCTAACCTCTGTCCAGTCCTAATGCCTTCCACAGGAAGATGTCACTCCTATGCCCCCTACTGAACTGTGAGCGTGTGAGGACCCACACCATCCCATGAGTTGGACCAATGGCTACAAAGTGTTTGAGCACACCAAGGAAAGTATCCCAACTACAAGGTCTCTATGCCAGAGAAAGAAGGTCTAACACCTTACTCCTAGCTCCATGGTCACACACTGAGATGACCCTAAGTTGGCAGAAGTGACTGACGTTAGTTGCATTTACCGATTCCTTTCATCTGTTTTATGTTGCAGTCCTGGGGACTGAGCCCAGACTTCACGCAGGCAAACACTCCACTCCCGAGCCACAGCTCTGGCCTCTCTTTTCACCGCAGGAATGCAGTTACTGAAGTTCAGAATGCCGTATGTGGTTCACATTGTACATGTGTCCCACAGCGCTTGTGAACCATCAGGCCCAGGAACTCCGTGGATGCCCTTAACATAAAGCCCTTTGCAGACAACGGCATAGCACTTACACGGAGCCTACACACATCCCCTGGCTGGCTCACCAAACCTAACACGTGGTGTCTGCCGTGTAGCCATTAGACTGCCCCGCTTAAGGGATGAAGAGAATCATGTCTGTACATGTTCAGTATAAATGCAATTTTTCCAAATATTTTTTTGATTCCTACTCATTAGAATTTGAGGATGCAGAACCTACAGACACGGATCCCCACAGACACGGGCTTTAACTGACACAGACAACCCCACAGACACAGAAGAACACACAGACAGATGACTCAGCAGACACAGGATCCCACAGACACAAAGGAGCCCACAGACAAGATAGGTGTCACAAACACCAAGAGTCACATAGACGCAGATGGAGGATGCCGTTGTCACAGAGGAGGCCACAGACGCAGGATCCCACCCACTGTGTTCCCTGAGAGGTGTGCATTTCAGAGCGGTTGCTTGAGGCATTTTTCTGTGCACACAAAGTAGCAGAGGAAGGAAGGAGTGAGTGAATGGGTGAAGGAATGTGATGGCGAGGCTGTGAGTTCGGTGATGGCTTCCCACGTCTGAGCGATGGTCAGGAAGGCAGCTCTCTCTGGTGTGGCTGTTTAGGAATGAGGATAGAGCCATGGCTCTACCTCACGTTTACTGTCTTCCAGGGGATTCCTGAACCTCAGGGAAGGCATTTCCCTCCTATGTTTCATATCCAGGATGGAATGGTAGGTCCACCTTCTTCCTGCAGCCTTCAGTATCTCCCTAGCAAAGGGCTTTGGGAAGGGAGGTCACGAGAGCAGCAGTGGGCAGTAGCAGCCTCTTCTGTGCCCAATTTCTGTCCCATCCCTGATGGGCAGAGAGCCATGCCTCTCTCGCTCAGACGCAGAATACAGGCCCATGGCAGTAAGGTTCATATTTTAACTTGTCTGCATTCTTCAGTGATTGGAGGTGGGTGCCAAGGACTTAGTAATTGAACCAAAAGGAACAGCGATAGCATCTGTGGGGGGGGGGCGTTCTGCAGGAGGGACCGGGAGCTTCCAGCAGTCAGACCCTATGCACTGGAGTGCAGAACCTGGCTGGCATGGTGAATCTGAAGCCCTCTCACAGAAGCAGGCCCCTGAAGACCTGCTTTGGGGGCACTGGACTGGCCGGCCAGTGGACCAACCTGTCCCGTTGTCTAGTGAATGCTGGCTCTCTCTCCCCTGCCTGCTCTTCTCTCACATTCCTAGGGACACCACCCACTTGCTCATAGTCTTGGTGTCTATCATGCATCCCAAAGATGGCAAGGTCCCCCACTGATTGCAAAGTGTAGGAGATCTCCATAGTGTGCCCTCCTTCCTCTGAGGCTCCTGTTTCCTCATTGCCAGACTGTGAGGCTCAGTCAGGCTCCCTACTTCTGCCTCCAGATAGGTTGCTGAAATGAGAAGCTTGTAAGAGATCTAAGCAGGTCCACACAGAAGCCCAGGGGTCCCCCAGGCCCAGAGGCCCCCCGGAAGTCCCAGACAAGGCCCACTTGGCCTCAGGGAAGAACCTGGGCAAAACCCGAACTTTTTTGGTTTGTTTTTCTTTCAATGAGAACTCCAAGATAGTGGGCTAATTAGGACATGCCCGGCCTGCGGCGGCCCACATGTGCCTACATGTGCATGTGGGGTGCCTGGGCGTGACCTGAGGAGGCCTTGAGGAATGAAGGAGTCATGGAACCAGCGGGTGGCCTTTCCTCCCGTGTCCAGGCCACTAGTGGGCCATTCTCCATGGGAAACCCCAACATCAGAACAGTTCTGATGGGGGATGGGGTTTGAGGAGAACACAGCCCACCCTCAAGTCTCTGTGTCACACACTAGACTTTATCCAGTGGTACTGGAATCATCCAGCAAACCCCCAGGACACTTGAGAGTAAGACCTGTCCTGGGCTCAGGCAGATAGGGGCCCCTGTGAGCCCCACCCTCTACACTGTCCTGGGCTCAGGCAGATGGGGGCCCCTGTGAGCCCCACCCTCTACACTGTCCTGGGCTCAGGCAGATGGGGGCCCCTGTGAGCCCCACCCTCTACACTGTTCTGGGCTCAGACAGATGGGGGCCCCTGTGAGCCCCACCCTCTATACTGTCCTGGGCACAGACAGTGTCCCTATGAGCCTTGCCCTCTACAGAGAAGGTTAGGCTTCCTCCAAAGAGTCTCCCATTCCCTCAGTCTTAGGGGTCTCTTCTTGGCCCCTGCATAGAGATCTGCAGGAGGCCTCCCAGGCACCCCTGCTGGAAGCAGGGCCATCAGTGCCTCTGCCCTCTTTTCTTGGGCTCAGACTTCAACTCAGTTCTAACACCTTGTCTCCTGGTAGTCTTTTCATGCCCTGGGGTGACAGTACACTGGTGACTTTGCCCTAGAGCAGAGGGTCATAGAGCACAGAACACCCAAAACTGGGCCTCTAGCTCCCCAAGCTCCTGCCAAAGGCAGCTGAGTTTCTTGTCTGCTCTGAGCAGAGAGAGAAGTAGATAAAGCCAATCTAATCCTCCAGCACTCTCTCCTGGTTGAAGGTGTGGGTCCAGGGTGAGAACTGTGCCGCAGGGGGTAGGGAACAGCAGGAACTGGAGAGAGGTAGGATAAGGTTCCACATCCCTGGACCTCCGTTTTCTCTTTTGCATAGAGGGAATTCAATCCATTCATAACTCGTAGCACAGTTATGAGGGTGGGGCCTGGAAGCCGAAACCCTATGGCTATTGGAGAGGAATAACCCTGGTTCAAGCATCAGGACACCGGAAACCAGGAGCTCCATCGCCTTGCGCTGGCACATTCCCACCCTAACATACTGGCACAGGACCCAGTGAGGAAGGGACAGAGGCTGTCTGCCCACAAGAAGCAAGGCTGGTACTTAAGGCTGAGCAGAGCCATGAAGCTCCATGTGGGGATAGACTTGCCACCCCTAGGTAGCATTCTTGGACGTATACTGGTCATGCTAACACCTGGCATGGAAAGAGATGCTCAGCTGGGTGGTGGTGGCGCACGCCTTTAATCCCAACACTCAGGAGGCAGAGGCAGGTGGAACTCTGTGAGTTCGAGACCAGCCTGGTCTACAAGAGCTAGTTCCAAGACAGGCTCCAAAGCCACAGAGAAACCCTGTCTCAAAAAAACCAAAAAAAAAAAAAGAAAGAAAGAGATGCTCAGAATCTCTGGCTGAGTGAAACAGACCCGGAAATACCCACGGAGACCTAAACACAGTCAGAGAGTTCTACTCCTTGGACTTCAGGAGCCTCTGGGGAAAATGTCCACACGTGTGCTGACTGCTGTCCTGTTGGCCACAGACGGCGCCCAGGGCAGAGAGGGGGGCAGGCTCTTCCTGCTCAATGCTGGAGTGAGGGCAGGGCCTCCCCCATCCATCCCTTTCTTCCCCCACCAGTCACCTGTCCTGACCAGACAAGGAAGCTCTCGCCTTCCTGCTCTCGGCTTCCTGCCCTCACATGTTAAACACGGATACTGTGCTTTTACCTTAATGACTCCCACCTCCCATCTTAACTGTTTCAAACCCACGGACAATCTCAATCGATCAGTTCTTATATGTAGATGGAAAATGAGCGTCTTTTTAAAGGCTGGGGGCAGGTTACCTTCCTTACATAGTCCCTTCTGACATCATCACCCTAGACAGCCTTTGTCACAGCCCAGAACACCAAGACGGACCACAGAGGTGGACAGGCTGTGCCCAGTTCTTCACAACAAAAGCACATACTCCCACATGACATGCAACATCCTCCACAAAGTTGATTTTTTTTTCTCTAATGAAAATAATAACAGAAAACCTGCCTGTTGCATGCACTGGATGTCATTGTTGCATGCACTGGATGTCGTTGCATGCACTGGATGTCATTGTTGCATGCACTGGATGTCAAACTTAAATGCAAAGGCCCAGGGCTGCAGGCTGACTTCCTTCTCCATCTCGTCACCAGAAGACCAGCTTGCCAAGGTGCCCTGCCTCCAGGAAGCTTCTGTGTGCTCTTCAGCTGCCCCAGCATCTGGGCTTCCCCCTCCTGTAACACATCTAAGGCAGTGCTGTCTCCTGTCTCCCTACCTGCTTCACACAGAACCCAAGATCTTCACGCAACCACTCTGCCTCAGTTTACCCTGGGGTGAGATGGGCTGGTGATACTGGGGGATTCGAAAGTCAGTATTCACAGAGAAATGGGAACACCTGATGGCACACGGGGCCGCGAGAGTGTTGTATCCTAACGAGGCTCCCTCCATACTCCACCGTCTAAGAGACGCAAAGGCGCCAGGCTCTGCTGCTGGTGTGCTTCCAAGGACCGCACACTGAAGCCTCCGGATCTCCACAGACAAGAACCAAAGTCCATGCACCAAAGTGACCAATCCGTTCCTGATCCACAGTCACCAGACAGGGGCTTGTTTGCCTGTCAGGGGCACCCAAGTATCTCTGTACCCTGGATTTGGCATGCCTTGCACCCAAGCATTTCTGTACCCTGGATTCAGTATGCCTTTTGGGGAAGTAAACTTCCTTTGTTTGTCCTTCCTTCCTTCCTTCCTTCCTTCCTTCCTTCCTTCCTTCCTTCCTTCCTTCCTTCCTTCCTTCCTTCCAGCTTTATGCTAAGTCCACAGCTGCTCTAATAGGGGTCCATCTGTTCTGGGCACTTCCTCTCCTCAGCCAGGCTCACAGGGATAATGCCAGGGACCCTAGTACCCAGCAGGAGACAGCAACAGCAGCCTAAGTTCAGAGTGCCTTGAGGTTTTGATATGCATGGAACATGGACCACACAGGGTACCTGGAGAGCATGGGGCACAACCCTACCCAGGTCCACTGTGGCCTCAGCAGAAGAGGACCTTTGTCTAGGTCTCTCTTCCTTCCTTCTCCCCTCCACTCTTCCTCCCTCTCTCCATCACTTCCTCCCTTCTTCCCTCCCTCCTTCTCTCCATCATTTCCTCCCTCCTTCATTTCTTCCCTCCTTCCCTTCCTCTCTCTTTTTTCCCTTGGCTTGCTCCCTTCCTCCCCATTTTGGTCTGTCTTTTCTTTCTTTTCCCCCATCCTTTCCTTCCTCTCTTCCTCTTTCTTTCTCTCTTCCCTCCTTTCTTTCTAAAAACGACCCTGGCCTCCTGTGGATGACACAGCAATTGTGGCCCACCCTGGATTTCTCACAGAAGTAGCTGGGATGGGAACTGGAGAAAGGAGCTAGCTGCCAGGTCCCCATATGCTGTGGTCCCTCAGGCTCCCCTGGGCTTCCGCTAGTACTTCCCATTCCAATGCCATTTCCTCAACGCAAGGCCTAGCCCCTGGGCACTTGCTCTGTTGTCCCATGGCCCTTTCTGCTCCCTTACTAAGGTAGTAACTCTGGGTAGGAGCCAAGTAGCATTTACCCATCCAGCGCAGGTATGGGTACCATGCCCCCCCTATGACCACATCTGATTCTGTGGGGTCTCAGAGTTCTGCAGGAACCTGCTCACTCCTGGGCCTCTTTCCTTCTCCCTGGGACAAATGTCATGCTCATTCTACTCTGAGGGATGAGGAGACAGGGTCCTCTTGTTTCTAGAACACCCGCCGAAGCTGTGTGGACTCTTCTAAGGGTAAGCAGGCTTCTGGAGCCCCAGTCTTCTCCCATAGGCATGTCTGAGCCTGGGTTCAGCTTGCCCGGGGTTAGTGACTGACAGAAGCCTGGCCCTGTGGAGACAGCCATGCCTCCCGCCCGTGCGCTCGCTGGAGACCTCCATCCTGATGGTGTTTCCCACAGTCTCCCTGAGCCTGTGATTAAACGGATGGAAATGTCAACAAGATACGACTTGTGCATGGGGGGGGAACGGCTGCCTCCCTGGAGGTATGCACACAGCACCCTCCTTTTGCCCGCTGAGGCAGAGTCTTGCCCGGTCCCATGCCAGGGCCATGTGGAACTTTCCACACCTCACACCCGGGAAATGTGCCCCCAGAAGCTCCACTCAGCTGCCAGGCATGCGTCTGCAAGACCCACTGGGAAGCCTAGGCCACCCCTCCACCCAGTGTAGCCTGAACCCTGGGTATCATAGAGCAGAACATTCCTGGGGGTCTCTGGGCAGCTCCCCTGTCTCTTTGGCACTATACAAACAGCAATGATTCACAGAAAATTTCAGACCACTAAGTGTACCCCAATAGCACAGGGGAGGTGGTGCTCAGAGAAAGATGTAGGAGGGGGCATGCCTCTGCCAGCTCCTCTACCTGGGCACATTCCTGTACTCTGGAACTCAGCATCCACGTCCATGCATTCCTCTTACTGTCCTTCTGTCTGTCTTGTTCATGGAGCCAACTGAGGACACCTGGAGCCAGCCAGTCAGGATCCCCCCAGTTTTTTCCTAGATCTTAGGTCAGCGTGCAACAAAGAATGAGCAGCTGACCCGAGAAATTGGGATCACGACAAAGGTGATGTGGGTCCAAGCAATGTTGGCCACCTGCAGTGGCCCATAGTGAGACAGTGACACTGTCTTGGGACCCAAAGAGGGAGGAGAAAGCTCAGTATAAGCTGGGAGATGGGCCATGAAAGCTAAGGACAGATGATGCCCACACACTCAGGGCATCTCTTGGCCCTTCATTGCTTATGCCATCTCTTGGCAGAGGGTCCTGAGCTCTCCCCTGGGAGTACAGTGATGAACCTTCTGGCCAATCAGCAAACAAGCTCAGGGCTTCCAGGAAACAAGGGCGAACACTGCCCAGCGAAGAGGCAGGAACAGGTGCCCAGGTAGGGTGGGACTCTGGGAAAGGCACGGGCTGCTATGGTTTCTAGTCTGTAGGAAGCAGTCCCTTGGCCCCCCCAAAATCTTGTGGTATCTGGTGCACTCCTAGGCGGGGTGGCAGGGAAAGGACCCTGGCCAGAGGAAGGGCCAAGAGCAAGTGCTTGGGTGATGGACACAGCAGGAGAGGTTGGGGCTCATAACTGGGCTCAGCAGAAAGGGTTATAGACGAGGTCTCCGAGGACCTCTGATGGGAGGAAGGGCGGTGGTTCTGTGCACGTCTAAGCATGGGGAAGGCAGCACCGTGGCCTCTGGACACACGGTAGCAGTAAAGAAAAGGTGTTTGAAGGGGGATCAGGGATAGCGCTAGGGTTGGGTCTGGGTCAAGGGAGTAGAAGGTGTCTCACGGCTGAAATGATGTTGCCCAGGTGGGACACCAGAGCTCAGTTTGGCTTCATGAGTGGATATTCCAACATCTGGCTCCCTGGGAACCAGGAGGGAATACAGAAAGCAGAAATGTCCCTAGACAGTGGGGAGGCAGCGATAACACAGGTCCAGGATGACCTCCCTGGATCAGGCTCTCCCTCATCTAATCCTACTTCAGTTCTATCCTTCCTGGGGTCACCAGCCCCCTCCCTGCAGTTGACTCTGGTCCCTTTCATAACTTCATAGTGGAGCCCCTTGTCCTAGATTGCCATGATGCCCTCTTTCTGGCTTCCAGGCTTCTCCTTAAAGGGACTGTCTTTCCCAGAACTGCTTTCCCCTCCCTCCACATAGCTCCCCCTTGAATGACTTAATAACTTAAATAATAAATAAACTTAATGACTTAAATAACACTCATGTTCATCTCCACAGCATCCTGCCCACCCGACTCCCACACCTGGGTGTCCACATGGCGTCCCCCATCCGTGTGCATGTCCGTGTGCACACCATCCTGCCCGCACAGCCTCCCCCATCCGTGTGCATGTCCGTGTGCACACCATCCTGCCCGCATGGCGTCCCCCATCCGTGTGCATGTCCGTGTGCACACCATCCTGCCCGCATGGCCTCCCCCATCCGTGTGCATGTCCGTGTGCACACCATCCTGCCCGCATGGCCTCCCCCATCCGTGTGCATGTCCGTGTGCACACCATCCTGCCCGCATGGCCTCCCCCATCCGTGTGCATGTCCGTGTGCACACCATCCTGCCCGCATGGCGTCCCCCATCCGTGTGCATGTCCGTGTGCACACCATCCTGCCCTCATGGCCTCCCTATCCATGCACTCATGATCTTTGAGCCTCCTACACAGAACCCTGCAGCCTTTCTGACCACTGCTACAGGGCTCCTAAGGCAGCTGTGGCCTTGTCCTCTAGCCCTGTCTTGGTCCTCCGCGGGTCTCACACCTGACCATCTCCACGGATGCCCTGTTCCCGCCACCAGATGGGCAGATCCCGCTTCCTCATTCCTTTTGTTGCTTCAGGAACTCCAGATCCTACCGGTCAGCCACTCTCTCTGTCTCAACCATTCCACTGTGGAAGCATCCCAAACTCTGCATGGTCACAGGACAATGCTTTGTTCTCCCTTCTGAGGCCCCTGCAGCAACTCCCCACCACAGTGGAAAGCCCCTGAGGTCACTCTCACACACTCCTGACATGCCTCACTTCCCACCCCACCTGGACCAGTCCCTTCTCCCAGTCTCAGCTTTGCCCTCCTCTGGTCACTTCCCGGCACTGCACCGTGCCTTTCTAGAACCTAAGGCTGGCTCCAGTCCTTTCTTGTTGCATAGCTATCTTTTACCACTTGAGAGCATCCCTTGGGATCCCTGGCCCAGAAACCACACTTCCTGCAGGGGCACAGGGAAGCCTGCTCCAGGCACAGGGTGGACTCCAGACCTGGGCCATATGCGCTTCCCTGCAACCTCACACACACACACACACACACACACACACACACACACACACACACACACACACACGCATTCAGCATTCACACACCACTGTTTGCTGGCATGTGCTGTGCTGGAAGGGAGAACAGCCAGGTTCACCGATCGTACAACACACAGCAAACATGGAAGAACCAGGGCACCCACACTTGCCTGTATCTTGGGGCAACTGAAGCGCTCTTTCTGTGTCTCTGTGTCTTTATCTCTGTCTCTCTGCCCCCCCCCGTGTGCAAGAGAACTGGAAACTGAGGAAGAGGCTAAGAGTTTGGGGTGTCGCCGGGCAGTGGTAGCACACGCCTTTAATCCCAGCACTCGGGAGGCAGAGGCAGGCGGATCTCTGTGAGTTAGAGACCAGCCTGGTCTACAAGAGCTAGTTCCAGCGCAGGCTCCAAAGCCACAGAGAAACCCTGTCTCTAAAAACCAAAAAAAAAAAAAAAAGAGTTTGGGATGTCAGAAGACAATACCAGTTATCATATGCTCCTGTTCATCCCATCTCATCCAGCAGGCCCAGTTCCAATGGCAATCAACGTCTTCCTACACTGTAAATGGGCTTCCTGCATGCAGCCCCTCCTGCTTTGCATTCAGGGTAGGACTCCAGCTGTGGGGCATCACTTGGCTAAAGACTCTTAACTCCTTGGGGAGAGAAAGGAAGGTGGGGGAGAGGCAGAGTCAAGGGCATAGGAAGCAGCAGCAGGAAGATGAGCTCAGGCCCAGTTCTTGCAGTCAGCTTCTCTGTACCTCCACCAACAGGTAAAGGGCTGGCACAGCCATGGCCAGACGCTGTCATTGGGACCTCACAGCTCATCTCTGTGACCTAAGCAGGCATCAGAGTACCACCCTGCTTACAGAGAACAAAACTGTGCCTCGGCATGTGGCCTCAAGCTCCCCCTAAAGTCATAACTGGGGGGGCACCAGAGATAAAGTCTGAACCCATACACTGAACCCCAAATCAAAAACACACGCTTATCAGAAAACCCATCCCTGGAGCAGACAGCATCCTGAAAATCAGCCACTTCTCCAAAGACAAGGCTTGTCTGTGGACTCCCAAGTGGCTGCTTCCACCAGGCAGGGACAACAAAGACAGACGGGTGGGAAAGACACACCAGCGAGTCCGTGGTTCACGTTAACGTTAATACACTCCGAGCCAAAGGCTACTCTATGCTACACATCCTCTCTTCATTGGGACAAGGTCACAAAGAAATAAGGAAACCAAGTCACCCACCCACCAGTTAGACTGATGGCTCAGCCCGGCTCCCAGGCGGAGAAGCTTGGAGCCCCAGCAAATCCTGGGCTGCACTGCTGCATTGGGCCGAATGCAGAAGGGACATATGATGGCCGTGCTAATGCGATGAAACCACAGCGTCTATGGTCCACAAAGAGAGGACATGTGGCTGGAGAGATGGCTCGGTCAGTGATGTGCATGCCACAAGAAAATGAGAACCTGAGTTCAATCCCCAGCACCATGTCAAGGGCCAGACATGGTGGTGTGTGCTTGTAATTCTAGTACCGGGAAGCAGAGGACAGACAGACAACCCAATCTAGCCTACCCAGTATGCCCCAGTTGCAAGAGAGAGATTGTCTCAAAATATAAGAAGAACACATATAAACACATATACACACCTCCACCCCCACCACAACAACATAACACACACAGAATAACAGCATGACGTGGTAGCCATTACTGGTTCAGGGACCTAGGGCAGCAGTAGCCGGGTGGGAATCACTGATTGTCTCAGAAGCAGGTCTCTGTGTGGCCCCGACAGTGGCTGTCTGCCTTCTATCTGCCTCAGGAAGGGCATCCATGAAGAACCATGATTCGACCTGTGCTCAGTCTCTCCCATGGGTAGTGCCTGTTCCATCAGAGGAAAAAAGCAGCCCAGTCCTCTGCCCTCTGACTTCCAGAGCCAGTTAGGAGCTCCCTTCGATTCCAGACATGGCAGCCAGATACCCCAGAGTCAATAACTATACAGCCCAGAACTGGGTATGGGAGTTAAAGGCTACCGCCTGGGTAGCTGATATCTGATAACGCCACACTGGTTGACAGAGGAATTGATGAGGATGTGGGTGAGGACAGAGGAAGGAAGGACACCCCCTCTTTGGATTTCAGGTGAAATTGAAGGGTGGAATTGCTGTCCCTTGAGCTATGCCATTATGCACCCAACGCATATGCATACATGGACTCACACATGCACTCACACATGCACACCACACACGCACACACCATACATACACATACCACACACACATACACACGTACACACTATACACATACCACACATACACATGCACGCACACACGCACACCACACACGCACACCATACACACACATACCACACACACACACACATGCACACACCACACATATACACACACACCACACATGCACACACCACACACACACACAAACACCACACTCACATGCACACACCACACATATACACACACACCACACATGCACACACCACACAAACACCACACTCACATGCACACACCACACATACACATGCACGCACACACCATACACGCACATACCACACACATGCGTGCACACACACTCACACACCACACACACACCACACTCACATGCACACACCACACATACACATGCACGCACACACCATACACGCACATACCACACACATGCGTGCACACACCTCACCCCCCACATACACACACTGTTCATTCTGCTAGGAGCTGCAGTTCTCCAAGGACCTCTGGTCTTTCACAGAGACTTCTGCGGCTCTGTACTCACGGCTCCTATCCTGGGCACACCTGGACTCTGTCATCTCTCACAATTCTTTACCCATTGTAGGGTCCCTGCACAGTGTATGTGTTCATGGCCCTTACTCTGCCCACTCCCCTAACAGAGAAATAGCCCCATGTGGGGCAGCTGCACCAAGACCTCCATCTGCTCAATTAGCAGCCTGGTGTCTGCTTGACCCCAGAGACCTGGCAAGTCTGGAAATGAGCCCAAGTCCCTTGGGCTCAGGCCAAGCATAGGCTGTGGCCCCTTCTGCCTTCTGCTCTGCTGCCGGGGCTAGCTGTACCTGAATGAGAAGAGCAACAGGAAGCCTTGGGTCCAGCCCGCTACCCATCTGCACCTTGGAGATCACACCCACATTGGGAAGAGCCCATGGCTATGAGAAACACCCCATCTGAGCTGTCAACTGAACAAATTCCCAGGTGAGGATGCTCTTGGCAGGGCGGGGCAGCCTCACGCTAAAGTCCAAAGCAAAGATGCCCTCTTTGCAGAAATTTCTCAGCAGCTGAGTAGGCAGCAGAGGATAGCCCGGGGACCCTGAGCATGGCCAGAGCCACCAGCCTCAAAAGCGGTTTCAGGATCACCCAACTCCCAGGGCAGTAACTCACCCACCCCATTAGACACCAGCAGAGCCTCCCTCTGGCTTCCCACTCACTGCCCTGCTAGAAGCTGCTGGTCCTCAGGAGCCACCTCAGGATGAAGAGAACCATCCACCCTCCAGCCCAGGATCTGCCTCCAGCCTCCCCAACACCACTGGTCACCCCACCTGGTAGCAGGGACCTGGCCAGGGAGACAGGTGAGAGAATGTCTCTCTGAACCCCAACCATGGCAGACCTTGCCAAGCCCCAGAGATGCATGGCACTAGGTCTCTAAGCAGACCGGGCACAGCACACCTACCGTGGCAAGGTGTCTCATGGGGTCACCGACGTAAAGCATGGTAGGCTTGTGGGGGTCTGCACACGCTGGTGTGCGGCGGGACGAGGCATGGGTCTGGGTGGCTCGGTGGGGTAGGGGCAGATTGGTGGCTTCTCGGTGGGGTGGACTGAGGAGGGGCTGAGGCTCTCTGGCTAGGAAAGTAGGAGCCAAGGATGCTCGGGAGCGCGTGGGCTGTGGGTTGGCATTCTCACCCTGCCTATCTCCCTAATTTCTGTCAACTGGCTGCATCCAACAACAAACCGGGGCCCACCCCTTTCTTCCTCATGACTATTCATCAACGCAGGGCAGGCCTCAGCTTGCCCGGAGATGTGTTGGACCGCACCAAGGAGGCTGAACAGGGGGAGCCGATGGGGATGCGGGGTCAGTGGCTGGCTCGGAGCTCATCCATTCCCACCATGTTCCTTCTAAGCTGCCACCCAGTGAAGGTTCTGGGGGCTGCAGCTGTCACCTATAAGCAGCCGCTGCTCGAAAGCATGAGCGGTCAGCCCTGGTCTTGGAGAACTTGGTAGCCAGGGCTTGGCCACCCTGAAGGCACAGATGGTGCTGCCAGCCTTAGCGACCCAGGTGTGAGGACCTGCCTCCTCTCAGAGCACTATGGGCCCATAGGGACCACTCCAAGGCCTGCATAGAGGAAAGACACACCAGCATGCTTGTGCCAGGGCACCTGTGGAGAGCTGGGCACAGGATCAAGTGGTCAAAAGCCCACACTGGTGGGTGGAGTCAAAGAACCCATAGCATTGCATTATAGATAACAATTTGTCCTGGCTCTAACTAAGCCCAGGAAGTAGGGACATGGCCGCCCCACCGAAGAGAGTTCCTGAGGGACCCCTTTAGAATGAATCTCAACCGCTACAGACCTTACAGAGCCAGGGGTTCCACGCCAGCATCTGCCCAGTGGTGGCGGTACGGCAGTCACCACGGCTCTTCGTCTAGGGGCATCTAAGTCTCAGGTTTATTTCAAACCACGAAGTTACCTTTGGTGTAGGTACCTGAACGCACCTTGTCTACAACAGATGTGTGTCCCGCAGAAGTGGACATTGGCCCTGGATTTCCAGGCCCCCTAAAACACAACAGTGTGAGCCCCACATTGAAAGTTAAAAGACGTTCAAGAAGATGCAGAGATGGCATGGAGACTGAGACTTCTAGCCCTTTCTTGCCAAGTTCCAAACCACCTTCTGCCTCTCCAGAGAGCTGGGGGTAGCTAGGTTTGGGCAGAGGGTGGGGACTGTAGCTATAGCACTAATCCAGAGTTTGGGGACCCACAGAAGCAGCGGAGAAACCCTACGTCAATCAGAACCCTACCCTGGCCGAAAGCAATAGCTCCACCTGGCTTGGTTGTGGTTGGAGTCCCAAACTGTTCCTAAGTCAGCTATGATCAGTAAAGCGAGTTTGTTAAGTCAAATTTTGTAGAAGGCAATCTTTTGAGAAACACTGCTCAAACTGGGGTTCATAGAAGATCTGGGTGGGGGGCAGCTGCAGTTTCCCTCCTGGGAGCTAAGGGACAGGTTTGCAGACTCCCACCCCAGTAGGTGTGGCCTGGCTGCTCCAGAGAGCCCTGAAGAGATGGCCCTCAGTTTTCAGAATGGGGTTTAGGGAACTGTGCCTCTCAGCAGCTCTGAGTCCTTGTCAATCAACTGCCGTGTTGGTTTTGCAATTACGTAAAGGAGAAGACAAAAGCGAGAATTGGTGCTTATGTCCACACTACCAGATGAGAGACCTGGCCTGAGAGCCTGAGTCCCATGAGGGAAGTGTGTCTGTCTCTGAGCCCTCTTCTCTGCTGTAGTCTGTGCCCCAGCCTGGCTCCTGACTCCTCCTAGGTGGTCTGTCTGTCTGCCTCAGGGACCCCCAGGTAGTGGCAGGTGTCCTCAGGTGCTCCTAGGTAGTGGTGGGATCCTCAGACACCCCCAGGTACTCCTAGGTACCCCCAGGTAGTGGCAGGCATCCTCAGTTACCCCCAGGTAATGACAGGGGTTCTCAGGTACCTCCAGACAGCATCGAGGTCCTTGGGTGCCACCAGGCAGTGTCAGGGGTCCTCTGATGCCCCTAGGTAGTGGTAGGGCTCCTCAGATACCCTAAGGTACTCTTAGTTACCCCTAGGTAGTGGTAGGGGTCCTCAAATACCCCCAGGTACTCCTAGGTACCTCAGGCAGTGACAGGGGTCCTCTGATGCCCTTAGGTAGTGGCAGGGGACCTCAGGTACCCCCAGGCAGTGGCAGGGGACCTCTGATGCCCTTAGGTAGTGGCAGGGGACCTCAGGTACCCCCAGGTAGTGGCAGGGGTTCTCAGCCCTGCTAGTGGCTTTGTCCCTCTTCCCCTGGACCCTGGCGTGCGGGAGAGGAATTGAGGGTTGGTTGAGTTCAGTGCTGTATACATAAGACTCTTACCATCAAAGTCTGTCAAGGTAAGGGTGGCCAGGAACCACTAGGGGTGGTAGGTAGGCTTGGGGTGCCCAAGTGGACTATACTGAACCCAGTTCCTGTTCCCAGCTTAGTCCCGCCTTTCCTCTCACTGTAACTTTTTGCAAAGTTAACTATATCCTTCTTGCCCTACCTGCCCAAAGATGTACACACTGGCCCACGTGTGTCCTTTTCTCGGTCAGGAGAGACATCCCCTCCTTAAAGCCAGAAAGGCTTCTTTGGATGCCCCTTGGGTCTCAAGGTATTTACTCCCCGGCTCAACCCCCTACAGGCCACAGGGAGATCAGCACAGAACCTTCTGCCCTCTCCAGCTGCAGCGCCACCCCACCCTCTGGGGCCCACCTGCTCACAACAGCTGTTGTGGAGAAACCGCAGGAAGGGGGGTCTCTCTAGTGGAGGTGCAGGCCTGGGGGAGGATTGGAGAGGGGAGGAAAGGACGGTGATCCTGCAGCCACGCCTGGGGCACCTGCCTCTCTCCCCTTTCCTCTGTGGAACCACAGCCCCCTGTATTTGCTTTCTGCGTCCTAAGAGTGGGAGGGGCTCTGGCTCTCGGTGTCCATCTTCATGTGGTTCATGGAGACTAAGGAATCAGAGGGAAGGGGCTGATCTAACATGTCTATCATGTTTATGGGGTGAGAATTGGGGTTCCTGCTCACAAAGCCAAACTTCTACGGTCCCTTGGCACGCAGTTGGTGTTCATGATGGTGCCCTTCCTTCAATCTTCCAAGACAGTGTGGTGGAAGCCTCATCAATCTGGGACTCCCCAACACATGCACGCACGCACGCACGCGCACACACACACACACACACACACGCACACACGGCCGCATCCGGATAGGCTGGAGCAGTCACTCCCATCCCCAGCCTTTGGCATGGGTACCCTGCCCTCCAGCTCACCTTACCCAGTACCTGGGAGAGGCTGCTCTGAGTTCTCTTCTTGTTGGACGGGGGGGGGGGTCACTTCATTTTTTAAGACAGGGTCTCTCTAGGTAGATCAGGCTGGCCTCAAACTTGAGATCCCCCTCCATGGGTTACCCAGGAGCTGGGATTTTAGGCATGTGCCACCATACCCAGCGACCAGGGCCTGTTTTAAATCCTGGTCCTGGAATCTTCGAGGGCAGTTGGAACTGAAGACCACTGCCAGGGGCAAGGAGCGGCATACTCAAAGGCTGAATTGGACAAGGGGAAAACCAGCTCCAGGACCCAGTACCTCTGGGTGGCAAACCGTTGAGGGCCTTCTGGGAAACATAGGACCCTATCCTTGCCCTCCCCATCACTCCCTGTGGGAGAAAGGGCACCTGTTGCCCTCAAGCCCTAGAGATTTCTATCTGTACATATCCCCATTTTACAAATGGGGCCACTGAGACCCAGAAGACTAAAAGACCTTGTGGTCTTCCCAGCTTAGAAGGCCAGGGTGGGCTATGAACCCAGGATGTTTAGTCTTAGGGACAATCAATTTTCCCCCACCCATCACAACCTTCTGGATTCTGCTACATTGTCTACATGGCCCCAGGAAACTAAGACCACAGGGGCTCACAGCTTCCCTCACCAAGCCTGGGGCTCTTCTACAACCCACCAGGGGCCCAGCTGTTCCTGTTTACCCTATATTCCTTAACCCAGTCTCCTCAAGTAAGACAAGGATGTGGTCAGATGTCAAGGCCTGGCCTGGCCCTCCCTCCACACAAGGCCAGGCAGGCGAGCCGGTTCCCAGCGTCCGCTGGTACTACTCAGGATCCTGCACATCTCCCAGCATCCTCTCTGTTCTAGCCCCTTCCATCACACCAACTTTACAAGCAAGGACACGGAGACACAGAGGCATGTGAGAACTTGAACTCACTGACGGTACTGGTTTCTGCCAGTCATGAAGGTGGGGTGAAGGGTATCTTGTGGTTTTGAGGGTTCACTGTAGCTGATAGACCTGTTCAAGACCCCCCGTGCGACAGAAAGCAATCTCCCACTTGAGGTCCCTTGGTCACAGCATAAACCATTGAAGAGATGTCCCAACTGTTCAAGAACTGTACTGACTTAAGCCAGACCACTTTTGCCAGACTATCCTGGCATTTGGGTGGGGATGTCCAGCACATAGGAACAACTAGGCACCGATCAGCACTGGGTGAGCTTCTGTGGGGATGGATGAGGGTCCCTGAGGACACAGGAGGTGGGGTTGCTGAGAGCCCTCAGTACCTCAGATTCCAGACTGTTCACTGACGTGAGAGTAAAGCTGGGTAGTACTCCTTGTGCTGGACCCAGTCAGAAGGTGGGCTAGAGTTCCCAGGGGTGGGGCTACCATTTGGGAGCTCCCATCCAGTCTCCGTGTTGAATGGGCCCAGGTACCCCAGCTGTCTCAGTGCCCTTTCCTCTCTGTACTGCCCAGTCCCCCTGGGCTCTAAGATCATACAACTCAGGCATTCTCTTAAAAGCCACCCAATACTTTAGAAGCTGTTGTAGACTGTGGAGTGTGAGGCTGGGGCCTTACTTTGTGCTGGTGTCCTGTTCGAAAGAAACAACACATGGAACCCACATGTGAGTCCACTGCACGCGCACCCTCCTCTCTGTGTGAGTGTGGTCAACTCCTCCCTCTGATGTCCATCATACTTCCAAGCCCCCGAATGGGAGCCATTAACCTCAACTCCTGGGCTACACACTCCACATGTAAGAGCACCCATTCAGCTAACACGTGGGAGTGTGGGCCTCTGTAGGCTACCCTCCTCTGTCTGTGGCTTCTCAGACCGGGAGTATGTGCTATGTAGTCTGAGTCCTGACCACCGCTTCCTTAGAGCCCCACCCTGCAGCAGTGAGGGACCTTGCAGGTCCCCAAACCACCCCAGCACAGCTGCACCCCAAGGTATTATTTCCATAGCCACCTCCGCGCCATGGACTCAGCTGATAGCTGCGAATCCCAACACTGTCCACCTCGCCTTGCTCTGGGAGCATGCGTCCTGCAGTGTCAAGCTGTCCCTTTCTTCCCTAAGCGTTGTGACCCTGATAAGCAGCAATCAGCCATGTCATGTGTGGGTTCAAACTTCAACCCCCTCATTTCAGGTATGAAACAGCTATCGTCCCCTGCAGTTCCCCACAGCCCCTGCAGTCCTCTGCCCAGGGGGTGGCAAGGCCATCTTCCTGCCAATGAGTCTGGAACGCTGCCTCCAGATGGTCATAGATGTGGCTTCTTTTTTTTTTTTTTTTTTTTTTTGGTTTTTCGAGACAGGGTTTCTCTGTGGCTTTGGAGCCTGCCCTGGAACTAGCTCTTGTAGACCAGGCTGGTCTCGAACTCACAAAGATCCGCCTGCCTTTGCCTCCCAAGTGCTGGGATTAAAGGCGTGCGCCACCAACGCCCGGCTTAGATGTGGCTTCTGAGTCCTGATCTCTTGCTATCAGAGCAGCTGAGAGTTTTGAACCATGCAGGAAGCTGCTGGGTCCGTAGCTGTCTCTTGGGAGGACTGGGTATAAGGGTCAGGTGAAGCCTGAGGAAGGGAGGCCAGGAAGTCCTGGTTCCAGGGAATTCCCACTTCCAGGAGCTGAGCTGTGCACCCAGGAATTTCATCCACGGCTTTATTGCAAGGCATGTTGCTACCTGACGAAGCGGGCCCCTTGTTTGTGGAGGCGTTGTGCCCCACCCGAGTTACCCCCGCTGGGAGCAGCATGCCCCAGCAGGTGAGGTCTCATAAGCACCCTGCCAAATGTTTACATTGGGCATCCTTAGGGCCTGGGATGGGTACCATATCCCTAGCCTTAGGGGCTTGGGACTGTTCCAACTGTTTACACCTTCAACCCAAGACCCCCACCAAGGTGAGGTCTCTGAGAATTCTGTCCTCTCGGACACGGGCTGAGCAGCTCAGGCCGGGGGAGGCAGCTTCCAGCATTGCCAAGGCAGGCATCTTTACAGTCTTTGTATAAGGTTCCCCCACTCCCTGGAGCTTGGTAGCCATTTCCTGTCTCTCTAGACTGGAAGACACCAATATCGTAGACAACGAGGGTCAGGACCTTGTCTCTAAGGGGTAGCAGGCAGGGTGGGGGACTATCCTTCTTGCCATACTGCAACGCCATCTTCTCTTCCTCAACCCCAGGATACCCTGCTGCCTCAGTTTCCATGCCTGTCACACGGACACTCAAGATGTTGAATGAGGGTGAGCTGTTACTCTGAAACAGTCTGAGCAGGCAGAGCTCAGAGACGTGGACATCACCAGGCCGACATCTGAAAGATCCCGGCCCACCGGGGCTGCCGCTGTAGGAGACAGTCTTCTCTTAGCTCTGCGGGGACCAGTGGGCCCTGTCTTGTGCTCCACCCTCTACAGAGGGGGGTGGATGTCTCCTGCCTCTTCTGCCTTGCTGAGCACTCATTCTTACAGCTCCACGGGTCTCTTGTTCGCTGATGCGCAAGGTGACCAGACTTCTGCTTCCAATGTAGGGGGATTGATTAGCCTCACACTTTCCCAGCCTCTCTAATCCCAGCCCTCTGGCACATGGGCCCTCAGGGGCTGGTGGGAGAAAGGCCGTCCTGGAGACCTGCTCAGCTCTCTGGCGCCTCTGCAGTGGACATGTGCCAACTTAGCCTGGGTTTTGCTCTTCCTTCATATGCTTGCAGGGTTCCTCCAACGAGTGTCCACCTGACACCTTCCCAGCCTCCATGTCTGATGGGATCCCAGCACCCTGGTGGTCCAGTCGGGGAGGTTGTTGAGCACAGAAGGCCTCAAGGGGCTTCCTCAGGACCAGAGGTCATTACATGCCCCTTCTTGCATGCACCAGCCACCTCCCTCCAGCTCCTGGCATCATCAGGGCATGGCAGTGGCAGCTAGAGAGTGGGGCAGGGACAGAACCCCACTAACTACTGTGGCTTGCCTTCTAGACAAGAGTTCCCAGTAGGAGCTGGCGGCCTGGCACCCCTCCTGGTCCAGGAAAAAGACTGTTCCCATCTGTTACATCTTTCCTTTCTCATACAGAGAGCTTGGCCTACTGCCCTCCATCCTGACCTGGCCCACAGTAGAGAAGGGGACACGAAAGATAGGGCTAGCTCAGAGACAGACAGCAACTCGTCTACTCAGACCAACATGGAGCGGGCTTTTTGGGAAATGGAAAAAGAGCCGTGTGCTTTCCTCAGGGCCTTGAGATGTTAAAGAATCCCAACTCCCTTCTCTCTGAGGGGTGAGGCTGCCTGAAAACAAAGGCATCTCAGGAAAAACTAAAGAAAGAAACAGGTGAAAGAGGCAGCTGGGAAACCCCTGGGTCCAGCCATGCCTGCAGCTCTTCCCACCACTGGAGCCAATCATGCTTGAATCCATTCCTGCCTAGGAGTTGACATAAGACAAGCTGGTTCTACTTCTTTATAATTTGATAATTTGTCACTTGTAACTTGAATATATTTACTTCTTTATAATTTGAAGTGTCCTGACTAATACAAGGTGGGCCACCCAAAGCCCTGGCTTCCTTGTTCTGCCTGGCTCCTGAGAAAAGCCAACCCCCCCGTTTATTACCAATGTGCAGTCTTCAGCAAGGACCACCCCACTCACCATGCCCGGCAGGTGGAAGACATCCATGTTGGTCTCCTCGCTGCCCACTGCCTCACTATTCCCCCTGCTGGGCTGGGGAAGGTCAAAGTAGGTGCTGTCTGGCTCCCTGCATTGTGGTGGGAAAAATCGGCTGTTAGCATCTGGTCCAGCATCCCCTGAGTTCTCCTGGTTCAGCTACCCCATGGCTCCTGGCAGCATTTGTGTGTCCCAAGAGATTGATCGTACGTCCTCCACCTTCTGGAGCTTTCCTGCTCTGTCCCCACCGTTCCCACCAGCCCTTGGCTTGCCCCTCAGCTGAAAGAGGCAGCTGGGAAACCCCTGGGTCCAGCCATGCCTGCAGCTCTTCCCACCACTGGAGCCTGGTAGTCCTGGGATGAAATTGTTTTGCATACATGATCTCTGTGCCCTGGACCTCTCCTGCCCATAGCCATCTAGAGCACTGGCCAGAGGACAAACCATAACTGTGGGTTATATGCACCCAGGCCACGGCCTGCGGCAGCTGCTACCCAAGCAGACCCCTCTTCCAACCTGCGCCAAGCCAGCCAAGGTCAAGCAAGCCTAATGGTTGAGGGGGTCTCCATACTCACAGAGAACTCCACAGATGCTCGAAGGTGGCTCCCTCACCAGGGGAGGAAGAAGCAGACTGGGTCATCTCTCCCACGCTGCGGCTCATTCTAGAGGGAGAAGGAGGACAATGTGAGCATCCGGGGGAACCCCATCCTCTGCCTTCTCAGTACCAGGTGAGTGAAGTGAGCAGGGCTGTGACCATGCAGGGGAGAGCCCAGAGCAGCTGCCAAGCTCTCTGCCCAAGCTGTCGACACCACCTCTGTGCCCTCCTTACTCTCTTCCTGCTCCCCTCTCCTTCTCTTCCCCCTCAAGCAGTCCATCCGCTGGCCCAGGAAGTGAGACAGAGGCAAATTTGGCTTTTGATATGTCATTCCTAGATTCTGCTGGGGTGGGAAGGGTTCCAGACAGGCAGTAAACAACCTCCTGAAAAATGGGTAACACGGATACCCCTTGTATAGACGCTGTGGGGTGAGTGACCAGGGTCTTGGGTCAGTTTGCGCAAGAATAAGCCAGGGCTGCCATCACCGTGTTCTGAGCCGACAGGTATGGCCAGAGTTAGGTCAAGCCAGGTCTTGGTTGTGTGTTTGGTGGGGGAAGGTTGTCCCAGGTGCCCAGGACTTGGAGACAGCTCAGACATCATCAGTTCCTCTTAGTAAGAGCATGGGCAGAGTGCCCCCTGCTGGAGCCAGGTCTGGGATGCATAGCTAGACAGGCTGCTGTGGAACTCAAGACGGGAGGGTCCTCTCTGGACCCACAGATAAGAAAACTTGACAGAGTCTAAAGCTAAGGTCCTGAGACTGTCCTGGAGTTGTCACCTGTGGGTGGTCTCCTCCTCAAGGAGATAAAGAGGAGCAGGGTTATTTTGACCCCGGCTAGAACCCACTAGCTGTCTCCCTACTATTTCCTTAGCACAGCCTCCCACATGGAGACTCCACCCAGGAAGAGGGTGGGGCAGGGGAACCCCAGCCCACCTGCCCACTGCTGCCCCTATCCCAGCTGAGGAGCAGCTCCCTGGGGCAGCCTTCTGAGCCCTGGGAGTCAGTCTGGCCCAGCCCTACACTGCCAAGCCTACAGGTCCAGACTTGCCCAGAGTTGGCAGGGCAGATCTGTTCGCTTTTGTCTGACCCCAGGCAGGCAGTGGCTCATAGAGGTTTGTGGCACACTCTAGAGATGGTACAGGCCAGGCCATCGGACCCCAGAGAAGTAGCACAAGCTAGAAGAGCCAGTACAGGGGCTCAGCAGAACATAGGCAAAAAGAAACCTGAGGGTGGAGGCTCACCCAGGAAGGGAGGACGGCACCGGATAAGCACCCTGTACCTGTCACAGCCCCGTCCTCTTCAGAAGACAGACTCTGAGACACTAAGCGCCTTGCTCCACAACTATAATCAGCTCAGCTCACACAACTGTAATAAGCTCAGGAATGAATAATTAATCTATACTCGTCTTTAATAATAGGAATTAATTTTCCCCACTTCCCATTTACTACAATTATGAAGGTTTGACAAACACTGGCCACCCAACACAGAGGGTTAGCAGAAACCTGCCTTCACCAGTTCAGGGGGGAGTGGCTTGTCCGTTCTGGTGAGGAGCCATTGGTCATGGTAGGCTTGCCAGCAGGGCCAGGCTGGTGGATGGGGAATGAATGGCGTGAAGGGGTCAGCTGGGCTAAGCCAACACCCTCAGACCCTTGCTCTGGGGTCCTGACCTACGGGCCATGTGGTCCTTTTCTCCCCTTTACACTGACTATGCCAAGCTCAGAAAGGGAAAGGACATGGCTCATGTCACACAGTAAATGGACAGCAAAGCCTATGTCCCTTCGCAGAAGCCAGGTGGGGTGGAGGAGGGTCAGGAACACATATCGGGAGAAGAGCTGACAGACACAATGTGACCTGAGCACATGGTAGGTGTCATCTGGCCACGACCAGGGACCAGCTGCCAATTCAAAACCTCCAATGTGGACAAACTGTGATAACAGCGCTGAGCCACCCAGTGTCTGAGTCTGTTGCTTCGACAGGTACAGGACGGGAAGTCTGCAGAGGGAGCCAAAGGCGCATCAGGGTGCAAGCCTGAGGTGGTGCCATGGCAAGTTTACGGTCCCAGGTTTCTTCTGGGGATTAAATCCTGGGAGCAGACAGAAGCAGCGACCACCGTACCACAAGATGAATGAAGGCTGCTGAGCGTCAAGCTTCAAAATGCTGTTTGGAAGCCAGCAGAGATGCACACATGCAATCCCCGCCATCAGGAGGCTGAGGCAGGGGCATCAGTTCAAGGCCAGCCTCAACTACATGAGACCTAGTCTACAAAATCAACATTTTAAGATAAGATGCTAATTATGTGTTAGAAAAATTGCAGGACATTCTTTAAATTTTTATGTAATTACATTTATTTGTACGTTATCGTTTTATACGCATGTGGTGTGGTGTATGTGTACACGTGTACCGTGGTGTGAGGGCAGAGGTCAGAGGACAGCTTTCAGGGGTGGGTTCTCTCCTTGCAGGTCATCAAACTTGGCAACAAGCACCCTTACCCCCTGAGTCATTTCACTGGCTCACGCTGGTTTGTTTTGTTTTTAATTTAAAAAAGAGACCCACGGCGGCATCTGGAACATGTCAATCATGCTGTGATCATTTTGCTCCAGATGGTCTCCCACGGTCCCGTGCCACCCACTGAAGGCCAGTACTCAGGATAGGTACAAGCACTTTGAAACTCCCTATCAGGTGGAGGACCCCAAACACATGCACCTCCAGAGCCCCGTTTTGGATGTAGCCTGGGAAGACAGCAACAAGAGCCTTGGCTGGAACTGGGGTCTGGGTATCCCAGCCTAGGATATGCCAGGAGTGATCTGTTGGTACCTCTGCCTTCCACACCTCACCCTACCTCTTACCACCCACGCTGGCTGGCTTCATCATCTTCTCTGAAGATGGTCAGGCCTCTGGGGAAGCCAGAGAGACCATGGGTTCCACTTCATCCCTTGTGCCCACATGGCCAGGACAAGCAGAGGGAGACTGAGAAGTGGCAGGTTCCCAGTGCCCAGAAACAAAGTGGGGTGGGGGAGGGACTATCTGCAGGCACTAGACTCCCAGGAGGTCAGCAGATTTTACAACTCTGCCCCCACCACAAACCCAAGACTCCTAGCTAAGTGTTCTTCACACCCTTCCTGTCTGCCAGGTCCTCCTGCGTCCACACAGAAGATGGCACATCTGGCCAGAGGCCTAAGAGCAAACCCTGGCCTGATCACCGTTCACACAGCACCCCCCATACACACATACTTTCATTTTGCCCCCCAATGGTTCCTCCAGTCTTAATGGGGTGCGCTTGAGCGAGCTGCTGATAGTGGCTCTGCATTACTGTTCCTTCAGCTGGGACATTGCCTTCTTGCCCGTGTCCTTGAATGCTCTGTCTTAGCATCCAGGTCTGGACTCAGAGACCACCACAGCCTCGAGGAGGCCACCCACACCATCCAGCCTTGTCTCCCTTCCCTTATTTTCTACAAAATTCCCACAGCTGGCAACCCAGCCTCAATACATTATCGTCTTATAACCTCTCTCTTCAGAGAGGGGAAGGGGGCGGGGAAGAGGGGAAAGAAAGGCAAAGAGAGGGGAGGGGTGAGAGACCTCTGGGATATCTGCACCCTTGGGGCCAGGGTTTGGAGAGGGATATCAAGGGCTTCTGTGCCCAGCTCCCTGGAGCTGGTCAGGACACACTGTTGCTGACTGCCTGATAGCCGATAGCAACATGTAGTTTCAACCATTTAGCTTCCACTGAACCTCAGATCTTGCATAACTCCCTTCCCACCCCGGCCAGCTTTGGCTCCTTCATCTCCCCATGCTGGCACCAACCACAAGCTGATGTTCAGCCAGGACGCCAGGTTTGCTTTCCCTTCCCATCCCAACAGACTGCAGTCCCAGCCTCTGCTGCCACCACCAGGAATGTGTGATGCTGGCCACTACAGGAGCCAATCAAAGGGGCTTCCTGGGGCCCTGGCTGCAGGTATGTGTGACCTCAGGGTGAGAGGGCAGGGCAGGACCTGCACTCCAGTAAATCAACCCTAAAACTCTAAGTTAAATCCTCTCAGTGAAATCCACATTCCCCAATAGCCTGTTGTGTGTATGTGTGTGTGCATGTGTGTGTATGCATGTATGTGTGTGCATGTGTGCACACATGTGTGTGTGCATGTGTGCATGTGTGTATGTGTGCGCGTGTGTGTGCATGTGTGCGTGTGTGTATGTGTGTGTGTATGTGTGCATGTGTGTGCATGCAGGTGCACACCTCAGAGGTCGGAGGTCAGTTTTCAAGAGTCGATTTTCTCCTCCCGCTGTGCAGGTCCCAGAGTTCAGGTCGTGAGGATGAGCAGCATGCGCCTTTACCCTTGAGCCATCTCACTGGCCTAGGAATGGTGGATTTTGTTGGAGACTTGAGTTTTTCTAGAGCAACCATGCATCCTGTGATGAGATGGGGGCCACAGAAGATCCAGGATCTTCAGAGGAAGACTTGGCCATGGTACCTGCTGATGGCAGAAGCACCAGGGGCCCCCAGAGGGTCCCTAGCCTGCCTGGCCAATCATGTCAGAAGCTCCGAATTGAGAAAGACAGCTGTATCCTACACACCTGTCCAGAAAGCACCCAGGTCACAGCCTGTAAGCACGGCTGGCGTATGGGCTGCCTCTGGCCCCGTCCTAGCCCTGCCTCTACCTCCTCATAGCCTCAGATGGCTTCCTGTCTTTGCTGAGCTGGACCTCTTCTAGGCCTGGCAGTGCCTACACCAGTGAACCAGTGTGGCACAAATCTAATCAGTCTTAATAATAAAAACCCGGAGTCGGGTATTAGGGGGTGAAAGCTGAAAGATCAGAGGAGTAGAGCAGCCAGCCACCAGAGAGTTCTTACCTCTGTGAAATCCTCAGACTGAATTGGATATCCTGTCTCTACAAGTCGTCAGACTGAACCCTGAGCTCCTGTCTCCCCGCATCTTATATTCCTCTCTCTGCTCAGCCATATCACTTCCTGTCTCCACCTCCCTAGTGCTGTGATTAAAGGCGTGAGCCACCACCTCTTGGCTCTATTACTCTTTTAGGCTGATTCAATCTCTCATGTAGCCCAGGGTGAACTCACAGAGATCCATCTGCCTCTGTCTCCTGAGTACTGGGATTAAAGGTTCCATTACCACCATTGGGTGATCCTCCACGGAGAGACGCCAGCAACGCTGACTGAAGATTCCTGGCAGGGCCACTAGGCCCACACAGACACTGGGCTTCTTGGGTGCGGCAGAGTCTTCTGTCTTCCAGTCAGCAGGAAAAAAAAAAAAAACCAGAGGAACCCACGGTGACAGGACCATCCCCACCATGGTATATCTTCATGATGTCACAGTTAATGTGGTCTGTCAGCGGTTCACTTCACATCGAGTACTGGGCTCTGTCAACCGAGATGACCCAACCAATGTCCCAAGCCCACAATGTTTGAGACCCCCAGGGACTTGCCCCAGTCATTCGGTGATCCTAGTTGGGGCTTGAGCTGAAACAGGTTTGCTGGTGACCTAACGGAAGTCGCTGACTGTCCTCTGTCCCTTAACGGAAGCCGCTGACTCTTCTGTTACCTCACCCTGCCCGTTATAGCTGGTAGCAAAAGCTACCGCCCTCTGAACCTTCCGTCTGACCCCCACATGTCCTGGTATCAGCCATGTCCTTCTCCCAAACACCCCCTCCTTGCCCCCTGATACCATGGCCCTGGATACATGCTACTTCTACGTTCAGCTTTCCAACTCTTCTTCTCCATCACTGTCCTTGAAAGCTGAAGGCAGCCTTCATCTTGGACAACTCTCAACTCTCCTCCCCCACCCTCCGTCCCTATCACCCAACTGGAGGTGGGGACACAGATGTCACTTCTCATAGAACATATCAATTAAACAGAATGGGGGCATCCTGCCCTTGCTACCCCTACTTCCTCCCAATGCACCCCTCCCTGTTCCTGCTATGCCCACGCTTCACAACCACCTATGATATACCAGATACCCACAGTCATCCTGGGCCATCTGTGGGGACGGACCCTCACACCTACTAGAACCCTGATGCCCATCCTCCCCTATGGAAGCTCTGAAGTAAGATAGTCTGCATTTAGCCTAGAGGCAGGCCCTTCAGCAGTCTGGGGATTTCTGAGTATGCTAATGATCCTCTCTCTCTCTCTAGGTTAGCAGGGGAAAGCCCCAGAGGGACCCACCTTGGCCACCCCTTTCTTGGTAACTCTACTATGTGATGTCACGGTGAATATGGTTTGTTAGCGACTCACTTCGTATTAGCAGTGAAGGTTAATAAACAGGAGAATGGAAATCAGAAGTGCCTGGGAGTCAGTCGGTGGCGACCACGGAAGGGGCTCTCCATTGCCCATTTCAGTCACTTTGTGACCTTCCTTCCAGAGAACTCAATGCCCTAGCTAGCACCCATGAGATCCTCTCATAGAGGGAAGGAGGCAGATGTCAGTCGCAGAGACGTGGCCAGGGAGTGTCCCTCTTGAAATCACAGTGTTTCTAGGTAGTGTGGCACAGTCCAAAGATAGGAAGCCAAGAACCTGGCCACATGGGGCCCTGGTGCCAGGAACCTGTCTCTCTCAAGCGGTGCTAGCCGCTAGCTAGAAGAGGTGCTGCTCTCACCTAGTAATCTGGGCCGAGGCTGGGGTCCCCCCTGATGTGAGGCAGAAGTACCTCCCTCCTTGGGGCCAGTGTGGCAACTGCCTTCGCCTCTTGGTCCTGTCCCAGCGGGAAAGTGGCTGAAGCCCTGCCTTTGCTCACCTCACAGGTGGGGAAATCCCGACCTTCAGGCAGCCATTCTGCTCCCTCGCCAGGTGAGGCCCTTGAGGTCCAGGTGGCAGCTGCTGCCCTCTCCCCAAGCTGGGGGAGTGACGTGCTGGAGAGGGGAGACAAATTTAGCCACTCCGTGCAGGGTGGGGTATGTTATGTGAACTATGAAGCAGCTGCCTTCTCTTGCCTGGGCTGAGGCCATCAGCCGCAGCATGGGAATGGGACTTGTCCTTCAGATCACCCAGGGTCCCCTGTACTTCTCGAAGGAGACAATAGTTGGTCAAACTTTGCCACCCATGCCAAGTCACCTAGCACCCTGTGGGAACTTAGACAAGACCAAATGAAGTACCGTAGAATGCTGACCCGTGCCCCTCAAGATGGCACATTCAGAGAATAGTGTGTCCCACATCTTATTTGACCAGCTAGAAAACAGCCACAGAGGCTGGGTCACCCACTCAGGGCACATAGTAAGCAGCCACCTCTTGATTCCTGCCCTTTAATCTCTCCTTTCTAGAAGTGACAGTGCTTCCGGTATGCACTTCCACCTTCTGGGTGGAAGCCCACACTCATTTTCAAGGCCCCGCCCACATGCAGACATTCAGGGATTCCCCATGCTCTGCTGACCTGCGCAGACCTTCCTTCTGTCCCTAATTTCTCACCTATATGTTGGGGTGGTACGGGACACATGGTATCTACCCTGACACTCAGCTCTGATAGGCACCCAAGCCAAGTCCCTTCTGCTCCATCCACACAGCCCACCTCCACCACTCTCCAGCTGCGTGAACCTGGGCAGGTGACAAACCCATCCCGAGCCTCCGTGTTTTCATCTGTAAAGGGGTGATCATGGATCCTCATGCCCACCACCCGTTAAGTGAAGTTAAGAGGGTGGCCATAAAGCAATAGCGTTGGGCAGAATGGTGTTGGATGCACAGCAGAGTCACAACTCCTTTAGGATGGGGTCACAGTGGGAGAGAGGAAGTCAGGCCCTACTGTAAGGGAAAGGCAGGGTGAGAGGCAGCATCTGTGGACAGAGACAGGTCACTCACCTGGTCTCTGTCAACGCGGCAACTCCGGTCTCACCCCTCTTTGAAAGTGGTCTCAAGCCTGCTGAGCACCTCCATGTAGCACAAATTCTAGTTGGTCTTAATTAATAAAGCCCAGAGTAATTTATCAGAGGCGAAAGTTGAAAGATTAGAGAAACAGAGTGGCCAACCACTAGAGAGTTCTTACTTCTACCAATGCCTACCAACGCTCAGACCAAAGGGGCAATCCTGTCTCATCCTCAGACTGCGCTGAGCTCCTGTCTCCTCCCGCCTTATATTCCTCTCTCCACCCAGCCATATCCCTTCCTGTCTCCACCTCCCTAGTGTTGGGGTTAAAGGTAGGTGACCCCCAAGTACTGGGATTAAGGTGTGAGCCACCACTGCCTGGCTCTGTTTCTCTTTGAGACTGGATCAACCTCCTGTAGCTCAGGGTGGCCTTGAACTGACGGAACTGCCTCTGCCTCCTGAGTGCTGGGATTAAAGGTGTGTGCCACCACTGCAGTGCCCGGCCTCTATGGCTAACTAGTGACTTACCCTGCACTCCGATCTTCAGGCAAGCTTTAACTGTTAGACCCCAAACAAAGTATCACCATACCACCTCACTCACAGGGCTTCTCCAAAAGAGAGTTGATTCCTATCACATGAAAGAGGAGCGTCAGGGATAACCTGATTACCTGGGCCTGTGATGATGCCAAAGGCTGGGTGCCAGGGAGGACCAGGAAGCCAGGTCTGGACTCCCACCCTATGCCTCCAAGTTATGGTGGCTGGAAATCAGGCAACAGGTGAATTTGGAGGGTGGGGATCACAGGCCTGATGGAGTGAGTTCCTCTGAAGGACCAGGGGGACCAGTGGGACAATTCAAGGAAGCTTGCTGGTGTGAACCCCCCCCAGTACCATCAGTGCAGCTGGGCAGACATCCCCTGTCAGTGTGCAGCAGTAACCTAGAGGAGTTCCTCCGAGGGAGCATGGCTGGAGAGAAGTGGGTGGCAAGTGGGTTCAGGCCACAAGGATAGAGCGGAAGGGAATGGGGTCCAGCGGCCTCCGAGCACAGCTCATGCTGAGGGAGAGGAGAATGGGAGCCTGCAGCCAGGGAGGGTGTCTGTCTAGACACTGTGTGTACAGGTGGCCAGAGCAAGTCTCAGTGGGGCGGGTGCCCACCTCATGGGAGTTGTCACAGCCTCGCCCTATGACTCAGCTCTTCCATGTGCCAGGCTGCCGGTCACCCTGGTTCTTTCAATCTGCCCATTGAATCCCTCTATTCCAAACCCATTTCTACCCTGCTCACAGGGGGCAAATGGTCTCTTTGCCTATTGGTCACCATCGTTAGAGGGCCTGGGGTTTAATCAGAGAGAGTCAGCGGCTAGGCACATCACACAGCTGGTGGGCGGAGGCTGCAGGTCATGGAGACAGGCCTCGGGAGGGCAATGATGGAGCTACTGAGGGCAGTGATGGAGAACCTCCAGTGTACGCCCTGATCCTCAGACCTCTGCACTGACCAGTATCAAGACCTTCAACAAACCACCAACTTAGGGGCCTCAATCTCTTCCTGTGTGTGGAGCCTAGATTCTCTAGTCCCTAAGAAGGCTGTGACACCTTCCTTGCATGAATGGATCATGCAAAGCTCTCAAGAGACTCCTGGACAAGGTTGTTACCAAGAATCCTGTATAGATGACTGATCTGTGCCGGTAATACAGCCACCCGTGGGTCCTCATGGCCCGACTTCCATTGGTTTGGGATGTGGAGGGTGGCTTCTTGCAGGTACTTTCTGTCCAGCCCACCTCTCCAAGGGGCTCATCTACTCCTGGAGAAAGTTCCAGGTGACCTTTAACCTGTAGAACTAGGTGCCAAACACACCAGAACCCTTTCTCTCGGGCACAAGGCTGCAAGGAAAGGCCCTACGCTGCCAACAGTCCAACAAGTCATCTGTAGGACCAGATGGCTGCAGAGCCTCACCTCTCGGGGTCTCCGGACAGCCCTAGGCTCCCCGAATGTCATGACATGTCTACAGGAGTAGAGCCCGTGTGTGTTCAGATAAAAAGCAGAGAACCTGGCCATGTTGTTCAGTAAGTGTACAGCCTAAAGTTGGCATCTAACAAACAGATATTGGTGGCAGAATTAATCATTTAGCATGATCAAATGGCCTTGCAGGTCAGGAAAGGACGGGTGAACCCCAGAGTGAGGTATTCGGGGGTCAAACCTCACCATTTGCACCCCAGGTCTGAAAGGCTCCTATAGGGGCTGAGTGAGATGATCAGCACAAGGCACCTGCTGCCAGGCTTGATGGAGTTCAGTCTCTGGAATGTACTCACATGCCTCCGTACACATATACACACAAAATAAATAAAATATTAAAATAACAAAAAAGGAGCTGTATCCTCATTTGGTCTTCGACCTGTTGGAAATTCAGATTTTGGAACCCAAGGAAATATCCCTAGCCATGTGTGGCACCACAGGGACCTGTGTCCTCTTGCTGGTCCTGTTAGCTTTCACTACAGGCACGAGACCCTCACAGCATGAGACCTGCTATGAGGGTCTCCTGTCTACGGTGAACCAGCAGTTGAAGTAACCCAATCTGATCAGAGATACCCCCAAGACAACCCATGGTGATATATGCCCGCAATCTCAGCACTGGGGAGACTGAGATAGGACGATCAAGAGTCAGGCTAACCTTGACTACAATAAAACCTAGGTTAGTCACCGGGCGGTGATGGCGCACGCCTTTAATTCCAGAACTTGGGAGGCAGAGGCAGGCGGATCTCTGTGAGTTCGAGACCAGCCTGGTCTACAAGAGCTAGTTCCAGGACAGGCTCCAAAGCCACAGAGAAACCCTGTCTCAAAAAACAAAAAATAAAACAAAACAAAACAAAAAAACCTAGGTTAGTCTGGGCTACAGACCCTGTTTTAAAAACTGGAGGCAGATATCTCTCTTCCAAACAACATTCCAGCCATCTGGGCTCCAGGGCTAAAGCTAGGAAAGGATGATAAGACACAGGGGTGTGGCCCATACACCCCGATACCCTGCCTCCCCTCTCACCCTCTCACACACATATGCACACCTCCTGTGCACACACATGTATGCTCGCATGTTCTCTGGCTCCACGGTAACAATTTCTATTTAGGATTTTCTCCAGCTCACCCTGGCAGGACCCTATGTAATCTGCCTGTTTCCTTGTTTACAGGACAGCAGCAGGAGCAGGGCCTGCTGAGCTCTATTTAATGTCCACATTCATGCCGGCCTACAGACGTACACGTGAGGACCATGAAGCCCAGGACAAGCTCGTGCTGAAAGAGGCTGAGGCTAGGCCGCGGAGGAGAAGCTAAGGAGAGCCAGTCAGTTCAGGGCAGTGGCAACATCCTGCAGGACAAACATGGCCTCAGAGGGTCCAGGTAGCTGCTTGGTATCTCTCGGGCAGGGAATGAATTCAAAGGAATGAAGGCTGCAGAGATGCCAGAACCACTTTTGTTCCCATCCTGACCAGCCATAGCACAGGGTCATAGACAGGGAGGCCCTGAAGTCCACTCAGGGCAGATGGCCATACCAAAGGGCCATACCACAATGCCTTGTCCCATCAGAACCACCAGTCCCTTCCCTCCTCAGATTGCCTTGGTCACCAGCTTGCCTATGGCACATGCCTGCTCACACAGTGCCTCACTTCTGGGCTACCAGGTGAGTTAGTGGGGAAGGGCTTTTGTATCCTGCTGGCACTCTGAGGCTGTTGTCCTGTGAGGGAGGGGGACAGCAAGAGAACCCTGCATTCAGAGCTGAGAGTCAAGCAGAGCCCCTGCCTACCTTGGCTGAGCCTGGACCCTGGGTGGGTCCGTAGACTTGGGTAGAGGTGCTGGAGGCCCCGTGGTTTGCAAGAGGGCAGTGGCAGCAGCGTCCCAGTTGCCTAGGTGATGACATTGGAGTTACGGAAGCTGGGAGGCCTATGTGGCCAGCTCTAAGCCAGTGGGTGGAGCCTGGCTGGGAGCCCTGGGTCTGGGGACCAGCTAGTAGGCTTACAGGTATTGTGCTGGCTTGTGTTCATGACCCCTACTCCTGGCGACCACCCTGAGGACCGGCTCCCATTACCTGGGAAACGAGTTCAGGGGTTAAAATCACAGAGCGTCGTTCCTGTCGATGGCCCCAAGCACATAAACAAAGATAGAAGATGGTACAGTGAACCCATTTACACCTCGGTACCACTTCTCCCTCCCCTGAACAGTTCAGAGTAAGCCCTGGGACCTCTGACGTCTCAACAACACACCTCCACGTGTTGGCAGCAGCTAAGAACCTGTCCTTTTGCATGTTAGGAGCCATGCCTTTGTCCTGTTCACACCCACACCTAACTCCAGTTGGTGTCAACCCGGGAGGATGAACAGCCAGAGTGCTGAACTCAGAATTTCTATCTCATGTCCTTAACCGCTGGTCAGAGGACTTCGAAGGTCCGACTGCACCCCTGCTGCAATGTGGTTTATATTGAGAAGTTATCATGTGCCACTGAAGCTTTGCCAATGCAGACTGTGGGATTAGGGAGGGTCCCTTGTCTTCCCCAAACCTTTGTCTTGATAGAGGCTGGTCCCCTGACAGCGCACGGCCAAAAGCATCAAACATATTGCTTTTACTGGTAGCGTGATGACACACACCTTTTAACTCCAGCGCTGGAAGGAAGAAGCAGGTGGATCTCTGGGAGTGTGAGGCCAGCCTGGTCTACAGAGCGAGTTCCACACCATCCAGGGCGACATAGTGAGACCCAGTCTCTAGAAGGCAAACCGTCTCCGACAGGCATTACTACTGCTCCTCTCATGCGAGAAACATGAAGCGTGAAAGCAGAAGCTCACGACATCCGGCAGAGATGTCTAGAGTAGCTTGATTGGTAGAACAAAAGTGACGTCATTGAGTTACCAGGCCAAAGCTTCCAAGCTTCCCATTGCACTGCAGGCATTTTTAAGATTTTAGAGAACATTAATTCTGCCTACGTGTGTGTATCGGTATGTGCACGTGGGTGGAGTCCCCCTGGAGGCTGGAAGTGTCAGGTCCCCTGGAACTGAAGTTGCAAGTGGTTTTGAGCTCTCTAATGTGGGTAGTGGGGACCAAACTCGAGGCCAACCTGGTCTATATATTAAGTTCTAGGATAGTCAGGAAGATAAAGTTAAACTGTGTCTGAAAAATGAGGCAGCCGGGGAAGTGGCAGAGAAAGACAGATGGATAGACTCAAACTCACAGAGATCCACCTGCCTCTCCCTCCCGAGTGCTGGGATTAAAGACATTCACATCCACATCTGGCGAGAGTGTATTTCTTATAGTTAACTAAACTGACATGCTAAACTTCTGTGCTTAAACCCACAGACACAAGCACCTCCCAGCCTCAAGCAGAGATGCTTCTCTTTACAACAGTCAGCGGTGAATATAGAGATTCACCTGCCCAAGATGCACAAAAGAGACAGATGTGGACCAAATCCTAAACAAGTAACCTAGATCCCCGCCAAGACTCAGAGAACACTGAGAATAGAACCCAGAATAGACTCAAGCAACTACCGCAATCATTAGCTTAGCTCAACTTCACTTACCTCCACAGGTCACACAAGACCAGCAGGGAGAAGAGTCTGAACTATTGACTATTAGTGGGTTCTGGGAGATGGGGAACCACAGCGTTTGGTTTGTACTCTGTGCTGAGCCCAGTGGGCTCCAACAGATAGCTCTGAACTCACAGCCATAAGTCGGTCTGGCTATTCTTGATGGGTCACTAAGTCAACATTAGGGATGGATAGGTGAAAACAGTTAGTACCCAAGGCATAATATGTGAAAGTTCAAAATTTAAAATTATAAAAAGAAGAAATGTCCACCTTGTCATAAGCTACAAGGAAAAGTGGGTGGTGATCACGGCGGATGCAGGAAGTGGGAGTTCCATAAAATGCCAATTCAGAAAACATTACCTGAGATGGTGGCCCTGCTCTCCTGGATAAACTCAAGCCGTACCCAGTGGCCAAGTCTGAGCATGGTGTAACAGGTGACAGAAAGCTTTGAAGGACAACACGCCCTGGGCAGATAGACCCAGAAAGGGAAAGAGATGACCAAAGATGACCCATCACTGATCCTATGTCCTGATACCTTTCACCTTCCAGGGACCCAAGGCCCAAGAGGTAGGGCATGTGCACACGCACACGACACACACACACACACACACACACGGCTCAGGGATACTTGTGGGTGTGGCTGGTGCTTTTCTGGGTTATCTAAGGATAGGCAGGGAACCCAGCATCTGTGCTACATGAATCCATCTATTGAAGGACAAAAATGAGCAAGAAGATGAATGGGTGAGCGGGAGGATGGACGGGTGAGCGGGAGGATGACTGGGTGAATGGGAGGATGGATGGGTAAGCGGGAGGATGGACAGGTGAGCAGGAGGATGGATGGGTGAGCAGGAGGATGGACAGGTGAGCAGGAGGATACATGAGTGAGTGAGAAGATACATGGGTGAGTGGAAGAATGGAAGGGTGAGCGGAAGGATGGATGGGTGAGTGGGAGGATGCATGGGTGAGCGGAAGGATGGATGAGTGGGAGGATGTATGGGTGAGTGGGAGGATGGATGGGTGAGTGGGAGGATGCATGGGTGAGCGGAAGGATGCATGGGTGAGTGGAAGGATGGATGGGTGAGTGGGAGGATG
>JAQHUG010000212.1:1463384-1474105 GCA_028555095.1 Dicrostonyx torquatus | reverse complement strand
ACACAAAACATCATCAACAACAAAAAACCCCACATTAAACAAGAACAACAGCAAAAACCAAACCTGGCCGGGCCACAAACATCTACAATCCTAGCACGGAGGAACAGAGAAAGTAAAAACATCAGTCATTGAAATGGGTAAGAAAAATTCCATGAACTGTAGAGATTTTGGTTTGTTTGTACATTCATAACTGGAGAAGCTGAGAAAATTTTCTTAGGTATTGAGTTCACAACACTCCTAATTCTAGTCATCTAGCCTCAAAGAGTCCTTTCAAAAACAGTGCTCCGTGCAGGGTACTAGAGTGCCTGACTCTGTCTTACAGTTACTAGGCTGCTTAGCCAACACCAGCTAAAGAGGAAAGAACCACCCAGAAGCCCAACCTGGACGGTTCATCAGACTGGGGAGGGGGACTCTCAGCTCCAGTGGTGTGAAAACAGTAACTCCAGGCCCCTTGAATCACACACTAAAGCCTCCTTTGCCTAACCGTAGATGGGCATGATTGCAGTACCTACTACATCGAGGGAATGTTGGAGAATTATAGGTAAATCAAAATCCTAATTTATTTAGCCTAATACCAGAACACAGCCATTACCCAAACACACGGTAGGTGCTAATTCCTGCAGCTACTTCCTAAGCAGTAGTTTTGCTGAGCAATTCTTTCTTCTTTGGTCCTCCCCTGTGGAGCAACAAGTCCAGGAAAAGCAAACTCTCTTAAAGAGAAAGTGCCTGAGAAAGCACCGCCAGGTTGCTCTGCAGGATGGAAGACAGCCGAGAGGGCATTGCCTGGATCCAAGCGGGCTGCAGCTGGACTAAATGACACAATGTATTTGTTAAACTCCTTGCCGCATATTTAGGCAGAAACAAGGTTGAGTGACCCGGGTTTTTTTTTTTTTTTTTTTTTTTAAGGAAGCTCTGTCACAGAATATTGCTGCACAGTTTCTTCTCTGAGGTTGAAGTAGTCTTTGATGAACCGGAAACTAAATCTGGCTTGTTAGAAGGAACACACAGTGTTTTGAGGATTTCTCTGATTCGTTTTTTTTCTTTTTTTTATGAACACCATTCACCATGTACACAGTCATTTGTGTTTGTTTCTGGGCAGTAAATTGTCCTTGAATTTAGTGACAGAAACAGTCTCCCACTGAGGTGTATATGCAGCTGTAATTAAAGGCAATGACAAGAACCGTTTTGCTTTGGATTCTAGGAGTCTCAGGGCTAGTATATCCCTGGATACAAGTGTATCCCTGGATACAAGGCCAGCTCCGGTGAACCTCCCTCAGCCCTCAGTCTCCCCTCTTCATCCCTACTTTAGATGCGGTTCCTTTGAAAGCCTCAGCACTGGAAGTCGGTTCCAGAACCTGGGGTGGGCATGCTCTATAAATAACCACGAAATAGCATCTTTACTACAAGACCTACTCCTGACAGATGCTACAAGCCTGCACCTAGGTCAGAGGCAGATTCCCGCCTTGCTGCCACCACCTCTCCAAAACCTGGGAACTGGCCCTCTTCCGGGGGTACAGCCAAAATCTAGGACCAAAAGCCAGCACATGTGGGGGCCACTTGGTGGCTATCAGCACTCTCCCAATCACTTTGGATATAGCGCCCTGGCTACTTTTCTCCCAACCTTTAGAGAAAGACACTGTTATGATTGTTTTTGCAGCTGGATAAACTGAGGTTTCTAAGGGTTAAGTCCCAGACTGTTTTCAAATGGGGTGCCCACCGGAATGGGGTGTCCACCAGAATGAGCAGGCCATGCCTGCACCTTAAAGCCCTCACTAGAGGAACTCAGCATCCAGCAAGTACCGGTGTTGGATAGGCAGTCTCCCACTTAGGCCAACCAGTAGCCCAATCCCGCCAGACTAGCGAGAATGCATCAACTCTGAAGCCGCTTATCTTATTTTTAAAACTGCATACACAATCAATACATTCATGAAGGGCAAAATTTCAAATACTTCCCTTTTGTCCACAAAGTAATGTTTTAAATTTTTTTATTGAATAATTCAAAGGATGAATTGGGGGGGGGAGATCGGCGTTTGCAACATGCCCTGAATTTGTGAGGCATTCTGTCTCCGTTGATTTTCTTCCCAAGTTAATGGTAACAAACAGCAACAGAAAAAAAAAAAAAAAAAAAAACCAAGCAGGTGCTTGCTGCCTAGCCTGGACACTTGAGAGTTAAATCCCCAAGACTGATAAGATGGAAAAAGAGAACGGACTTCAGAAGTCATCCTCTAACCCATGAGAGGCACGAACACACATAATTGAATTTTTAAACGAAGAAAACAAGCACAACAGCAACCTTCCCCAAATATTGCTGCAACCCAGGTCCCAAGTGTCCACTTAATTAATAAAGAGATCACAGCACATATAGGGAACCAAGGGTCTGGGGGGTCAGAAGTCAGCACTATTTCCTGATGTGCCCCCACCTCTGTGCTTACGGACAGGCACACATGTGCTCATCTCTTAAGCGCCAGAAGGTCATAACCGCTGCCCAGTTCCGAAGGATCTGACCTGATCTGAAACAGGAGACAGCGCGGGCAGCCTGGATTCTCTCCTAGAAGACTAGGGAGGGAGGCAGGTGAGGCAACAACCCTCCAGGTAACCAGCGGGGCCAGCGGGGCCAGCGTAGAGCGGCTCTAGCTGGCTTTGGACTCTCTTAGTCTGCCCCAGGGCATGAACGGAAAGGCCTTCAGGGTTCGCATTCCTTGCACCTCCCAACTTCCACTCGCAGGAGACCTAAGCTCTACTATCTCTGGGGATGGTGATCACCTGCTACCTGAGGTGGACAGGGTGGGCAGGAGGCAGGCCCCAGGGTTACCGAGGCACCAACTGGATCTTCTGGTAGCCCACTCCGGGCCCCTCCTGCCACTGACGCGAGGTCCCGGGGCGGTTCCCACGGCTAGCACCCCGGCTGCTGGTTGCCTCTCACCCTAATCCCAGCTTTAGAGCCGCGTAAGGAACCCCTTGCTCTCGCACCGGTCCCGGGGCTGCCTACCTGGCTGCTGGCCGGGGCGTCAGCGTCGCAGAGAACCGGGCTGAACCGCTGCCTTTTCCCTGGGCTGCCGGGCGGGCTGCAGGGACGGCGGGTTATATGGGCGCCGGGCGGGGAGGCGGCGGCAAAGGGACTGCCGCGGGCTCAGCGCCTTTCGCAGCGGACCGGCGGGAAGGCAGCGCGGGCACTCAGCCGTGGAGGGAGGAGGGCCGGCCACCCCGGCCCAGGGCTCCCACGCGCGCTCCGCCTCCCCAGCTGGCTCTGCTCGAGTCGGGGTCCGGGCCCCACTCCTCCCGCCTCCTTCCCGCCACCGCTTGGCGCGCGTCGCCCAGAGGAACCCCAGCGGGGTCTCCCTGCCGGACCGCAAGCTAGTAGCCGGAGCCCTCCGCGGAGCGGTAGGGGACCGCGACCTTTGGCGGGGCTCGGGGCGCCAGGAAGGGTGCGCAGGCGCCGAGGGGTTGGACCCAGGTGCACACTCGGCACCCGACGCCCTGGACTCTCTCCCAGTCTCTCCTCCGCCTTCTCCCCAGATGCCCATCTCCTCCGAACCCCTCACTGCTTCTATTGCCAAGCGCCTGCAACTCAGGGAGTCAGGAGTGCCCTCAGCGGGGTAGCTGCGCCTTCTCCAGGGCGAGCCCCGGCCGAAGTAAACCTGGAAGAGGGTCCGAAACTGCAGACTGGAAGCCCTGGAGGAGAACCGTTGACCAACGAGCACCAGCGGGTCTCCTCCTCTGAGAACAGTTCGTAGCCCCTCTCGATTTGCCTGATGGAGACCCACAGCCCACCTGGAAAGAGTATTCAGTGCAGACCCTCTGGGTTTGACTCTTCAAACTTCAGCCAGAGGTTGTGCCTCCTGAACCCATACACCCCTGGGGCCACGAGTGGCACCCTGCTCCCTCCCGGATCCGTCCGGGTTTCCTAGCCCTGGGGATCAGTTGTTTCTTGGTCGAAAGTGCACGTGGGTGTTGGTGTGGTAGGTGATGCTCAACGGATGCCCAGAAATTGCTCACACAGAGCGGCTTGTGGTTAGGCAGAGGCTCATCTCTGGGGCTTGAGATGCCTAGTGCGCTACCAGCGATCTCGCCGCTGGGAAAGTGAGCGGTCTAGCGTTCCCTCATCTCAGCGCTCAGGCCCTCGAAAAGACCGGACACACAATTCGGAGTCGGTTTCGGTCACCGGGTGTGCCCTGCCTTGCGTGGTTATGGGACCCCTTAGTGGCTCAGCAGGGTGGTTCTAGCCCAAGATGTTCGTTCCCACGCGCTCTCAAAGTTACGTTAGTGTCACTAGTGGCACTGTAAGAGAAAAGAAGTCGGGCGCGGACCCGATTTCCCCCTCTCATTCGAAAGTCTGACCATGAACCAGGCCGATTGCTAGGTGTAGGGTGGGGACAAGCAAGTTTGGGACTGGTTGGGAACAGAAAAGGCCAACACTCCGGGCACTCTCCAGGTTCTCTCCTATCGGTGCAAGTACCCTCATTCATTCATACTCGGAAATTAGACATATCGGCGAGGAAGAAGTTCGGAGCTAGGAGCTGAACCAAATAATACCAGGTCTACTTTGCTCTCAGAATTCGGGACCCAGTACCCATGGCAGCGGCTGCGCGATAAATTTATCCTCAGAAGCTCTGGGTGCGGACAGGAGCCACCAACTTCCGGAATGAGTCGGGAATGGGGAGCCCGGTGGGACTGAGGACTTGGGATGCAGCGTGAGTGAGGAGCAGGGCTCTTTGGGGAGCGAGCCGGGTTTGAAGCCCAGTTGGCGCTCTATCCCACAGACGCCTAAGTGGGGCTGCCATCAAGAGCGTCTAAGTTCACACTCTAACCCAGTACCTCCAGGAAGGTGAACTGATCCACGTGCCTACGATTTCGTTTCGCCCTAGACTTGTGAAGCACCTGAGCATCACGAGGTCGTGCTGCTGGTGGTCGCGCTCAACAAAACCTCAAAGCAAACCTATATTTATACTTAGCCAATACATAGAAAATAAATTATAATAGATACTATGTTTTGCTTTGTATTGTTTGAGAAAGGATCTCACGTAGGCCAAGACGTTCTCAAACTTCATAATTAACGGAGGATGACCTTGAACTGCCGCCGCCTCTGCCTTCAGGTCTGGGATTAAAGGTGTGCACCTTCGTGCCAGGTTTAAGCGGTGCTGAGGACCGAAACCAGAGTTTCATATATGCTAAGCAAACACTCTGCCATCTGAGCCGCGCCCCTAACCCCTGTAACAGAAACTTTGTTACATACTAAAATAGGTGTATCTGCATACGACTACATACTTAAATATGTATTTACGTGTAAATGAATGTTTGTTTACAAGTACAGACGCCTAGTTAAATCTGAATTTTAGATAAGGGAGTTTTTTAGCCTAAGTATGTCCCAGGTAACATCTGGGCACATATTTATATTGTGACTTATCTGAAGTCAAAATTCAGCCACGCGTTCCGCGGCTTGCACAGAGATCCTTTATGGCGCAAAGGCTCTAGGCGCCTTTAAGGCACGAGCTCGGACTCCCTGCTCCACAATGCCGCGCGGCCGCTCGAGGCTCCCATTGGCTACAGCTTGTTTCCGCCTCCGTACTTCCGGCCGCGGCCCGCGGCGGTTGCGGGCTGAACCTTAGAGCGGTGCTGGCTCCGGCTGGCCGCTGCCATGAACTTTTCAGAGTCATTCAAGCTTTCGGGCCTGCTTTGCAGGTTCTCCCCGGACGGCAAGTACCTGGTGAGCCGCGGTGCGCGGGGCATTACCTGTGCGTGGGCGCGCGACCCGTGCTGGGGGCCAGAGCGGGTCGAAGGGGGCGGGAAGGGGGCCCGAGCGGGACGAGGGGGGCGGCCAGGGGGACTCGAGCCAGACGAAGCGGGACACCAGGCGCAGGAGTTTTGGGTCGGACGGGAGAGATCTAGTTAGATGACCAGGGTATGGAAAGAGGGCATGAGCCAGGCCGAGCTAGGGGTATCTTGGCAGGGGGCTGGGATAGGGAAGGGGCATGTGGAGCAGGTGGCCTGGGAAGGTCAGGGATGGAACTGGGGGTAGGTCGATATTCTGGCAGGTGGTCATGGTAGGGAGGGGGACCTGGAACAGGTGGCGCGGGCTGGGAGAATGCCAGCCTCCCGGCTCCAGTTTCCCTTTATCAAAGTTGAGTAAGGCGAAGCTGCTTTCGCACATATGAGGGCATGGGGGATGCCAGCTCATTGTTATTTTGTCACAAACGGCATAGTTTATGTTTTCCCGCGTGTAAGCTGGTTAAATGGCGCCCTCCTTTTGGTCCGCGCTACTTCTCCTCCATCACATGCAGATTATTTAAGTAACTAGCTTTCAGTCCCAATGTTGGATGTCAGCTGTCCATTCTATGAGTGACAGAAGAGTGTTCAAAATACACCCATATGACCATTGTGCACTCAGAAGGCAGACACTTGGCATTAGGAAGCCATCAGGGAAAATAAAAACAAAACTCGTCTTATAAAAACTATGGTTCTGGGGGCTGGAGAGATGGCTCAGCGGTTAAGAGCATTGCCTGCTCTTCCAAAGGTCCTGAGTTTAATTCCCAGCAACCACATGGTGGCTCACAACCATCTGTAATGAGGTCTGGTGCCCTCTTCTGGCCTTCAGGCATACACACAGACAGAATATTATATACATAATAAATAAATATTAAAAAAAACAAACAAACTATGGTTCTGGTCCAGTGGAATAGCTTGGCCAGTAACAGTACCTGTGCTAAGCCTGTGATGAACTGAGTCCCATCTCTAGGGCCCACATAATGGGAGGGCAGAATGACACCTGCAAGCTGTCCTAACCTCCACATAAGCCACAGCCAAATGCTCACACTCCCCCCATTCAAACATAATCATACTTTTTAATGAGCTTCTTTTACGCATTTATCATCTTTAGACAGGTTTCTCTCTGCAGCCTTGGCTGCCCAGGAACTCACTCTAGTGAGGTAGGTCTCTAGAGGCTACCTCTTCTCCCGAGTGCTAGGGTTAAAACCACCGCCTGCCTATTTGGCTATTTTTGGTTCTTAATCCACACTCTGCTGTATTTATCCAGGCCTTTGAGACTTTGTTTAACCGCCATATGTGTCATTCTACAAAAGGAGAGAGTAAGTGTCAGAATAGAGGAGGTATTAGAAGATAACGGTACTGCATGCAAGCCTGACACCTTGAATTCTGGGACCCATGGAAAGGCGGAAGGAGAGAATTCACATGGGCATGCGTGTGCGCTCACACAACACACACACACACACACACATTCCTGCCTCGATACATTTTACCTTTTACTGCATGCAAGCCTGACACCTTGAATTCTGGGACCCATGGAAAGGCGGAAGGAGAGAATTCACACAGCGCACACAACACACACACACACATTCCTACCTCGATACATTCTACCTTTTTCCAAGTATCTCGGCAGATTATTTTTACTGTTTTACTGTTCTGAAAGTTCTTGTAAACAGCAAGGAGGTTTCATTTAGTTATCTGATGTTTGTGTTTGGGACTGCCCACTCATCAAAAGGCTGGGAAACTCTTGATAATTGTTTCTTGGGAGTCTTGCCATACTGGGCAGAGCTGGCCCATGCTTCCTGCTTCAGTGTCTTCAGTGGTTCCTAAAGAATTCATTGTACCTGGTAACTTTGGAATTCACAGTCACAAGGCTGTGATAGGTCCTTGTTCTAACCTGTACTTGGCCCTCATCCTCTCTTTTTTTTTTTCCACAGAAGACGAATTAGGCTGCCTTTTCTCTTTTTTCAGTCTGCCTGTGCAGCACGTGCACATGTGTGGTAGTGTGCAGCTGTACACGGGTGCCACACACAGAGGGTACAGGGCAACCTGGCATATGCTTGCTTGACTTCCACCTTGTTTGATTCGCGGTCTCTTGCTCTCTGCTACATCCACCAGGCTCGCTGGCCCGCCCACAAACCCGACTCTACCCCCCCCCCCACCTCAGGAACACTGGCATAAACAAGTGTACCCAGTTTTATGTAACATCTGGGGATCCAAACTTGCGTCTGAGGCTAGTGCAGGTTCTTTTAGACTATAGTGTAATACGCAAAGCCGGCCTCAGACTTAGACAGTAGCTGGCATCGACCTAGAGCTGTAGTTACAGGGGTGTCCCATCACACCCAAGCAAAAAACCCTTTTTCTTTTTCTTTCTTTCTTTATGTTTTTTTTTCTTTTGTTTTTGGTGGTAGGGGTGGTTCAGGGTAGAGTTTTTCTGTGTAGCTCTGGTTGTCCTGGAACTCATTCTACAGACCAGGGTTGCCTCAAACTAAAGAATTTGCCTGTCTCTGCCTCCCCAGTGCTGGGATTACAGGCGTGCACACCAATCTAATTTAAAAAAAAATAAATTCACTTGCACAAATCTGGGGGTTACAGTTGATAATTTGACAGATGTACAGTGTGTGTGTGATGAAACTGGGTGGTAGACCTTTTAAATCTTCATATGCTCCAACTTTCTCTTCTAATCTGGGAATGAGCTATGTAATTGCTGGCAGCTCTGAAACATGTCAGACAGGAGGAAAGGAGATGGCCGCTGAGGCATGGCAGCACCATTGTAACTGGAGGATTCTCTCCCACCCGCCGTTCCTGAATAGCCACTCTGAGGCTTAATATTAATTATAATTGCTTGGCCGATGGCTCAGACTTCTTACTAGCTGGCTCTACTTATAAATTAACCCATTTCTAACAATCTGTATATTGCCTCATGCCCTGTGGCTCACCGGTAATGCTCTGCATCTTCCTCCTTTGGTTGCTGTTGGCAACTTCCTGACTCCGCCCTCTTCCTCCCTCTATTCAGGTTGGCTTTTCCGCCTAGCTATATTCTGCACTGCCATAGACCAAAGCAGCTTCTTTATTAACCAATGGTAATAAAACATATTCCCAGCGTACAGAGGGGCATCCTACATCAGAGAGCCCTCCTGTAGAGCAGACACTACTGAGTGCTTTCTGCCTCATTTTTCAGGCTTCCTGTGTCCAATACCGGCTAGTGATCCGGGATGGGAAGACCCTTCAGATCCTTCAACTGTACACGTGCCTGGACCAGATCCAGCACATAGAGTGGTCAGCAGACTCCCTCTTCATCCTGTGTGCCATGTACAGAAGGGGGCTTGTGCAGGTGTGTACCGTGTCAGTGGCGCTTCTCCAGATGGGCCCTGGGCAGCTGTGTGTGTAGGCAGGTCCATGCGACACACAGGTAGGGCTCATGTAAGTATGTCCCATGTGTGGATGGGCGCCTGCACTCACAGGGCATGTGTAATTGCTCCGGTGCTGTTACTGGAGCAAGTTAGAATTAGGAAAGTTTCCCCAGGGTGTAACTAGGAAGGAGTGGGGTTTTTTTTTTTTTTTTTTTTGTATCCTTCAGTTAGGTTTGAAAAAGAAAATGCAAAGAAAGTCTAAAGTTTTTTTTCTTTAAATACCTAATGTTCTCTAAAAGTTTAATCCAAATACTTTTGATGTTTAAAAAACAGAAAAGAAAAGCACTAAAATGTTGTTAGTCTTGGAGCTATGTTCTCCAGTGTGGGAGGCATTCGTGTTTAGGAAGCCAGTGAACTGTTACTCACAAAGCCTAGCTAAGTGAGTTCTAGAACAGAGACATGAGCGGACCCTTTTAAAGGTCGCCTGAGGTGACAAGGTAGCATCCTCTCCCTCACAGAGGCTGCCGGTGGTGCAACCGTGCAGCTGTGCTCTGCAATCATGTGTTTCTTTTATGACTCAAGGTCTGGTCACTGGAGCAGCCAGAATGGCACTGCAAAATCGACGAGGGCTCCGCAGGGCTGGTTGCTTCCTGCTGGAGTCCGGATGGCCGCCACATTCTGAATACAACTGAATTCCATGTAAGCTGGCCAAAGATGGCCCATCCTGTCCCTTGTGCCTAAAATACTCTGGGAATGTGAAAGCCTGGGTTCTGGAGTAATATGCAAGTCAGAGTTCACAAAACAGTATAATTTTTCAATCCTATTTTTTTAAAATGAATTTTTTAAAATACTTATTTATTCATACATTTTATGTATGAGTGCTCTGTCTTCGTGCACACCAGAAGGAATCTGATCCATTACAATTGACTGGGAGCTGGGAATGGAACTCAGGAACTCTAGGAGAGCAGGCAAGTGCTCTTAACCACTAAGCCATCTCTCAAGACCCTTTAAATCCTATTTTAGAGGAGAAAGTTAGACCATTATAAAGGGTTATCAAGATGGCTCAGGAACTAAAGGCTTTTGCCACCAAGCCTGACCACCTGAATTGGCTTCTACAAACACACTTGCCAGAAGGAGAACCGATTTGTGTGAGTTGTTCTCTTGACCACACGCTGCCTCCTATCCTGAAACCAGTGTAAATAAAGACAAGTTTATGTCTTCTGTTACAGGCCAACTCTGTACTTGTTATGCTAACATCTTTTTTTTTCCTGGTATTTTTTTTTATTGATATTTATTGAGCTCCACATTTTTCTCTGCTCCCCTCCCTGCCTCTCCCGTCCCCTATCCAATCCTCCCCCAAGGTCCCCATGTTCCCAATTTACTCAGGAGAGCTTGTCTTTTTATACTTTCTACTTCCCATGTAGATTATATCTATGGAAGTCTCTCTTAGTGTCCTCGTTGTTGTCTAAGTTCTCTGGGATTGTGGTTTGTAGGCTTTCTTTCTTTGCTTTAAGTTTAAAAACCACCTATGAGTGAGTACATGTGATAATTGTCTTTCTGTGTCTGGGTTACCTCACTCAAAATAATGTTTTCTAGTTCCATCCATTT
>JAQHUG010000212.1:1423923-1458475 GCA_028555095.1 Dicrostonyx torquatus | reverse complement strand
CATTCTCTTGAGGTTATTTTTTAGATCATTTTCTTCTGGTTCATCCATATTGGTTGTTCAGGTCTTGCTTTTGCAGGGTCTTTAGGTTTTACTGGTCTTGTGTTGCTCTTTTTGGTGTAGCATGTGATCTTACCTTTTCTACTCATCTTTTTCTCTAATAGGTGTGGTTGGGGCTGTCTGAGATTCTGTTGGATAATTGGGATTCTAGATGCCAGTGAATCCAAAGCTCAGATGGTTGTTCCTCGTGGTACAGTCAGTGTCACAGTTTTGTAGTTACCCCGTTGGTTATTCCTGTTCCTGGAGGTAGCTCAGTGCTCCTGTGCTTTGGTCTGCTCCCTTGGAGTTTGCTGTCTCAGGTCTACTTTGGCCTAGGCTGCTTGCTTTGATGTGTTTCTGTAAATCTTGGTCTGGATCTCCTCTTGCAAATGTCCCGGGAGTGGGTTTGCTCCTGGCTTCTGCTCCTGATGGAGCTTGTTCTCTCTGTGTCTTAGGTAACTGGTTCAGTCCCACTCCGGTTCTGGTAGAGATCGCAGACTCTGAGTCAGGTCGTTGGCTCAATCCTGGTCTGCCAGTGTCCCAGGACTGGGTTGGCTCCCAGGGCTGGATTTGCTCCTGGCTTCTGCTCCTGGTGGAGCTTGTTTCCTAGGGCCCTCTCTGTCCTAGGAGTCTCTTGTTACGCTAACATCTTAATGGGGCTTGTGGCCTGGGCTTTTTAGAGGATCATTTGAGAGTTTTCTAGACAACTTTGATCAGCAGTCCTCATGCTCAGAATTTATCAGACCAAGCTGGGCAGTGATGGCAGAGCCCAGCCTCCAGATCTCAGCCCCTCAGTTAATGGCCCAAAGGAAAAGTTACCCTCTCTAAAGTTCATGAAACATTTAAAAAAAAAAAAAAAAAAGAGTAACTTATTCATTCAGTCACACACATACTGAAATGGAGAGGGACGTTTGGACAGAGTAAAGCGTGCAGGTCGTCTTCGATGGCTTTGTTGGTCACAGGCCTTTGCTGGTAGCCTTGAGGTGAATGTTCAGCTCAGGTGTGAAGGAATACCATGGCATAGCAAGGGGCACCCTGAGGAAGCTACGTTTTTGTTATATTTTGGGACAGGGTCTCACTGGGTAGCCCTGGCTGTCCTCAAACTCTCAGAGATCTGCCTGCCTTTTCCTCTTGACCACTAGGGTTAAAGCTTTGTTTCACCATGCCCTACCTCATTCCTAGCTTTTAAGTTTTAGCTTTTAAAAAAAATCCCTCAGACTTCATTTACCACCGCTATGCTCAGTGGTCAGGAGGTGACCCTACAGGCATCCATTAGCAGAGTGGACGCATAACTGAGAGTCATGCAATTCCCACACAGGACACTTAGATCATGGGTACCCTTCTGGAGGCAGGATATCCATATGAAGGCACTGTAAAATGCAAGGAGGCCCTGCCTCCTGTGAGACAAGAAGAAGATGGCCGACTTGGGCTGGCGCCTGAGCAGTGGAAGACAACACCTGCACACTTCTCAGAACACCGACAGGCCTCAAGAGCCTGCTGGGGCTGCACTGCACAGTAGCCATCTTCTCCCCCTTCTGGAGGGTCCTGGGGTTTGCAGTGCCCGTGTATTTATTTAAATATGGAGGGGCAGTCATAGCTGCTACTCTCGTTCCTTAAAAGGACAGGCTTGCTGGATCATCCCCAGCTGTCACTCTGCTGCTGAGGTCTGAGTTGTGGGGAGCCCTGGGGCTCAGTGACAGAGGATCTGCCGGGCCAGTGCAGATGGAGGTTCACTTCCGAGGGCTCGCATCAGGATTTGAGATGGCTACCAGGTTAGGGGCACTAAAGTGACATTGCCTCGTAGGGTTTTTGTTAGTGTTGGGTGTGTCGTCGATGTCGCGTGTCTTCCTCAGTTATTCCCCACCTCATTTTGAGGCAGTGTCTCTCCAGTTCTGCACATGCTGGGATCTTAGACAGGCCACCATACCCACCTGGCACTGGAGGAATGCTGAGTTTCCAAACTCCTACCTACTTGAGCTGTGAGACCTTTGCCCTGAGCGTCGCCCCAGCCCTGCGCTCTGGAGTCAGTGTCCACCTGACGACTGGTGACGATCAGTGCTCTCACAGCCGCTCATGCAAGCATGCTAAACTAACCTTGCCGTGAGTGTACAGCCTGAGTCCACCTTTATCTTCCCAGCTTCGAGAGTCTTTCTAACGACAGGAAGCATCCTAACTCCTTTCTCTCTCCCCTTCTCCCTGGCAGCTGCGAATAACCGTCTGGTCCCTGTGCACAAAATCTGTGTCTTACATCAAGTATCCCAAAGCCTGTCAGCAGGGTGAGTCTGCCAGCGCCCCTCACACACAGTCTGTCATGGAGAGCAGAAAGCAGTGGCTGCAGCAGCATATCCCTCCCAGCCAGCCTCCGTGGCTGTAGCTTCCTGTGTGCCCTTAGATATTGCCTGGGTCTCCTCACTCTGTCTGTGCCTGTTTCCTATGTCTCTGTAAGCAAGAGCTTACATGCTATTTCCTTGACAGCAGGATGCTGTGGAGAGTCATAGAGGGATGGCATCCTGGGAAGGAGACCCTTTACCTCCCGTTAGAGTCTGGAAGGGCTCGCTCACCTTCAGTGCCTGCTTCAGTCTCACTTCACTGACTTTTTTTCTTGATTTATAATCAGTGTGTGTGTGGTGTGTGTGTGTGTGTGTGTGTGGTGTGGGTGTGTGTGTGGTGTGTGTGTGTGTGTGTGTTTGTGTGTGTGTGTGTGTGTGTGTGTGTGTGTGTAATGTGAATGCAAGCATTCGTGGAGTCCAGAGAGGACATCCCAGTGGCTGGAGTTGGAGTTACAGGTGGTTGTGAGCTGTTTGTCTTGGGTGCTGGGGTCCAGTTTTCTGGAAAAGCAGTGTACGTTGTTAACCCCTGAGCATCTCCAGCTCATTTCACTAGCTCTTCTGTCAGGGCATCACATCCGGTCACATCTGAGCATCCCAGAGCAGGGGAAAGGGATAGGAGCCCCTCCCCATGGTAGACCTGGGCAGAGTGCATGGCATGATGGAATGTGCATGCATCACTGCCCTCAATTCCAGAAACAACACACAGTAGAGGGAGCCAGACACATCGGGCGTCTGACTGTCTTGTTTGTTGCCATAAGCAGTTTCCAGGTCACACTGGACTGAAAGGCACTGTAGGTTCATCTTGACTTTTGTAGTCTTAAGTGTTACTGCAGCTGAACAACAGGCTGGGTCTGGCGGAGGTGGCCCTCTAGTCCTGTTATTTGAAATGTTCTTATCATTCATGAAGCAGCAACCTTGGCCTTGGGCTTTTTACACTAATACCGAATATTCATTTATTTGAAATGATAAGTTCTGGGCTAGAGAGATGGCTCAGAAGAGCACACACTGCTCTTTCAGAAGCACCCATGTCAGGGGCTCGCAACTGCCTAAACTTGAGCTCCAGGGGATGGGACTTCTGGCCTCTGCAGACACTCCTGCTCTCTGTGCACATACCTATACACAGACATGCACACATACTTACACTAATTGAAAAATAATAAAAATAAGTCTAAAAACAAAAAGGCAGTAACAGATGAGAGAGCTAGCTCAGGGTACAAAGTGCTTGTACAAGCCTGCGGACATGAGTTCAGATGCCAGAGTCCACTGTAGAGCAGTCCCAGCCCTGAGTTCAGATCCCAGAGCCCACTGTAGAGCAAGCTCAAGTCTGCAATCCTATCACTCCTACATCAAGATGGGAGCTGGAGCTGGAGAACTCCAGAAGCTTGCAGGCCACTTAGCCTGGCATATGCAGTTGCAAACAAACTATCTCAACAAGGTCACTGGGGAGTACAGACGCCTGAGACTGTCCTTTAACTTTTATACATATATATGCCACAGTGGATTCACACAGGTGCCACACACAGAAAATAGCAGACAGGCTTTTGACCACCAAGTGTCTCCTGTAGTTTCTTTGTGAAACATACTAACCAGCTAGGCCCTGCATTCAGTCAGTGACATTTGTGACACATTAAAAGTCAGGTACTTGGGTTCCCACCTGACTTGCAGGAGTGAGAGCTCTCTGCTTGTCAGAGTCCCGTGTGACAGTGTCCTGCTCACCAGAAAAACTGCAGTGTTCCACACATCTGGGGCTTCCCCTTCTCTCGCTTGGTTCTTTCCCTTGTCCCTTGTCAAGTCCCTGCTGTTCTGGGCATTTGTCCACGCTCTGGCTCCAGTACCTTCTCTCTCCACAGGTATAACTTTCACCAGGGATGGCCGCTACCTGGCCTTGGCAGAGAGGCGAGACTGCAGGGACTATGTGAGCATCTTCGTGTGCAGCGACTGGCAGCTCCTCCGGGTAGGGCAGTCCTCCCCTGCTGTGGGGAGAGAGGGGTGGCTCCTCCGGGTAGGGCTGTCCTCTCCTGCTGGGGGTGGGGGTGTGGGGGGTGGGGAGAGGGGCAGAGCCAGCAGTGTTCTGATGATCCCAGGGGCCTTTGCAGTCCCTGGTGTAGGTAGAATGAGGTTTCTGTGGCCAGAGGGCAGGGGTACTGTGTGCACACTTGGTGCGCCAGATGTTGGCATGAAGTTTGAACCCTCTTGTTTGTGTAAGGGAATGCCTTGCTGGGAGGAATGCTGTTGAGCTGGCCCTGGGCAAGATGCCTCAGGAGCTGTGACATGAGCACATGGCCCTCCACGCACACGCCTCAGACCCATGAACAGATATCCGAGGGGGCACACTGGGAAGCAGGCTGCAGGAGGATGAGGGCATATGGACCTTGCCCGGAATGGTTGCCATTCACCAGGACAGCATGCGGCTATTTTATCTGTTGCTGCATGTGAAGTGATACACATGCCAAAAGCATTGGTTATAAAATAAACGCTCTTATCTAAGGAAATTTTTCTAATTGTCATGTTTTTCTCTCGTCTGGAAGCACTTTGATACAGATACTCAGGATCTCACAGGGATCGAGTGGGCCCCGAATGGCTGTGTGCTGGCAGCGTGGGACACTTGCTTGGAGGTATAGCACATGGCCAGCAGCACATTGTTTCTCGAGAGCACGCACCTGCAGGTACCTGTGTGTGCTTTTAGTGCAGCAAGCTGCTGGGCGCTGAAGCCTGCACGGTACCTGTGACCTGTCTAAATGTCTGTCTGCAGTACAAGATTCTGCTCTACTCCTTGGACGGCCGCCTGCTCTCTGCATACTGTGCCTATGAGTGGTCCCTGGGCATCAAGTCTGTGGCCTGGAGTCCCAGCAGTCAGTTCCTGGCCATTGGGAGCTATGACGGAAAGGTGGGAAATGGCTCAGGGGATAGGCCACCTCTGTGAGCTGCAGGACACTGGCGGCTCTGAGCTGCCTGCATGTCATCCTCATGGTTCCTTCCCCAGGTGCGCCTCCTTAATCATGTGACCTGGAAGATGATCACTGAGTTTGGGCATCCTGCAGCCATTAATAATCCCAAGACAGTAAGTCTGCATGAATCTTGACTTGAGCATGGTGGTGTCTCTGGTGCTGTGAGCTGCTCTTGACTTCCTTGGCTACTGTGATGTTGTCTTCCCTGTTCCTGTGCCCTCACACACTCCTCTGTCAAGGGCACGCCTAGTCCAGGCTCCTTTGTGGACTGTGCCTCTGTCCTAGCCAGATGCTGTGTTCATTCATGCTCTGTCCTTTGCAGGTCCCTGGTGTTAGCAGAGGAGACTGGGGAGTCTTGAACGTCTGCCGTCCTGCCAGGCACTGTGCAGACAAGCAGGGAAGGGCCAGGAGAGTTGTTCTGTGCAGACCATGGGGAGGGGCAGCTCAGGTCCGGGAACCAGGAAGGCATGTTCTGTAGCTCCATAGTGTTGAGTCCGCAGCAAGGACAGACTTCTGTTTCCTTGTAAAGGTCACCCATCACCCATCCACTGAGGTGCTAGACCTGAGGAGGACAAGGAAGGGGCAGGGCTGCAGGCCAGAACCCGGAGGAAGAGCTGGGCAGAGGTGAGGCTTTGGCTTAGAGTGTGCTCTTCCAGTAGCAGTGGTTGGACTTGGCTGAGCTCAGGTGAGGGATAGCAGGGTGCAAGGCTGGCCCTGCAGGCCGCCAAGGTTTGCCTTGTGGTTCATGCGTCTAGGTCTCTTCGTGTGTGCTGTGCTTTCTCTACCCGGGACTCGTGTATAGATCAGCTTTATGTCACTGGGACAGGATCAATTTAAAGGAAAAGGGGCTTCAGTCCATGGCCCTTTGCCTTCTTACTTTGGGCTTGTGTCGAGGCCACACACTGGTAAGGAGCAAATGGCAGAGCAGAGCTAATCTTACAGTGGCCAGAGAGGAGAGAGGAAGGACAGGTGAGGTCCCAATGCACCTCCAGTGACCTGCCTCATCCCCCCATACACTGTTTAAAGTTACTGCCAGCCCCCAGAGTGCCACAGGCTGGCAGCCAAGCCCCAACTCACGGGCTTTAAGACCCACACTTGCAGCAAGTCCGTCTGCCTGGCTGTTTGCTGCTCCCACAGGCTTGCTGCTCACTGCCCTCTGGCCTGGCACCCACACAAGCCACTTCTGCATGGCTGTGACATTGTTTACCATGACACAGCCATGTAGTCAGTGCCCATCTCTGAAGGACAGCCTGGTCAGCAGGACTGAGGTGGCAGCTGAGCTGTCCTTCACTGCAAGGGGCCAGACTGGCGCTCTTCTTCCCAGTAACTGTGGCATCAGGCACTTAAGTTGGTTACCTTCCCGAGTCCCTGGTTCTTGTCACAAACTGGTTAGTGGCCAAATCATATTTTTCAGGTTGTGTATAAGGAAGCTGAGAAGATCCCACAGCTGGGGCTGGGCCACCTGTCCTTCCCATCACCCCGAGCAATGGCTGGTGCCCTCTCTACCTCAGAGAGCAAATGTAAGCGGCAGAGGACTGGGTCTTCCATGGGAGAAAGCTTGTCCTTTGTCTCAGATGAGAATCCTCTGTCCATGTGAATCTCAGGTGCTGTTTGTTTGGGTGGGGGAGATTCTAAGCTGGGATCTCAATCTCCCTGCAGCATAGGGATCACAGTGCTCTCCTGTGAAGCTCACCTTTCCCACACTGCCCTGAAGTCCGTGTGCCCTCATCTCACCTGTCACAGCAGCTTAATAGTTCTGGCCATGGACAGTTCTCTGAATGGACCTCAGGGATTTGGGAGGAGAGGGAACAGGAGCAGACATGTACTTGGTAGCTTAGCCTTTCACTTCCTGCCCTGCAGGGAAATGGGTAGGGACCTGTATGCAGGCTTGGAGGGTCGAGGGCAGCCAGGCTTGAGAGGTGTTGCTCATACTGGCAGATGTTTATCTAGCATCTTCTGCCGGTTGATACTCTTCCTTCACCTCCCAGCTGGAAAAGGGTGGCTGTGCAGATGCTGGTCATGGGTAGACCTTCCTGTGGGGCTCCAGACTGCATGGGCCTGTCCCCACTTGGGGCCCTCTCGGCAGCAGAACGGAACAGTTGTCCCCTAGGGAACTTGTGAACAGGCCTCTTCCCACAGCAGATCTGTTGCACACTCACTGGCCTGCTTTCCCTTTCCCCCTTTAACCAGCACCCCGCATGTCCTCCCTGCTGTGTTCCAGATGAGATCGCCTCTGGGCCAGTTGCTTTGCAGACTCTGAAGCCGGTAGCTGACAGAGCAAACCCTAGGATGGGAGTAGGGATGCTGGCTTTTAGTTCTGACAGCTACTTCCTGGCAACAAGAAACGGTCAGTGTCATACTCCTGGACAGGGTCAGCTACTCACTGCACCCCTTGACGCCAAGAGCAGAAATGAATGAGAAGCAGTGTGGACGGTCTGCACAGCGGCTCCTAGCTAGTCAGCCCACGCCCTGGCTGACCACCTACTCCCTCCAGCTTTGGCCTCTGTGGCTCTGGTTTTGTTCGCATGTTTTCACAATTACAAATGTAGAAACCACAGGAAAAAAAAGAGGGATTTGTGGCCTTTGGAGGCCTTTTTTGTTTGCTTCAGGTGCTAGTCCCTGAGAAAGAAACCTAGTACATCCTTTGAGCCAGGGTTTGCTCGAAGAGGGCCGGCACTGACATGGTGCCCTATCTCTGTTTCCTTGCAGACAATGTCCCCAATGCCATCTGGGTCTGGGACATTCAGAAGCTGAAGTTGTTTGTGGTACTGGAGCATTTGTCTCCCGTGCGCTCATTTCAGTGGGACCCACAGCAGCCAAGGCTGGCCATCTGTACAGGCGGGAGCAAGGTGTACCTGTGGTCCCCAGCAGGCTGTGTGTCTGTGCAGGCACCTGGGGAAGGTGAGCATATCCCAGCCAACGGACACAGTGGCTTAGCCCAGGCTGGCACCAGGCTAATCTGTTAAACCTACTGCCATGTGTAGCGGTGACATGCCCCCCCCACCCCCATGTCTTTTAGCAAACTTGCAGGACCTTGCCTAGTGTGGACACCTGGCACGGGACCTGCTGCCCTAGGCTTTATAGGCTTTGGCCGTATCAGTCTTGGGCTCCCCAGAATCCTCACTTAGGATGCCCTCCCTCTCTGGTCTCCGCTCTAACCCTGACCATGTCTCTCTAGGTGACTTCCCAGTGCTTGGACTGTGCTGGCACTTGAGTGGGGACTCCTTGGCCCTCCTTAGCAAGGATCACTTCTGTCTCTGTTTTCTGGAGACCAAGGAGGGGGTTGGCACAGCCTGTGGACAACGGGATGGCCATGCCTAGGACCTGAGTGGAAACTGAGGCAACGGGCCCTGCTGGTTCCAACACAAGCAAGAGCTGCATAGGCTCCTGATGGGCCGGGATACCCAGTTTTCTGTAGTGATGTGTTCTGTAAATATGTATAAACTGTAATATAAAATAGGTATTTGCTAATCCACAGGACAAGGGTGGTCATTTTCCTCAAGACCTTAGGTCACAGGTTCAAGGTCTAGCTTAAGAGGATGAAGAATCCTGAGGTAACAACACTTAGCTGTTTCCAGAGTGCTTTGGACCAAGGGTGACTAGTCGATCTGTGCAGCCCTCTGCAGCAGGATGTCCTCAGAAGTGCTGAGGCCAGCACCCGTGCCTGTCTCCCAGCAGTTCTGCCTGGCAGAGTGGAAGCTCTTAGCCCACCCAGCATAGCTCCACATCTCTAGCAAACGGCCTGAAAGCAGCCAGACCAAAATGTTGGAATATCTGAACCAGGACTCTAACCTGGACTGTGGATTTGCCCATCTGAATGACTATGGGGAGGGTCCACAGCCAGCCAGCAGGTTCAGTCCCTCGGGCCTCAAGACAGTCTTTGGTTGGTGTACCTGTTTTTGTGACAGTAACTTCAACAAGGAGCAACTTTCCATTTGGTTCTCAGTGTCTTTACTACAAGACCAAAAGCAGAGGATAAAGGCCAGGTGCATCTGAGGTCATTCTGGTCACATCCACAGTTAACTTTTTTTTTTTTTTTGGGTTTTTTGAGACAGGGTTTCTCTGTGGCTTTGGAGCCTGTCCTGGAACCACCTCTTGTAGACCAGGCTGGTCTCGAACTCACAAAGATCCGCCTGTCTCTGCCTCCCGAGTGCTGGGATTAAAGGCGTGCGCCACCACCGCCCGGCCATCCACGGTTAACTTAAAGCTGCAGCAGAGGTATCGAGTGACAGGCCAGCACCTACAGTGTACTGACAGGTGCTAGAGCCACAGAGGAAGCTGTGTGTGGCTGGTGTGGTGAAACTCAGCAAAGCTCGGCGGGGCTGATGGAGCTGGGCATCACGTGGGCCTGATGGCACCTGGGGCCGGGGGATGCAGGCTGGTCTGTTTATTAAACATGCACTTTTTAAACCAAACCACTCAGTCCCTTTTAAACAGAGACAGGATGATATAAACCCACCACCATGACTTCCAGAAGGGCCTGGATTATGCCATGAGACTGACTGTCCCTGGGCCTAGGAAAACTGCTGTATTAACAACACAAGCTGGGTTAAATTTACCAAGTGTGACTTCAAGTCAGACATATTCTCGGAAGGGCGGGTTCGCTAGGAGTGAAACTGGTCTGCCGACTGCTATTGTATTTAGCTTTAAAAAAAAATGGGCTGGATTTCAAAGTACAAAACTTGAAGGGGGGGGGAGTTAATTCAAGTGCAGTAGCAGTGCAGGCATGGGTCACTCTGCTCCACCCAGTGTCCAGCAGGCACATTCTGCTCAGCGTGCTGGAGGGGCAGGGCAAGAAGAACAAGCCCAGCTGGAGACACTGGAGAAAACATTTATGTGGAGTTACAGAAGGAACACAGTGGCATAGGGACAGCCAGTATTTCTGCCTTTACGTATCATGTTGCCAAGGTGTCCAATATCCAACTAAGTATATACAATTCGCTTGACTATTCTAATCAGGCACCTAAAGGGACCATGCCTGTGTTCTCTCCAACCACAGTGGGTAGCTTGAGGTGGCACGCCGAGTCCCCTCCATGAAAAGACTAGAAGCCTATCTTGCCCCTGGTCATGGAGTAGCCCAGCTTGGCTTCGTTGTTAATGAAGGACATGAGCCCCACGTAGGTCTCGATGAGGAGTGGGCGCTCCAGCACCAGCACGCTGTTAGCCTGGCCTGGCAGTGGGCTTTCCTTCTGGGCTTTCTTGACAGCTTGGATCAGGAGAGCCTTGAAGCTTTCCAACTTTAAAGAGAGAAGAAACATGGAGCCTTAACCTTAAGGCAGACAACGGTACTCCACTACACGGGGAAATGAGGATTCTGAGAAGTCATCAGGTCAAGTAATAAGAGCAGTGTGTCACCAGGTGACTCATCTGTCCAAACGTCATTCGACTCTAGATAGTACTGCTCTGTCACTAGAGATACCATAAAGAGACTCAGCACATGCCCTGAGGTGATACGAAGTACACTGAGCATGTGACCTACAGCACCATGGCCACACACGCTGCACACTGGTGTGCTGTGCACTCAAGAGACCAGCAGCATCACGGATGGAGAAATTCATGAGGACTATGACGTCACCCAGTGACGGGACTTTCTCAGCCCTACCATAACCTGTCTGGAATGCATGTACGCAATGCACTGTGTGCTGCACGTGTGCCCTTTTGAAGGATCTCGGGGCTCCCTCAGCACCTCCCAAGCACCCGCCTGCACCAGCAGCAGCAGCGCCTGCACTAGCACCTGCAGAGCCTCACCAGGACTGCAACTCACCCCCTCTAGACTGAGCATCCTGCAGCGGGATGGGGGTCTCCCTGTGTTCCGAGGCCCCACTATCAGGACCTGCACTTGAAGTGCTCACGCTCACTGCTGGCCCCGGGCCTCGGATCTGCTTACGTGGCACAGAGACGCAGTCTTCTCATCCATGCCAGCCATGGGGTGTTCTATGAAGGTGGCGTAGGGCATGTTTGTGGACCAGGGGTTCCATCTGTTGATGAAAGAAGGGCGGCTCTGCTTGTCCCACTGAATGCGAACCCCAAAGCCTTCTCGCCTGACGGAAGAGGGGAAGAGAGCCTTGCTTACCACCGGCGTCCAACACTTGCAGCCAGCTGCTATCAGGGAAGGCAGGGACAGCTGGGGTTTAGGGTAACAACAGCCTCCACTAAGTGCTACAAATGCCTTCTGAGCGGAAGAAGTTCATGTCTTGGTGAAGTTAAGACTCATCTTTACAGCCAGTGAAACCGGCATGCAGTTCAGTCTGGCCAAAATTATGGATGTGTTCCAGAATGCTTATGCTCGCAGCCGTTAGCATCCTGGATTCCATAGACTGGGCTCAGGTGTGTGGGCCTCTTTTTAAGTTTTTCAAGACAGGGTGTCTCTGTGTAGCCCTGGCTGTACTGGAACTTACTTTGTAGACCAGGCTGGTCTCAGATTTACAGAGATCTGCCTGCCTCTGCCTCCTGGGTGCTGGAATTAAAGGTGTGTGCCACTACCACCCAGCAGGTATGGGCCTCTTAAGCTTCAGAATACTTCTTTTATAGCAAGCTGACCAGCTCTTGAAAACTGGCTCTTAGATGCTTTCTAATGTATCCGATTTTTAGTACGTTCAATCAATGAATCAGTCAACCTGCTTTTCTTTTAAACAGGAATCCTGTGTTCCCATCCTGCTGGAGGTAAAATGCCCGGTCTGGGGAGTGTTCAGTACTTAATATAGCTTTTACCAGTGGGCTAGGATTCCACAAATCCTAACTGGTAACTGGCTTTTAGTGCCGGCAGCTCTTTTAAGGTGGCACTGGGCAGCCCTCAAGTCAGTTTCTATTTTAAGGCCCTTTCCACTGGTCCTTCAAGATGAGGCCTTTAGCACGCAGAAGTGTGGAACAAAACCACTTACAGGGTTCGCAGGGGCCCTGCCGTGTAGTGCGCTGGTGCACCTACTTGTTGAGCGACTTCGGAGGGAACTGGAACTCTCCACAGGAGATGGTGTCCACCGCGCTGAGAGCCACCCTGACCACCTGCTGGCACTGAAGGCTGATGAAGTCATACTTGCAGATGAGCAGTGACTGGTCGGTGACCAGCACCAGCCGCTCCTTCTCGTTGTTCCAGTGGTCCACCCTGGAGGGGAGAGGGACCACCTGTCACCAGGGCCCCCGCCCGCTGCCCACCCGGCGGCCGCGAGGCGAGGCTCCCACGCGCACTCGCGCAGGCTTACTCGGTCAGCAGCCACACCCCCTGGATCTCGCCGTCCTCTACGGGTCGCACGACGGCGCGGATCTCCTCCACCGCCTGCTCGATGGTGCCGGGCCGGAACACGAAGTACTCCTTGACGCGGGCGCGGCGTGTCGGGTCGTGGACGCTCAGCGGCCACAGCGTCTGGCGCAGCGGCGTGCCAGTCCCAGGCCGGCCCGCTCCCGCATCCTCGCCGGCCGCCAGCAGCGCCGTGGGGCTTGTGCCCGCCGAGTCCACCGTGTCCCGCAGCTGCAGCATCGCGCCGCCGCCACCCGCCGGCCCCACCGACGCGGCCGCCGCCCCGGCGTCCGTCCGTCTGCGACCCGCCCTTGCCCGCCCCGCGATTGGCTCGCTCCCTAGCTGTCTCCTGCGATTGGCTGCAGCGCGCTGCCGTTCAGAATCACCGACGCCGTGGGCCGGAAGCAGCCGCCACGCGCGGAGGCACTTCCTGTTTACTCGACAGGAAAAGGTGTAGGTTACTGGGAGTCTCCTGGCTGAGGACCAGGAAAGGGAAGGCTCGGTCCGGCTCGCGCCGAGGGCGGGGTGGCGCGAGGGGCGTCGGCTCTACGCCCTTCACCTTTTCCAAGGTTATGGTACGTGCACTCTGGCGTGTGGCGCTCCGCGGAGGTGTGCGTACCGCGGGAGGGGGTGTTAGCATCTTGGGGTTGCGGGTGCTTCAGTGTGGACGCCTCAGATGTAGGCGTCTCAGGGTGAGCTGCTTGCCTTGTGTGCACGCATATCCGGATGGGCACCTTGGGGATGTTGGTACCTAAGGTGTGGACACCCAGGGCCACCTTGGGTGTGTGGCTTTCTAGGGTCTGTGCACACTGGTGGTGGGTACCTCAGGGCTGCATTCTAGGGTGTGTGCGGGGCATCTGTTCACATTGGGCATGACGCCCCCAAGTAAAGTTACCGAATCACAGACTGTGCCACTGTGAGGGATTTGGAAGAGAACGTTGGATGACTCGGGCCCCGCAGCTCCTCTCCGGAAGATAAATCCTCTTTAGCGCACTTCATCCAGCCCGGCCGGTTCACAGCGGGATAATGGCTCCCTTTGAGTGGACGGTGTATGTAAACGCTTCGTAATCGGCACGTCGCCAGGGCACTCCATTTGTCTAGACGCCGGACACAAGCCTGGGCTCAGCTGTCCTTCCAAGAGCCTAACTGCCCCCCCCATGTCACCCTACATTGCACTGTCCCCAACAGGCTCCGAGGGCTGTGCATCCATGACAGTTTAAATCTTCACCCAAGTGGTCACTTCTGACTTCGGCATTCCTGTCTCATTCCCTCTTACTCCCTCCTCGCCCCCAAAGCCTTTTACCTCCTATGTCCTGTGTTCAGTTAGGGTCTCCTGGTTCCAGACACCCTCCCGAGAGAGACTTCAGTCCACCAGGGCTCTGTGTTTTTTGCCTTTGCGTTCTTATAGCCCTGTTTGCACCTGCCACTCTGCTCCGTGTCTGTGTGTGTGCACAGGCGTATGTGGAAGCTGTACTTGGCAGGGAGGTTTGTGGATCGAGCCCCTTGCATGACTGGCACTTTGGGCTCTCTAACCATGGCAGAGTTCCACCTACTGTTGTACATGCTAGGGTTGGGGGAAGGGTTCGGAGTGATCCTGTAAGAGCCTGCAGCCACAGGACACCAGATACACGGACCAACCAGACCTTCTGTCTCTGGAAACTCCCCGCGCTGGCGCTGGAACTTACTTGGGGACCACACAGCATTCCTCTATAGTCACTACTATGTCAACCCTGGCAGTAACAAAAGGTGCTGCAACACTTTAGTGCTAAGATTGCACAGCGTGCAAAGTGTGGTAAGAACCGCTCCTCCTCCTGTAGACTGGGGGCACCCATGCGTGCGTGTATGCGTGTGCGCGTGTATGCGTGTGCGCGTGTATGCGTGTGTGCGAGCACACACACACCTATGTTCTCACTATAGGCCAGTCTTCCTCTGTCAACCAGTACCCCAGAGCAGTCCCTGCGGTTGCTTGGGCAGCCTAAGTTAGTGGGGCTATGGCCACTGCCAGCTTCTTGTGCTCCTTTCAGTACGGAGGGGCAGGTAGCACCCTGGCCGTCTGCTTCTGTCTCCCATCAGTTCTCTGTACCTCTGTGTCCTTGTCTCAGTGGGGCCATCGTGTCTCCTGTGGCTGCTGGGAGCGCTGAGTGAACCAGTGCTGTGTTGCTGTAACTTCTGAGATATGCTCACCCCAGACAAGGCACTAACGACCCAGCAGAATAGCACTTCTACACAAGGGCAGCTGAGCGTTCTGACTTTACGGGGCTCAGCTGTGGGAACAGAGATGAGGGGTTACTTGTAGGAATGTAGATGACCCCTCCAAACAGCTGTACCACCAAAAAGACCGCCCCAGCATGGGCGATGCCCCCCTCCACCCCCGTTCGCCTTATACCCTTGGTGAACTGTATGTAGCACCTCCATCTATGAACGCAGCTGGGACAGAATTACAACGGGGGCGGGGGGGGGCGAAGGCTGTGGCCAGAATCTAAGAGGAGACTCTGACAACCTTCTCCCAGCTCTCTCTGCGTGGGACGCTCAGTAGGCTGGTCCTTGAGTGTCCCTTTGTACACCCAAGCTACTCTGCTCCTGTAGCTAAGCCCTACACTCTTAACTGAGCCTCTGCTGTGGGCCAGCAAGGTTCCAGTCGGCTTCCCTCGCTCCAAGTTTCAGAGGCAGGGACTGCCATGTAGCAGTTCCCTCTAGAATCTGGAGGGAAGCTCATTAACACTCCAAAGTGTTAATGAAAGTGACCAGCGCAGAACCCTGCCCCTCACAGGGTTACATACGCAGAGGAACCCGCCGAAGGAGACTCGGATCCATCCAGCTGCCTGCAAGCCACTCAGGAAGCTCCATGGTGCCTGCTTTAGGAATTGTCACCCACGCTAGGATGGGCTTTCAGTGGTACAGCTGCCTGTGAATTGTCCATGCCCTAACCCCTCACCCATAGCCCTCTAACCCCGATAAATCTACTGGCTCACCAAGTTGAAACTTGGTAGTACCCTTACCAAGGTCTGTCGTCAGGTCTTGTCATACCAACATAGGACTAGCTAGAACTTTGACCCTTCCAAACCAGTGCCCATGCTCTGGGTCCACCCTGGCCCTGTGCCTTAGGCTCCTGGATAGTAGGGGAGGAGAGAACCAAGCTCCCCCTGCCTCCTGTGTGCTTCCACTGACAGTGAGCACAGTTCTTCAATGTCATAAACCAGGGAGGAGCTGCACTGGGGCAGCAGCTGTGTGTCCTATCCAAGGCCCAGAGAGTGGCAGCCTTTGTCCCAAGCTCACACACCAGCAGCGGAGGGTAGAAAGTGAGCCACAGTGTGAGAATGTTCTGCCAGGGCCAGAGCTTTGGGGACCAAGGTTGTGGGATTAGGGTTAGCCGGCCCTGGCCGAGTTTGCAGGGAAGGGGCAGCCCCTGAACTCCTTCCTGCTAGAGAAACAACAGGATGTGGACACTCAAGACATCCTGACCCAAGCCTAAGACTGGCTTTGAGAGGGAAAATGGCCCCTTCTGCTTGGAACAAAGTGTGGAGCAGCTAGGTTGGGTGCAGAGAAACAGGAGTGAGGAGCATCCAGAGACCCTGCCTTAGGGGTTCTCAGAAGAGCTAGAGGCTTGGTAAAGATGGTTTAGAACAGCAGGGGATAAGGGGTGGGGGTACCGATTAGGGACAGTGTGGAGGTGTGCGTGTCCACATTTGTTTTGGGGCCAGGGTGGGTGCACTCGGGTACAGCAATAGTCCTCAAGGGAGCATTTGCCAGGAACACTTCCTTGTCTGTAGAAACGGGTCAGACTGGCACAGGTATGCTGGTGTTGGTGGAAACCACCAGGCCCCTGTGCCAGAGAGGAAGAACTCTGAGGAGGAAAGCCATGTAAGGTGTCTGTGAGGTCCGGCTCCCGCAGGGTGATCAGCAGTGTGGCTGGGTTGGTGGAGCTAATGGTCGGCTAAGCTCATATGGTCCAAAGTCCTCTAGCAGTCATCATGACATAGGTTAGATTCAGGAGTGAATGACAGCCTAAGATGGCTTTAGCATTAGACCTGTAGTCATCAGGGCTCGTCAGTCAGCCTGCAAGACCTTTTATAGTGCGGCTTCTTCAGAGAATCTAGTTCACAGTGCTGAGGTCTCCGGGACACTGCTAGGAGCAGCCGTGATGACATAGATTCCCACACGGGCTCCTGTCTCTGTGGATATGGGGAAGGAGCTGAGCATCCATAAAGCTGAGAACTGACAGAGGAGGGGCGGAGGGTTGACTGAGTGCACATAAGACAAGAAGCAGATGTCATTCTGTGGTATGCACACATCCAGGGTTTAGGGTAAAGCACCATGGCCCGTTTCAGTGTGAGGCCATGGGAGAATCACAGCTAAGCAGGTGTTCCACACCTGTTCCCAGCAGAGGGCACAAGCAGCTGGAGCCTGCTTGTCTAGGCATATCTTAAGGTTGAAAAACCAGACTGTCCGCCATGACAAAGGCCATGTATCAGAGAAGGGGAGGATGGGAAATGGGGAGGGGGACAGCAACACCCTGCACCAGCCTGTGGGGAAAGGGCAGGAATCTTCAGATTGGGGACTACGAGAACCATGGCTTCACAATGTGACATCTGCACACTGACAGCTGGCTTCTGCAGATGTGAAAATAAGCCTGTCTCACTTTGACTACCGAGTCTCCGGTGTTCTCGCTATGAGTAAGGACCATTATGTCTCGTGTGGGGTTGCCAGCACAGACCACGGACCGGCTTGTTGGAAGCGACAGAAGCACGCAGTGAGGTTCCTGAGACCAGACGACCAGAACCACAGTGTGTGTGTGTCTGTGTGTCTGTGGGTGGGTGAGCGGGCCGGGGGGCTCCTCTGACACCCGAGGACACATGTCTTCCTTTGCCCTTCCAGCTTCCTGTGCTGCTAGCCACTCTGGGTGTCCCTCAGCCTGTGGCTGCCTCTCCCTGTTGGCTGTCTCCACTTCCTCATTTGTAAGGGTTCCTGACGTGTTGGTGCAGGCCCACCCTAACAGCCTCCCCTTCACCTGGTCGTCACAGAACACTCTGTCTTCCAAAGATGATCAGTCACTGATACTTGGTGGGATTTGAATGTACCATTAGAAGGTACACAATTGATCTGGTAACGGTGGGTTCATCCAGGTGCAAGTGGTGAGCATTCCATTTAGATGATTCCCCACATGGGCACACAGGGCAGGGGCAGGGGCCAGGGGTCAATGATCCAGACTAGGAGACTGTGGTTTGGGGCTCCAGAGCTTAGGTTGGCCTTGAGGCCCAGTTCCCAAAGTGGTCAGCAGATGGCGCAACGACCCACACTCAGCCTTCCCGGGGAGGCCCCGACTTCAAAGCTTGGCAGACTGGGTGTTTTGGTTTTTGAAGACAGGGTTTCTCTGTAGCTTTGGAGCCTGTCCTGGAACTCGCTCTGTAGACCAGGTTGGCCTCGAACTCACAGAGATCCGCCTAGAAGCACCATTGGAAGTCGTCCACAGGAGGCTGCAACAGTTCTTCCGGTGTTGCCCGTAGTCATTGACTCAAAGCATCCACAACGATTTACAGGTAACTTTGACAAAGAACCCGGTTCCCAGGCTGGAGAGATGGCTCAGCAGGTAAAAGTCCTTGCTACCACACTTGAGGACCTGAGTTCAGGTCCTGAGAGAAGTAACTCATGCAGCTTGTCTCCTGATACACACACACACACACACACACACACACACACACACACTTAAAAATTAGTCAAATGCATACACGCATGAGAAAAATCAGCTCCTAACAACTAAGGCACACAGGATTGTGGGCATAAAGCTGCCAGCTCCAGACAGTGTGGCCTTATGGGAAATCAGCCTGACTACAGCCCTGGGTGGCCCTCACAAACTTTCTATGGTAATTTTCCAACAACCGCCATGCCACCAGGAGGGTGATTTCGCTCCTTGTCCCACTGAGTCCAAGAGGGTCTCTCTCTGGAACCAACTACAGCTCCAATGTCCACCTGGTCCAGTGAAGAGGCCTGGGCTTATGCAAGGCGTGTCTAATTGTAGGCCTCCATGTCCCCTGGTGGCCTCAGAAGAACCTCTGTGGGAAGTGGGAGGAATCTGGACCATTTATTTGTTTTAGATTAATTCTCGACTGTCCCAGGTTTCGTGTAGGGCTGGGGATTGAACCCAGGCCTTTGTGGATTATAGGCAAGCACTCTACCAACGGAGCTGCAGCCCCTCCTCCACACTGAGGTCTTGCAAGGACCCTTCCCTGATTACGACAGGTAAGGCAGGCAAGGGCTGAGAGTCCTAAGACATGCCCAGGCTGTACATGCAAGGCGTGTCTATCAGGAGACCTCTATGTCCCCATGTGGCCTCAGTTGGCCCAGGGCAGGCCCTGTAGGGAGAAGTTGGGGGTCTTGGCTGCCCCAGGGCAGGCGGCCAGTAACCCGCTGTGGACATCCATCTCTTCAAGTGAAACTTGCACCGTCTGCCAAGGGTAGTTTGTGTTAGGTTTCTGCTGCTGCCGCCGCTGGACAAACGACCCCAGGCTCACAGCTAAGCCCACTGAAGAGCATTGCATTACAGCCCTATACCCCAGAAGCCTGAGGTTGGCACATCTGCAGTCCCTACCAACCCAGCCATCTTCTCAGTCGTCTCCCTCTGGCCTCCAAGGATCCATGCTGTTGGGTTTGGAACCCATTCCGATAATCTAGGATGATAATATGAAACTGCTCAGTAAGTTCACCAAAGACCCTGTTTCTAAATCCAGCCCCACTGGGAGATGTGAGGATAAAGACATGGAGTCCCCCTTGGGAAGCTATTCAACCCAGATGAGCCATCTCCCCAGCACCTCAGCCTGTCGTATGAATGGATGCCATTTTGGCATGTAGTAATGACTAATAACACGTGCCATCCTGGACCTTCCTCCATCCTGCTGGTGCCCCACTTAGTCAAGGGTAAAGATGATAGGTAAGGGCCTGTGATGGGTCAGGCAGGCCCACGTCCAGAAACCACGTGTAGCACTGCTGGCTTGCATTTTACCAAATTGATACTAGCTAGAGATATTTGGGAAGAGGGAACCTCAACTGAGAAAACGCCCCCCCCCCAGCCAGACTGACCCGTGGGCAAGCCTGTGCAGCCTTTTCTTGATTAAAGAGTGATATGGAAGGTCCCAGATCATTGTGGGTGGTGCCACCCAGGGCAGGTGGTCCTGTGTTATATAAGAGAGGTTGAGCCAGCCACAGGGAGCAACCAGTAAGCAGCACTTCTCGACGGCCTCTGCTTCAGTTCCCATGTCCGGGTTCCTGCCTTGAGTGCCTGCCCCGACTTTTCTCAGTGATGGAGTGTGTCCTGAGAGTTGGAAGAGAAATAAACCCTCTCCTCTCCAAGTTGCTTTTGATCGCCGTGTTTTTTTTTATTTATTATGTATACAATATTCTGTCTGTGTGTATGTCTGCAGGCCAGAAGAGGGCACCAGACCTCATTACAGATGGTTGTGAGCCACCATGTGGTTGCCGGGAATTGAACTCAGGACCTTTGGAAGAGCAGGCAATGCTCTTAACCACTGAGCCATCTCTCCAGCCCGATCACAGTGTTTTTTATCACAGCAGCGGAAACCATAGTTAGGACAGTAGCTGTGTACTCGCTGAAGCAGTACAGGCTGCATATTCAGTTATTCAGACATGGTGGAACCTGTCTGTGATCACAGAAGTTGTGTTTCCATATCGTGCAAGGTCAGGAAGGCACAGAGATAAAGCAACTGGTGCAGGCCCAACAGCTGGCCACTGCCAGGGTCCAGCCTGGGTCCTTTGCAAAATCACAAGCCTTAACTCCATACTGGGCCACAGCCTATGTGAGTCAACATACCTAAGGGGCCTTTTCATCTGCTGGATCCCCGGCGGCGGCAGGCAGCAGAAATGCTGCAGGTCCCTAAGTGGTGGCAGGTAGTGAGCCATGTGGTGGCAGGCAGGGGGCAGCGGGTCCTGAGAGCAGTCAGTCCCAGACCACACGGCAGGTCTCTGAAGGTGGCTGGTCCCTGGTGGTGAGCCATGTGGCGGCACACCATGCGGAGTGAGGTTGGATAATATTTATTTAGTGGTTATGGAAGGGATGGCTTGTCTCTTAAAGAGACAGAACAATCATTACAGTTTTATTCTCACCGCAGGTTTAGAGCTTTAGAAACAGGTGCGAGAATCAGCAAACAGCAGGCTTCTAAATGAGTTGTTTGGCATTTGGGTGGGGCCCCAGGCATAAGCTTTGCTCTCTGGAGAATATCCCTGGCTGTCTCTGGCTTTTGCCAATTGTTTTTGGTTATCACTGATGATGTCCTCTGCAGAAAGGGGACTGTGGTCAGCTGCATGATAGTCCCCAAAGGTACCTTGGGTGTTTGTTTCTTTTTGCTTTTTGAGCAAGGGTCTTACCATGTTGCACAGACTAGCCACAAACTCAGGGTCTTTCTGTCTCAACCTCTGTCGTGGAGTCCTGGGATCACAGACAGGTTCCACCATGTCTGTGGAGACAACCTCTGATGTCAGTTAGGTTGACCTTTCACCTGTTAGAAGAAGTAGCCATGCAAACCCAGTCGAGACATAAGCTTATTTTCTCAGGGTGGTGGCCTTTGGCTCAGCAGCTGATGTCTCTGTAGCTTCAGGGGATGCTCTCTCTTCCAGCTCCTGCAAGATGCATCAGGCTGCAGAGCAGGGCGGCCAGCATGGCTCTGGGAAAGGAGGGAGCGGTTTGCTTTGGAAATTAGCACTGTGGTTTGAGCCCTCTCCCTCCCTACATTATTTTTCCTCCAGCCAAAGACGATTTTAATTGTTTCCAGCAGAGAATGAGACAATAACAATGAAAAGTATTGTCTCCTCAGGGCACAGCGCTGCAGGCCTTTAATCTGAGCAGCTGGTAGGGGCAGGCAGAGCTCTGTGAGTTCAAGGCCAGCCTGGTCTACATAGGGAGTTCCAGGACAGCCAAGGCTAGTGAGAATTAGAAAAAAAAAAGTCAATTTTAGGCTAACAAGAGAAGGTTATTTTCTAGGTAGATAAAAGGAGCCACAGCCACGACTCCTGTCTGTCTGGGACAGACCTCCAAACAAAGTCCACCCCTGAGTGTCACCACACTGCTGGGTGGGAGGCATGGTGACAGGGTGGACTGAGGAAGGAAAAATCGAAGATCCTAGGATGTGTGTGCTGTGGCAGTGGGCTCGGGCCAGGGTGTGGACGCAGGTGTGGTGGCGCACGCCTTTAGTCATAACACTCAGGAAGCAGAGGCAGGTGGATCTCTTATAGTTCAAGGCCAGTCTGATCTACAAAGAGAGTTCTGGGATAGCCAGGGCTACAGAGAAACCCTGTCTCAAACAAAACCAAATTGTGTGTGTGTGTGTGTGTGTGTGTGTATTTACTGTTTTGCTGTATGTATAACTGTGTACCACATGTGTGCCTGGTGTCCACAGAGCTCAGAACAGGACATGGGATCCCTTGGAACTGGAGTTACAGAGAGTTGTGAGTGGCCATGTGGGTGCTGGGAATCAAACCCCGGTCCTCTGGAAGAGCATTCAGCTCTCTTAACCACTGACCTATCTCTCTACCCCCCAGAAGTTCAGGATTCTGTAATTCAATCTGTATCCCAAGAATGGACTGAGCAGACCCTGAAGTGGAAGGTGACATGTGGCTAGTTTCAAGAAAGGCTAAACCTGAGTGGGCCACCAGTCTCCTGAAGCCAGCATGTGGTCTTTCAATACGTGCAATGTCCACAAGGGGGCGCAGTGTCAATAGTCCAGTTACTGTGGAAATCCTGATAATTCTTAAATTAACACATTTAAAGCAATTACAGCTAAATTCCAATGCAATTTAACAGGAACTGGACAGATTAACCTCCAAATTAATTTGTAAGGATGACCAAGAATTACCATTATATGGAAGGACGACCAAGTTCTCATAGTGCCGACAAGATGGCTCAGCAGGAAAGGTGACGGTTGAAAACCTGAGGGACCTGAGTTTGACCCCTGTGACACATGTCGGAACCAGTCCCATCGCATTGTCCTCTGATCCCCCCCCACACACTGTGACACATGCACTGCCCAATAAATGAATAAGTCTAATTTAAAAAAATTAAGAAAAAGAATACTGATATTATTTGCAGGGAAAACCAAGTTACAAACTTCAAGGATCTACATATCCAGCTACGTGAGCCGTCGCCCAGAGCTATCACAAACATCTCCATGGCCAGCCCTTGCCCCTCCTCGTTCCAGCAAGGAAGCAAACATGGTACAACAATCCGGGCTGGAGTCACTGGAAATACTCAGAAGCAGGTGCTGTTTGTGTCGAGCTAGGAGAATGGGGTGCTGGTGGTAGCCAGCTGACCGGCTAGCTGGCCATATTCCCTTAACAGCAGACACTGGGATGGACTCCACATGAAAGAAATGCACACAGCAGACTCAACAACAGAACACAGCCGTCTTTCGGAGCAGAGTGCTTATTGACTTTTCCACACAGGTTTACAGAAGGATATTATCATGCACATACTTGATGAACTCGGAGCATGCTCTTTCCCCTTGCTCCTCTGCTCATTTCTGGGGGATGGAGCGACCCACTGAGTGCATAACTCACAGAGCTAGGCCGCTTGGTTAACCGTGTTATGACTCACTCTGGCCCACGATACAGTTTGAAACAATTATGTCATGAAAAAGCAGCAAGGTAGCTAAGTTTTGGAGAATATTTGTTATGTTTAATTCAGTAGCTGTAAAAGAAAACCTGCTCGTTGTGAGTTATAACAGTGCATGAAACACACGTGTGTGGTGTGTTCACACACATGCACTCTGATTTCTAGTTTTCTGGGGTTTGTTTGATTTGTTTTTTGACATAAGGTCTCATGTAGCCCAGGATGGCATTGAACTTGCTGTGTAGCTGAGGATGACCTTGTACTTCTGCTCTTCCCGCCTCTACCTCCCCAGTGCACACCTAGTTTGTGTGGTGCTGGGGACTGGACCCAGAAAACTATGCAGCCTCTACCATGCAAGCCTCTACCAGCTGAGTCATAGCCCTAGGTTCTGATTACTTTTTTTTTTTTTTTTTTTTTTTTTGGTTTTTCGAGACAGGGTTTCTCTGTGGCTTTGGAGCCTGCACTGGAACTAGCTCTTGTAGACCAGGCTGGTCTCGAACTCACAGAGATCCGCCTGCCTCTGCCTCCCGAGTGCTGGGATTAAAGGCGTGCGCCACCACTGCCCGGCGGTTCTGATTACTTTTAAGATGACAAACTCTTAGTGTCCTGATTACTCAGCTGCTGTACTGGGAATTAGACACTCTTTTTTTTTTTTTTTAAAGTTTATTTATTATGTATACAACATTCTGCCTCTATGTATGCCCACATGCCAGAAGAGGGCGCCAAATCTCTTTACAGATGGTTGTGAGCTGCCATGTGGTTGCTGGGAATTGAACTCAGGACCTCTGAGCCATCTCTCCAGCCCCAAATTAGACACTCTTTAGGCAATCAGATGCTCACAGGAGCCAGACTGGGCAAGGAAAGGGTCTTTGGGCTGAGACTCTAGATAATACCAGTCCATGTAATGGGCTTTGCTTGGACATTTGAGTGATGCTCACACAGGGTCATAGGAGCCAGACTGGACAGGGAAAGGGTCTTTGGGGCTGGGGCGAGACTCCAGACAACACTAGTCTATATGATGGACTTTGATTGGAGATGTGAGCTCCACACTACAGGGTCCTGCCTACACCTGACCCGGAACAAGGACTCTGGGAATAGTGGACGGATCCCACTCTGCCCATGTGTATTCCTCCTGCTTTAAATGACAGCTGGAGGCTGGGCGGTGGCGGCACACGCCTTTAATCCCAGCACTCGGGAGGCAGAGGCAGGCGGATCTCTGTGAGTTCGAGACCAGCCGGTCTACAAAAGCTAGTTCCAGGAGAGGCTCCAAAAGCTACAGAGAAACCCTGTCTCAAAAAGCCAAAAAAAAACAAAAAAACAAAAAAAAAATGACAGCTGGGAAGGACACAGCTGCCATGAAAGGGGGTGTGCAGGTGTCTCACCCTAACCACAAGTACTCCAACAGGAAGCACCCCACTTCCTGTCTGCCTGACCACCTGACACCTGCCAGGACTCTTCACACAACAGAGAGTTGGTGCCTGGACAGGGCACAGACAAAGCTAGAATAACCTAAGGCCAATAAAACTTGATCCAGGAAAATTGTTAAATGGGGGGGGCTAGAAATTCATGCACGAGGCCATGTACTTTTGTAAAATCAGCAAAACTCATTTCCTTTGGTATTATGTTTCTTCAGTAAGGTCCCCTCATAGGTTTCAGGAAACTAAACACCCAGACCGAGCCCCACTGAGAGATTCTCTTTCTCACTCAGGACCACCTTTTTCCCTCTGATGAGCAGATGAAAAGATGGCTCACCCACCCCCAGACCCTGGTCCTGGGGCATGGTTTAGCAGAGGAGACAGTGAGCTTTTTCAGGGTCCCAATCCGATCATGCATGTACACTCTACTGACCGCGCACTCATAAGAAAGCCAGCTCCAGGAGAGAAAGGGGTGCTTAGAAGGAGCCAACAGATGGGCCCACTGCACTTTCGGACTTGGGGAGACAACCCTGTACTTCTCCGCAGTGGAGGCCCCTAACTGAGGTGGGGTACTCAATGATTTCTTGGGTGCAGACACTTGGGAGGCCAGTACTTTAGAGTCATCCAAGGCTTGAGACGGCCTCTGTTACTAAGATCCAGGAAGGAGCCCGTGATGCACTCAGGCAGAAGAGGGAGATCTGGTCTAGAACAGGGTAGGGCAAACTAGGGTCCTGTCCCGTTTGGGAAATCAGGTAGCAAGTTCTAGGACCAACTGTCCTCCAGCCCACCCCCCCCAGCTTCCTTCTTCCCTCCCTCCCTGAAGCCAGGCTCCCGTGGTAGTGGTGGTAGTGTTCAGATCTGCAGGTTGTAGTCTTGTAAACAGAGCCTCTGCTCCCTTCCTTGCCCCCATGGCTCCCCACTTGGGCCAGCAGCACCCATGCCCATTAATGCGACTGCTGTCTTCTGAAATGGGAGTGAGCCACGTCTGCACCTCCACTTCCAGGTCCCTTGGCCAGAGGTTCCCTCAAGCACTTGCCATTAGGAAGAGGACATTGGAACACCTACCTCACTCCTCAGAGAATGGTGGAGGAGGGAGGTCTTCAAAGGAGGACAGGCTAGGCCTACCAATCATGTAAAGGCAGGCGCACCTCTCCAGCAAGACAAGCAGGGCCTGATGCTCACACACCTGCCTGCAACCAGCGAGATCCTCTACTGTGCCCTTTTGAGCCAGTCCCAGCTCAATTTTCAAAAGGTAAGTCCTGGCCTAAGAGACATCATGACTAGCGCTGGATAGTCTGGCCCTAGCCTTTGAGCAAGTCACATCAAACCCAAACCAGAATTAATGGACAGCAGACAGCCCGGAGCAGGGAGTGGCCTCGCCTTCTAGACCCCTATGCAGGTGCCTGGTGGGACCTACACGCCCACTCCACCCCATGCCACAAACCCAAAGCACTCAGCACAGAACTAGGAATATAAATGCCCAGACGGTGGTGTTACCTATGTCAGTACCAAAGGCACACAAAAGCTGCCCTCCCCCCACGTCATTCCTCCCTACTTCTGGGGCAGCGGAGGCGGGGCGCAGAATGAGGGACCAGAGGACGGTGAAAGCAGCCTCGGTGGAGAGAAGTCAAGGACGCGCTTACCGGGTCCCCAGGTCATGGTAGAGTCTGTTTGCGAGGTGTGCGACGCTCAGGTCGGACAGGACTAGTCAGTTGGACGGGACCGGATCTGGGACTCTCTGCCGGAGGTGGGCAGAGAACGCACAGAGGATGCTCAAATGGAGACAGAAAAGCGACCTTAGTCTTGTGGTCAGGATCAGGAGCCGTGGAGGGGAGGGGCTGGCGCGGGGCTGGAAGTGGGCTCTCTCTATTGAGACGGCCTGGGCGGGGCAGAAGGCGGAACGGGCGTGGCCTGGACTGGGGGTGGGGCCGAAAAGGGGCGGGAGCCGGGGCGGGGAGGGGGCTGGGGTACGGGCGAGGGGCGTGCGGCGGGCGGGTCTGAAGTCTGGGGCATCCCGCTCCGAGTTCGCTCTCCATCACTCCTGGCAAGTGTCTGCGGAGCGGAGCGTGAAGTTTCAGCGCTCGGGGCAGCGGCACCATCCGCACCTGCGGCGACCACGCGCCCCGCACCTGGCGCGGCTCGGTTGCGGCGTCCCGCTGTCCTCCAGGGCATGGCGCGCGTGAAGACCGGGTCTCGCGGCCGCAAGAGCCGCCTGTGAGTCGGCGAGCAGAGGACCGAGTGGGAGCGCGATCGCGCGCACGATGCCTGTCCTGGAGGAGGCGAGCGAGGCTTGGCGCGCGGTGGCCCTGGCTCTGCTGCTGCTCCCCGCCGTTCTTGCAGCCGTTCCTCCGCGCCCCCCGCGCCCGCTGCAGCCGAACATGTGAGTAGCGCGAGTCTCGAGGCTCGCGGTAGCGACGCTGACCCGAACAGAGCTCGGGGCTTTGTCCCTGGGGCCCCAGAACAATGGGTTCTTTGCCTTAACCAAGGAGGGTACGGTCTAGACGTGGGGTCCAGGGTTGGATATGGGGCCCTCGAGGCTGCCATAGGACCCCTAGTCTCCCGGTTTCCGCCTCTGCCGTGAGGGTCCTGGAGACTTAGATGGATGCTGAAGTTTGGAGAGGTGAGGAATCCAAGCCCCTGCTGCGCTGAGTCCAGCTGGAGAACTGGCTTGGAGGCGGCCGAGAGGAAGCCGCCTGGTCCCACTTCCTCCCCAAGCTGGTCTCCTGGGGTCTGGGGGCCTGCGCAGGGGCGGGGATGCCCAGAGGGGGCTGCCAGAACTGGTTTGTGTGTTAAACACGTGCGCTCTGGGGCCTCGGGAGAAGGAATTTAGTTCTAGAATGAGCAGGAAGAGAGAGGGTCAGGGAGCCAGAGGCGACGGATTTGATTTTGAAAGATGATTCCCCAACAGGCTGGTTAGCGGTCTCTCTTAAACTGCAAAGCGATCCCTTTGTTGGCCTCAAAGGAAAACCGGTGCGAACTGAGCCCAAGTGGATGAGGTACAGGGATGAGAGGCTTAGGGCCTCCACCTGGCCCTTGCAGGGTGCAAGATGGGACATTGTAAACTTGGCTAAGCTGCTGGGGCTGCATGGGGAGTGGAAAGACCCTTCAGGCCTGAGTTGGGGCTTCCTCTCTGCCAATTAGAGCGCCATTCAGCCACAGAAGGGACTTGCTGCTCCTGTCCAGGGCTGGCACTGGAGGATCCACCTCGTACTTGGCCTTGAGGACAGAGGCATGGCTTCCTGGAGGAATGGGAGAACAAGCTTCTCGCTGGGGCAGGTGCCCTCACCCTAGGTCTTGTCTTTGGTCCTTGTAAAAAGGAGAGCTGGTCTGAGTTGGGGACATCCCACCCGTGAATTGGGAAGTGCATGGGTCCCTGACTTCTGCTGTTCATGTCTCTTAGCTGTGAGTTTGCCCAGAAGGAGCTTCAACCCCAGGACCATTATATCGCAATTAGCTTGATGGGCTAGGGTTGCCAGCCTGCCTGCCCCTTTTCATGATTGAGAGGGGCAGCAGACACATGCTTCCTGAAGTTCTGGGTGGATGGATGCAATCTGGCACATGTGGAAACAGTTGCTCGCCCTTGATGGGTTCTCCACCCAGTCTCCCTGGGAGTGGAGCCAAGGCCTTGCTGGTGTCCTGCTCACCTGGGCCCAGGAAGTCTGAGAAAGTCGTTGGAGCTAGTTGTGAATGGGTATAGCCGGGGAGAGCCTGTCCCTTCCTGCTTGATGCGTTTTCCAGTCCACCTTCCCTTCTTCCTGCAGTGGGGGCTGCATCTCTGAGGTGTGTGCCCCCACTTCCTGACCCCTGTGTTCCCATAGGCCTCTGTTCTCAGATTGTCCATTTTGGGTGGGTCTGAGTTCCAGGTTGGCCAAAAATCCTCCTCAGAACTGCATCCCTCGGGCGTCGGCACATGGGTCCTAGCTGGCTGGCCCAGTGAGGGAGTGGAGATAGCCTTCTGGACTTTGGAGGAGGAGTGCTGGATTTGCTGAGCAGACGGCAGGTGGAAGGAAGCCCGGCAGGTGGAAGGAAGCCCGTGAGGACCGGCTTCCAGGGGTGACTTTGCAGGCCTAATCTTTACTCCCCGCCACGCCACTCAGAGCAGCAGGATAGAGGGGCTGGGAAGGCAGCCAGGGCCCTAGAAAACACTTCTTCCTGGCTGACCCTCTCCGCCCTGCTTGTCTTTCCCCCCTGAGGCGTTCTGATGAGCTGGCAGGGCCTGGTACGGCTGCCACACCTCTTTGGCCAGTGTTCATGAACTGCTGAGTTTTCATGTTACTTTGTCCCCCTGCCCATAGCCCCCTACACCTGGGTGTGCAAGCCGTGGACCTCGGTGGGTTCCAGGGGTAGGGCAGCTCCGACTCCCATCCCCGGTGCTCTCATGAATCTGCGGGACAATGTGGGTGATTCTCTGGCTGCTGTTGCCTGGGGGTGCTCAGATTCAGTGGGTCGAGCCTGGCTACCTGCTCAGGTTTTGCCTCTGACTTTTCAGCTTCGTGGAAGCTTTGCTTGACTGTTTAATCTGGAGCTGGGAAGGACCGCTGAGCAGTGCAAGGCTGGCATGGCTGGCTGCGTAAGGTCTTCCTGCAGCCCCGGTGAGGATGGAGAGAGAGGCTGCCCGGGTGCTGAAGCTCTGAGTCCTGGCTGAGACCATACCACAGTGTTCATACACAGCTTCAAAGCACAGGACTTCTCCCAGGCAGAAGCCCCTTGGGCAGCTATGCTAAGAAAGCCGCCAGGGCTTTGGAATCAGCTAATGACGATGACCCCTCCCACCCCAGGCAGGTCCCTCCGAGCTCAAGTTCCATCTTGCAAGCTCTTTGGGTCTCCTGGCCCTGAGGGCTTAAACAGCCTTGTTCTCTGTGGATCTGTTGAGTAGTCCCTAATGCCCCTCTTCAGGGTGTGGGAAAGCTGGCATGGTGAATGGCTAGATGTCCCAGAAGACAGGAGGTGCCGTGCCTGTGGTGGGGGGCAGAGCAGGGGAACCTCCAGTGACCATCTTGTGCCTGGTGGGAGGCCTCTGAGGGACTTCATCTGCCTTCTCACAGTGTTGCTAGGCCCCAGACAGCCACACACTTGCCGGTGTGCCAGCTGTACCCAGGCCAGGGGAAGTATGCTCAGAGGTGAGCCATGAGGCCAGATGAGGGAGGCAGAGACACATCATCCTCTTGAAACAGGGTCAGGCTGGTTATAGAGTCGGTGTGCCTCCCGCTTCTACACCTTGGTAAAAGGTGCCATTGCCGTGAGCACCCCTGGCCTCTAGGTCCTTCAAAGACTTCCTGGAGCAACATTTTGTGCCTCAACCGATGGCTCTGCAGCTGGGCAGAAGTCCCCTCCCTCTGCTGGCCCTGGGTCTACCTTGTGGTTTGGGCTTTGCCTTCCCTGTCTGGGTGAGAAGCTGCATACAAATACAAGAAACAGAAAGACACCTTCGGCTCAGTGTTTGCTGGGTTCTTCTGGGGCCTGAGCTGAAGCTGTCTTTTTGTCTCTTCCTTCCCTCCCTCTAGTATCTAGTATCCCCCATCCTCACCACATACCTTTGCCTGCACTTCCTAGGAGCAGTGCTGAGCCCAGCTTGTGCCTCCCCGTGTCCCTGTTAATGTCAGTTAACCACCTTGCTGAGTCCCTGTAAGAACTTCGAAACCCCTGGACTGGTCTCTTGTCCATGTGGCTTCCTGCAGACCATCCTCACATGGTGGGGGATGGTGGCCTTCTCTACCTGTCACGGATGTCCTAATGTCCGCTCTGCTGATCTCGCGGGCCTTAGAGAGGCACAGAGCGCAGGGGCAGGAGTCAGAGGGTAGACAGAGTGAGCATGCAGTCAGGGCATGCGACTGTGTGACCACACTGGAGCAGCTACCACCTGGCAGGAAGGGTTCTAAGTGGTTAGGGAAACAGACACCCAGTGTCCCTTCTCCTAGGCCCCACTTTCTGTTGGTCCTCCAATCAGCTGCACTTAGCACTAGCCAGAGGGCAGGGGTGTGTGTGTGTGTGTGTGTGTGTGTGTGTGTGTGTGTGTGTCTCATAGGATCAGGGGTTCCATAGAGGGCACTATCCTGTGGGCACACAGCAAAGTGGAGGCCCCAAGGATCAAAAGACCAGGACCCAGGCCATGGAATGCTGAGGAGGGCTTTCCCTGTGTGGAAACTGCTGCCCTTGTGCAAACCCTTGCCCTGGTCTCTCCTTGTGTTCTCAGCTTGGGATCCTCGGCCCACAACAGGCTCTTGGAAGTCTGGGTTCCCCCATTGCTTAGCTAGCCATCTGAGCAGCACAGAATCTCCGCAGAGCTCAGGAAGAAGAGGGGTCTTTGGTCCAGGTACCATGTCTGGTTGGCAGGTAACTTTAAGACGATTCAGGAGAAATCACTGTCACCTCCTGTCAGGTGATGAAAGTGACCAGCCATCCCTGTGTGCTGATTGATGCCTTGAAGGTGCCTGGTGTCAGCATGGGAGAGGAGGAGGGTGGTGGTGGTTGTGGTCATTGCTGTCATCATTGTCATCAAGGTCACTGTGGTCATCTGTCTTTCTGGGGATTATCAATATGAGGCGGCAAAAACCTTTCCCATCTGACCCTGGGACTTCCCAGCTGCTCTGCCCTGTCTGGGATTCTACCTGGCCACAGAGAATGAGTTCACAGTTATAGCGCACACATGGCGTCCACAGCATGCTCCAGATCCCACTGCTTTGTCCTGGCACCTGAGAGTCCTTGCCCTGCAGTCACCCCAGACTTGAGATGGCTAGCTCCTGCCCTAGATGGGACATTTGGGAGACTGGGGAAGGTATCATGGGACTGGGAGGTCTTAGGACATGTAACGGTCCTATGCCTAGTATTGCTGATGGCTGTGGTGCTGACTCCGCCTTGCCTGTGGTATGACTGATGGAAAGCTAGGGTGTAGATAGTCTGGTGCCATGCTGGGCAGGTGTAGATCCTGCTCCAGGCCGCAAGTCCCTGATGCCATGGCTGGGAGCCCCTGATGCCATGGCTGAGAACCCATGATGCCATGGCTGGGAGCCCCTGATACCATGGCTGGGCAGGTGCAGACCCTGCTCTGCTCTAGGCTGGGAGCCCCTGCTGCAGGCTGGGAGCCCCTGATGCCACTGGGAGCCTCTGATACCATGGCTGGGCAGGTTCAGACCCTGCTTCAGGCTGGGAGCACCTGATGCCATGGCTGGGAGCCCCTGCTGCAGACTGGGAGCCCCTGATGCTATGGCTAGGAGACCCTGCTGCAGGCTGGGAGTCCCTGATGCCATGGCTGATGCCCGATGATGCCATGGCTGGGAGCCTCTGGTACCATGGCTGGGCAGGTGCAGCCCCTGCTCCAGGCTGGGAGCCCCTGATGTTTGTTTTCTACAGCCATCTTGACTGCAGGTGGTCTGTATACTTCCCTGAGGGGGTGGCTTCCCATGCAGCAGAGCCAGGGAAAAAACAAAAATAAAGGCTTTTTGGTCAGAACATCCGTATGGGGGTGGCTGGTCTAGGGCCAGAGCTGCTGGTTGGCGTGGTCCGGGTCTCTTAAGTGCTGCACTTTGGACAGCACCCAGCAGTCACTGAGATATTGAAGTCACTTGGGGAGGAGTGCCTCATTGGGCATGGGGTGGAGGCAGAGGTCAGGGCGAAGCAAAGGAAGCATCTATATTCCCTAGCAGGGACCTCTGCTAGGGTGGGAGGAATACTCTGCTCACTGTATATACCCTAAGGAGAGGGAGGGCTCTGTGCGGAGGATTTCAGGCTCTCAGCAGTATCCCACAAGTTGGAAAATGACTCTGGTCCATGTGTCCTGGTGACCCTTGGTGCTCGGGATTGAGCTCAGAGCCTGGCCATGCAGGTGAGCTACTCACCTGTTTACCAGGCTTGGTCCAATGTAGTGGGTCTTGTCGTCTGTCCCACGGCTTGCTTTTGCATTCCTTGGTCCGTCAGGGGTACAGGCTTGAGTGAGCCTGGGCTTTGCTTCCATTGCTTGGTGAGCGTCTCCAGATTGTCCCTCTAGTTGATTTTCTCTCAGAGGGCTGGAGCTTTTTCTCCCTTTGGTGGGCCTGCAGGGCTGTCTTAGGTCACCCACCTTTGGCACTCTGTGCTCCCCTAGGCTGGCTTCTGGGACAGTTGGAGGGTAGAGACATAAGAAGAACCACTGCCCTGGGTATGGCTGGATAGTGGCCAGAGTTTTTGGTTTTCTCTTTCCTAATTCCTCCTTGAGCCATCTCTACTCCTGGGTCTTGTCCACATACCCCTGTGTATTCTGAGACTACAAGGGAGGCACTCAGGTAGCAGGGGTGAAGGAGCATTATTCTGAGGACCTGGACTTGGGGATCAGCCTGAGTCCCAACCAGGACTGTTCAAAATGGATAGATGATCCTGCCTACCTTGAAGATTCTTAGGGACTAGGGCAGAACCTTATACAACACAGAATCCTGGCAGAAGATGCTGTGGCCATCAGTCTCTCTCAGTCCCCTTGTCCTGGAGTCCAGAGGAGATGCCAGATGGGCATTGTGCTGTGGCCTAATCATAGCTGAATACTTAGCATAGCTCTGGAGGCATGACTGGAGTGGAGAAGTTGAATGTCATTGTCCTTCTTTCCAGGCCTCACGTGTGTGCCGAGCAGAAGCTGACCCTGGTGGGCCACCGCCAGCCCTGTGTGCAAGCCTTCAGTCGCGTAGTGCCCGTGTGGAGATCAGGCTGTGGGCAGCAGGCATGGTGTGTTGGCCAAGAGCGCAGGTACGTGGTGGGCATTCTGATCTACTGGGGGGAACAGTTCTCAGCTAGGACTGCAGCAGTGACCTCTAGGGTCAGACAGTAGGACTGGAGCCCCACCTTGGTTCCATCTCTCATCGAGGATGTGGTCTCTTATTCCCAGACTCTAGAAGGCCTGCTTGGGCAGGCCCTGGCCACTTATGAGGGTGGGGAGGAGCCCTGGTGGTGGTGGGACCTTGCAGGAGAGGTGTGGTGATTGGCCAGAAGGTAGAAGCCTTCCTCAGCCAGCTGAGGTCCCAGCTGGAGATTTTTGCCACCTGACCCCTGGGCCCAGTTCCCAAGCCTGTGAAAAACTTATTGCTCAATGTTTTATTTAAAAATCAAATCTTAAGGAGTGCCTTTGCATAACTCTCCTCCACAGGGCCGAAGGGAAGCTGGGCAGTGGGGGAGAGCCGTGGAAACATTGGGTGGTAAGGGCATGGCAGAGTTGGCTGCAGCCCTGGCTAGGTGGAGGTGTATGTCTGAGGAGGGCGAGTCCTGAGCCGGGCAGGGTGCTCAGCAGGGTGAAGCCTTTAGTGTTGCCTGCTGCTGCTCTTGTGGGAGCTGGGGTTCATGGGGTACCTGGGCCTGCTCTGCCTGGTCTAGGAGCTCCAGAGGCTACTTCAGAATTCAGTATTTGTCGTTCATTAGGGCTGGTGTGGAATAAAGATGGGAAAAAGTACAGTGGAGAAGCCTTGTTTTTCAGGGACTGTTGGTCTTTCTCCTCACTCCGGACAACCAGGGTGATGTCTGAGGTGGTAGGTGCTGCCCGGTGAGGTGCAGACCTAGATGGGGCAGGGCTTGCGGCCCCAGCCTGCAAAGCATAGCAGAACTTCTCCCCATGGAGTGACAGGAGGCAGGGCAGGAGACTTAGGAACTCAGAGGTGAAAGGGGAGGTCTCGACCCAGTCTCAGAGGTCAACATTTTGTGCCTTTTCCTTCCAGCCTGCACATGGCCACGGGTGCACATCACCTCCTTGATGACAGTGAGAGGATCTCACTGTGAGAGTCTTTCTTGACAGACCAGACAGACAGTCAGGTCACCAGGCTAGGAACTCTTCAGATGACATAAAGAGGTCCTTTGAGGCGCAAGGGAGGCGTCCTTTAGAAAAAGGAAGGAAGGAGATAGGTATTCAAATCATAGGGTTACAAGTCCCCTCTTGGAAAGCCCAGCTTGAGTACAATGGCCTGGTTCTGATCTGGTCCCAGAAGCCTGCATTCTGACCTGTTCCCAGAAGCCTCCATTCTGACCTG
>JAQHUG010000212.1:1405085-1416361 GCA_028555095.1 Dicrostonyx torquatus | reverse complement strand
GAGCTGGTTGGTCTAGGCCACTGTGATTGCCACCCTCAGGTAGGGGTAGAGCCAGCTCTCCCGGGTGTGGTGGTTGAGGGGGCAACTCCCGTGAGGGCGGAGCAGCTCCCTGTAGTAGTGAGGTGGGGGGGGCAGGGCTAGCTATCCCAGGGTCAGTGAGGGGTGGGACCAGATCAGCATGTCTCTTGGATTTCAGCACAGATGGTATCCCCCCCCCCCCACCGTGGTGACAGGGCTACTACAGACATCAACACAAACCTCAGCCGCAGCAGGAACATGGACCCAGACATGACCCTCGACGGCAGTTCAGGCTGGAATATCATTATAGCCCCAGTAACAGCAGCGTAGACCACCCAGATCAGTATGGCCCTGGCTGCAGCAAGGCCCTCAGACACCAACATGGTCTCAAAAGGTTGACCACACCCTGGACATCCACAGAGCCCTCGGTAGTAACAGGAGCCACGGGACAGCAACTCAGACACTGGCTGTGGTAGGGCCACTGACCCAGGCATGGCACTCAGTAGCAGCCCAGGCCTGGACATCACTATGACATCTTGTGGCAGCACAGGCCACTCAGATCTGTATGGCCCCGGCTGCAGCGTGACCCTCAGCCCCCTACCTGCGACAGCCCAGACCCTGGGTGTGATAAGGCCACACTGAGTTCCACTCTTATTCCAGTTAGGTGGTTCATTTTTCTTGGACCCTCTTATGTCTAAGCCAGAGCTGCTCAGGGACTGTGTTGGGAATCTTTCTCCTTTCACTGAAGGAGGGGAACATATATATGTACACAGCCAACAAGGTGTCTGTCCTTAGCAGCCAATCTCCATCCTGCTGCATCCAGTCCCTGAGACGACCCTGCAGGGGTGAAGCACTAGCCTGTGATGACTGGGCTCAGCTCGGGGGAGTGTGGACCCAGTGTGGGCTGTGGGGGACAAATGTCAGGAGCTGCCTCAGCTCCATGGCATATGAAGGACACTGTAAAAGAAGTCTTCAAGAGAGTCCAGTCTCTGGAGCACGGTGCTAGTAAGTACCGGCGTGGGTGTGCCGCTCCACAGTTGCCATGGAAACAGAGGAAGTATGGAGTGGGGCACATGGCCTTCTGGGAGGGTGGGCAGTTCTGAGTGAGAAGTGAGGTGGTGGAGCAGTAAGAAGGCAGGGCAGGGTGGAGCTGGAGGATGGGGAAAGCCCTTTCCAGGTCTGTGGTAGCCTGTGTGTGAAGGTGACCACGTGTGTTCCTGGGTAGGAGTAGCAGGGCCCGGGGTAGGAGGTGCGCGGTACCAGGAACGAGGCTGGGATTAGCAGAATGAATGGGAAGGGTGAGGTCAGGGCGGTGGAGGTAAGGAGACTCCTGTGGCTGTGACAACGATGGCAGCTGGGCATCTGATGTGACTAACTCTTCTAGAGTTGATATCTTAGTCTTGGTGACTCTGGCTTGTACCGGTTGGACGCAACTAGCCATCACGGCTGGCAGCCACGATCTGGTATCCAGGGCCTGTGTCAACCATGCTACCTCTCCCAGTTGCCGGCAACCTAGATGTCCTTGGTGTCCGTGGCACGTGGGCTCACTGCTCTGCCTCTGTCTATGTGTGACCTCCTAGTTCCTTCTCCATGTCGGGACACTCCAGTGTGCTTAGGAGCCACCCTAGTCCATGTCTTCTTTTTCATCTTGATGTTGACCCCATTTTCAAGCAAGGACACACTGTAAGGTCCCTTATGGATATGAGTCAGGTGCCACACCATGCAGGTCCTTAACCACGGAGCAGAACAGAGAAAGCACAAGTCAGGGGTGGGGAACCTAGACTGCTAGGACTGGGGTAGGGACTGGCAAGAACCCTTCTGTCCAGCACTGAGAGGTTCTGGGATGCAGTCAGAGTATCAAGGGGGAAGAGATGCCAACGTGGGCAGATGGCAAAGGAATCCAGACCCACTCTACCTTCCAGAAGCTGTCCGCCCAGGACCTCCCTACCCTGGTCCCTGCGTGTGCTTTGTATGTCTAGGGGAAGAGACTCAGGCTCTTGGCTCTGCTCAGGTGACCACAGTCTGGAGGGGATGTGGTGTGACCACTCAGACTGCCTCAAGTCCTGACCTTCCCTGGCCACTCCTGCCTCCTTGGTGCTAGGGAGGGTGGCATTGCCAGGCTGTTCAGGAAGAGGCTAGGCATTTTCTTAGGAAAATCCCTAAGCAGGTGGAGGTACTTGTTGCTATGGCAACCAGGAGGCATGTGCCTCTGATCCTATTTTCCACCTGGGGTCCCAGCAGCCTGGACACTCACAGCTGGATGTCCAGGGATGAGGTTTGGGCTTGGACGTCCAGCTGTTCCAGCTGTTGGTGCATCAGGCAGGTGGCTCCTGCAGGTCTGCTCTTCCTGGGACATCCGGGTCTCTCTGGCTGGCTTGTCAGGGATGTGTTAGAAGAGCTACAGGAAGACCACTTGGACCCCAGCTCCCTCTGCTTCCTGCCTCGGCATCTGCTTTTCCTTTTCTGTTTCCGTTCTGGCTGCTCGTCAGCCCTGTGCTCCAGTGTGGGAACTGGATGCGCCAGGTCCCAGTTCCTGGGCTTCTTTTCCTCCGCATGGACTTAGGGCCTGCTCCACAGTGCCCGCGGGCTCCTGCTGTGCTACTGGGACCTTCTCTTGTTATTTCCTTTAAGTACCTCAGGACACCCAATCACAGAGTCCGCCTCTAGGCTTCCATGGCACAATTTCCAGGCATGTCTACTTAGATGCAGTCCACCCCACTGAACCAGCCCTACTCCCCCTTGTATTAATTCATGCACACAGAGATGCCCCTCCCACTCCTGCGCAGGTAACCACGTGCTCACTTGTATGATATAAGCTCACATGCATATATGTGTTCTGTCACAATCCCTGTCGTAGTCAGTGTTCCATTGCTGTGAAGAGACACCGTGACTATGGCAACTTTTATAAAAGCAAGCGTTTAATTAGGGCTGGCTTACCTTTTCAGAGGTTTAGTCCATTATCATCATGGCAGGAAGCATGGTGGCCCTGCAGGCGGACATGGAGCTGGTGAGGTCCCTGAGAGTTCTAGATCTAGATCCACAGGCAGCAAGGAAAGAGAGTCACTGGGCCTGGCTTGGGCATTTGAAACCTTAAAGCCCACTGCTGGTGACACACCTACTCCAACAGGGCCACACCTACTCCAACAAGGCCACACCCACTCCAACAAGGCCACACCCACTCCAACTAGGCCACACCTCTTAATCCTTCTCAAGTAGTGTCACTCCCTGATGACTGTTTATTCAAATATAGAGTCCATGGGGGGCAACCGTTCAAACCAGCACACTCCCACACAGTACGTGTGCCTACACATGCCTACAGTTGCACACTTTTATGGACCCACACCTGTTCGCACCCACAGCACAGTGTGCATACACTTTAGCTCAGAGTATCTTACTCATACCCGTGACCTCCCACCCAGACTCCTTTCTCCTCCTTCCACTCTGAAAGGGGTCCCACGTGGTTGAGGTCCCTGGTAGAGAGGAGGTGGGGTAAGTGATCAGGACCAACCCAAGCAAGTCTCGGGGTGCCAGCAGTAGGGACAGAGGGATAAGCAGGAGGGCACCTGGGGCCGTGGTGACGCTGACCGTGGGGTGAGGAGCTAGGGGTGGAGCAGAGGAGACACTTGGACAGCTGGTCTCTGGAGTGTCCTCTGGCTTTGGGGGATGGGCAGTGCCCCAGCCTTCCCTCCACCTGCTTGGACTTCAGAGGATGTGGTCTTAGGTGTCCTCTGAGGGAGTTCTGAAGGGTCTCTTGAAGTCAGCAGCTAGGAGGAGGTCCTGGAGGCAGACTTCCTGCCAGGGTCTGGCCCACACTAGGTGTTCAGCAGATTATTGGTGCTTTTGTAATTACTGCCCACCTGTTACTATACTTGATGCTGTGTGTTCGGTTTTTTATAGTTTGGTTGTCAACAATGCCAGCTTGTTGGTTCTCTTCCCTGCTGTCTGTTTCCTCTGCTCTATGCTGGGGACTGAGTCTAGAGTTTTGTTTGTAAAGCAAACACTCTGCCACAGAGCTAAATATATGTGTGTGCACATGCGCGCGCGCGCGCGCACACACACACACACACACACACACACACACACTGCCTGTTTTTTAGCCGTAATTCTGTGCCTCCCATTGGCTTATGAGGTGTGGTACCTCAGGAAACTAAGGCTAAGGTCTGATGTTTGTGAGGGATCCTCAGGTGTGGTTTCCTCAGGCTCCCAGGTTAGGGGCCTCAAAGGGTACTTGTCCACCAATACAGCCAGCTGTGGCTTCAGTGTCAACCCTTTGGAGAGTGATGTAGCCACCATCATGTTGTCCTGACACAGTGACCTACATAAGCACTGTTTGTTTGTTTGCTTTTGTTTTTTCCAGACAGGGTTTCCCTATGTAGCCCTGGCTATCCTGGAACTTGCTCTGTAGACCAGGCTGGCCTCAGGCTCTGCCTGCCTCTGCCATCCCAGTGCTGGGGTTAAAAATGTGTGCCACTGCTGCCCTGCATAAGCTCTGTTCTTATTGCCTGCCGGTCCCACAGGAGCCACACAGGGCTGGGCTTGTCTGCCGCTCCTTGTGAGGTCTTCATTTGCTGGTCCTGACTCAGGCTTCTTTCTCAGCTGGAGAATGTGAGTGAGCACCCACACCAGTTGGGATTCCCCCTTCTCTTGTCTCCAGCACTCTTTGAGCTACCAGAAGTGTGTATTCTTGGTTTGATGCACCCTTTGTCTCAAAATCACGGAGTTAATGTCATCTATATGTGCCCACCTTTGAATGTTGGTCCTCTCTGTCCCCCTAAGATGAAATGACACATTGCCTGTCCATCGAATTGGTCTGCTTTCTTGGTTGACAGACACCATTTCGGTGTTAGTCCTGGCCAAGATCAGGTAGAGCTGGGACCTGCTTTTGGGAGCCTCTGGTTCAGGGCAGGTTAGCTGTCACCCCACCATGGGGTAGGGGCTGGGAAGCAAGCTGAGATCTGGATGGGATGTGACAGGGAGGGTCACTGTACCCCCCGGGGTTTCCGTGCCAAGTTAGTGGAGTTTGTAAGTGTGGAGGCCAAGATCTGAGCTGCATTCAGATATAAAGCTCTCGGGTGGAGAAAGAATTGGAAAGCAGGAGGCATTTGCAGGGGATGAAGTGGTGGTGGTTCCACCCGGCACAGTGGCTGCCGAAACAGGTCTCCCGGAGTGTAATGTGTTGTTGTTGGTGGGGTGTCTACACTCTCTCCTGAGCCTCCCGGTGCACGGTGACAGCTAACGGTGATTCGGGGGTGTTATGCACTGGTGCAGTCCCACTGGTGCGTGGATTCGAGAGCTGCTGTGGTCAAAGGGAACTTGAGTAGAAAGAATCCCTGGTGGCTGGGGTCCTGGTAGACCTGTATGTTTATGTGTATGTGTATATGTATATCTATCAATCATCCGTCACCTGGATATCTATTATCTGTCTGTCTACCTCTCAGACTTGTGAACCAGTGAGTTTATGTCTGCTGTAACTGGATAGAGGGTCCAACCTTTATAGCTGGTGTCATTAGCAACCACAGTCAGGTGGTGCCCACAGGGATGAGGCAGTGGGGTCTCGTTAGAATGTTTAGGCGCCATTTCTTTGTTTGTTTGTTTGTTTATTTTTCGAGACAGGGTTTGTCTGTGTAACATCTCTAGCTCTCCTGGAATTAGCTCAGCAGACCAGGCTGGCCTTGAACTTACTGAGATCCGCCTGCCTCTGCCTCCCAGTGCTGGGATTAAAGGCCTGCGTCACCACCTCCCATCTTAGGCACCATTTCTTTTCCTCTTTGTTTCATAATTAGAGGCTTCTCCAGGGAGGGAGTGGGGAGAGGTCTGGGAAGGAAACAAGGGCCTCTTGAGGGCACAGTGTGAACATCAGGCCCTTAATATGAGCTGGGCTCAGCCTGAGGGAAACAGATGCTACTCACCTTAGAGGCGATGCTCCCATCCCTGGGAGAGAGAGAGGCCACGGCTCCCCAAACCCTGCTCTAGACTGAATACTGCCAGGAACAGTAACTACAGCTCATGTGACTCCCTTATTCCTCTGCTGAACAGAGATCAAGGAGTCAGGTGTCCCCACTCTCCACCCAAGGTGGCTGCCTTGACTCTTTGGGAATGGAGGTCTCTGGACATCAGGTGAAGGAGCAATCTCAGCCTGCTACTCTGGAGTAAATAGTGTGGAACCACAGGCTTTGGTTCTGTGCTGCTACCCTGATGTATAATCAGGTAGATGGCTCCTTGGCCGAGAAGGACTTCCATGTGTGGATCATGGGTCACAGCAGGCTTTGGTACCTTGTGTACATGAGTTAGGGTTTTGCTCTACCTAGAGGTCCTATTTAGCTGTGATTGGGTGTGGCCATGACTGGGGGATACTTCAGGCTACAGTGTGTGGCACAGGACAGCTTGAGCTGGGGCCCATGACTGGTAAACTGGACTGGCCATAGCCCAGGATAGTTTCCCTATGCCTTAAAGAGTAGGGGGCTTTGCCATGTGCAGGCTGTGCCCCTCCCTTCCTCTGTAGGTCTAGAAAGCACAGCGTAGACTGGCTGCTGGGGCCATCTTCACATCCAGCATTTCTGCATCCTGGTGGGGAGCCAGAGCTGCCACCCCCATCCTCATAGCCCCTCCCTTATCTCTGGCATCATGGCATGCAGCAATGTTTTAATGGTGTCTGCCGTGTGCCAGGCTCAGTCCAGCAGGGCCCCTGTCCCAGAAGCTTCCATGGTTTGCACTATTGAGTTGGTGAGCTGAACGTGGCTGAGGCAGCAGATGCTGGCTGCATGTAGCCTGTGGATAGAGAAATATAGATGGAGTCAGCCTGACAGTCCTTGGCATGGCATTTTCCTGTGGGTTTTTCCAACTCCTTGTAGCCTGCTTGAGGCTGGTAGGCAAGGGGGCTCTGAGATACACTGTCCTCAGTGGTGGGCTCTGAAGCTCAAACCATCCAACCATGGTATTTGTGGAAGAGCTTGCACCCCGAGAAGGGCTGGCGTGGAAGGGATCCCGGCCTCCTCTGCCAGTGGGCCAGAGTCCAGTTGTATCATCATTGGGGGCTCAGTATCCAGTGAGGGTGCATCTGGGTTCAAGAAAGCGTGTATTATGTGGGTTCATATATTGCACATGAGGTGCTCGCAGTGTGAGTGACTTAGGGGCCCTTGCCCACAGATATCTTAGGTCCAGACATCTATGTCATATAGGCACTGAGCTCCAGACTTGGTCTCCTCGCTGCTGGTCATCACAGGATTGGCCTCTGGGGACCACAGCAGACCCAGGAGGTAGAGTGCCTTCCTTGCTGTGAGCTTGGCGCTCTCCGTGTCGCCTCTTGGTTCCTCACAGGTCAGGGCACCTGTGCAAGGAGGACTAGTCCTTCGGCCACGTTGCAGTGGTTCGATTCATAGCCTGGCGGCACCCAAGTAGAAGCTGCCCTCGTTGAGAGGTAGATGAGCTTTGGTGGACTTCCTCCTGGGAGAAGTAGAGGTCGGTTGTGTGGGTCTAGGATATGTGGGGTGGGGAAAGGGGATGGTAATATGGTAGGGCTGGGTGTGTAGGACCGGTTCCCAGGGTTGGGTGTGCAACAGTGTGTGCAAGGTGGGGAGAGGTGAGCATGTAGGGCAGGATACAGCATGAGTCAGGCCGGTCTGGGTGTACAGAGCTGAATGTACAAGACTGTGTGTGTGGAGTTAGGGATTGTGAGAATTCCTTCTCTGAGGAGATATAATGATGTCTATCCTTTTCTGATAGCTCCACCCCCAATGATAAACCAAAGTCCAAATCCAGCTTGGGGGAACCGATGAATTATTGGGCATGAGTGAGAGTTTACTCATGGGAACGTGGGCAACACCAGAGCAGCCATATTACCAAAGTTCCCACCCCAGCATGGAGGACAGATAGCTGATAGCCGCAAAACTAGAATACCGCCCTTTTAGCTCACCGTCCAGTCTGCATACCTGAGCATCTGAGGTGTCAAGTCAGACTACCAGACAGATAGATGGCTGGGAGGCATAGGAGGGAGTGGCTAGACTCTCAGGTGAGTCTCTAGTGACCTTCTCACCCCTTCCTGTGAGGGGGACATCAGCAGTTGACAGCATGAGTCTTGAGGGTTCTTGTAAAAGCCATCCTGCTGAAGAGGATGGCTGCTAAGTATTCTCTGATAGGGCTGAGGGCCGGATAGGGCCCGGTGGGGCTGGGTAGGGCTGGGTAGGGCTGGGTAGGGCTGGGTAGGGCCAGGTGGAGTCAGGTAGGGCCGGGTAGGGCTGGGTAGGGCTTTATAAAAGAGGGGTGTGCAGAATGGGACACACAGGGCAAAGTGTGCCAACTGTGGGCTGGCCATATAGGACTGAATGTGCTCAGTATAGATTGGGACCTAAGGGGTTAATCATTGAGCTGCAGGGCCCGGTGTGTGAGCTCTAGGGATAGCTTCCACTTTCTTTTTTTTTTTTTTAATATTTATTCATTTATTATGTATACAATATTCTTTCTGCGTGTATGCCTGAAGGCCAGAAGAGGGCACCAGACCTCATTACAGATGGTTTTGAGCCACCATGTGGTTGCTGGGAATTGAACTCAGGATCTTTAGAAGAGCAGGCAATACTCTTAACCACTGAGCCATCTCTCCAGCCACCCAGCTTCCACCTTCATAACCCTCCCCAAAAGCCTGCTCCCTTCCCAAAACTGGATTTGGGCACCATAGACCTGGACTCAACATAACTGGGAATAGTTATCTAACCTCTCTGTTGTAATTGGTTCCAGTTTTGAAAACAAACACAGTATTTTTCCGGTCCCTGCCCCCCCCAATTCTTGAGGAGAAAGGGTCTTTGTGGTACCCATGGGTAATATGTGGAGAGGCGCCCCCAGAAACTGTGCCCTTGACCTCTTCCCTCCATCTTGCCATTCTCCCGCCCCCGTCACAAGTCAGCCTGAGTTGCATTGTCCCACGCGCTCCACTGCCAGGAAGCCTGTCTGCTGTGGCACAGCCCAGGAGGCCCCTGGAGCACAAAACAGGCGTTGGGCACAGCCTGTGTCAGAGGGCCATCCCTGGCAGGAGACGAGGATAGGCTCTGGGGAGCACAGATCCTCTGTGTGATCACAGCTGGCACTCACGGCATGGTTGGCCCAGGCTGCCTCAATCACCTGTGTGACTGACCAGTGTGGCCTACTCAGCCTTGGGGATGCCGTTGCCCTCCTGCAGGGGAAGAGCTGAGTTAGTACAATGGGGCCTGGGAGAATCCTGAGGGGAAGTAAGGAGGCAGGGCCATCAGAGGGTCCACTCCAGGGGTGGGGACAAGTGTCAGGTCGAAGGGACAGATGGCTGGAGCGACCACACACACGGTTCCCACTTCTCCCTCAGGGAGGATCCCAGGACTCCATCTTCTGTGCCATTTTGGTCAGCACTATCAGTAAAGCAGGAGGAGGGAGTCCTGGCTGCTGTGGGTCTTCTCGGGTCAGTAAGAGCCCCCATTCTCCCTGACCAGCCATGCACACCGTCACCCACCAGGATTCCGATGTCATTCTGTCTCTGCACCCAGAGTCATTTCTGTGTGTGGTATGCTCCGTGTGGTGGAGTGGGCGGCACCTCATCCATGCCAGTGTCCGCTGGTGACCTGCACTGTGCATGGCTGGCATTGAGTAGGGAAGACACAGGTGGAACCTTGTGCCCAGGCTGAGTTGACAGTGCACTGAGCCCTGTCCCTCTCCTGTATCCATCGCGGAACACATTTTTTTTGACCCAAGGCCAGGCTTGCTCCAGCTGAACCAAGGCTGAACCTGTTTGCTCCTCAGTCCAAGAAGCCTTGTCTTGGAGACTGCCCTTGGCCTCAGTTTCCTCCCCATGAGAGGTGGGCTGATTTGCTGGGTCTCGGGGGCGCTTGCATTGGAGAGACCAGCGGTCAGAGTGGCAGTATTGTCCAGCAGAGCTGAATGTCTTCAGGCCTTCTGGGTAGAGGTAGGCCTGGGGCCTGGGAAGGTTTGGAATTGAGCAGGGGTCAGGAGGGGAGGGGCAGCAGAGTTGGGAGAAGGGACTGTGAGCCACTGGAGCAAGATTCTCAGGAGTTACAAGAGGGGATCACTGGTGAGTGTCTGGGGTCTCCGCGGCAGCTGGTGAGGTTCTGCCACTGTGCCAGAAGGGAGACCTAGAGGAGCCATGAGGCCACCCTGCGGGTGAGGGGACACGATGCTTGGCTGGGAAACTCTTGGGCGGCCACAGAGGCCTGGGCTGAGGGCTGAGGCTCAAGGGTGCCTGGTTCTAAACTGGGATAATTGATTAATAGAAGGAAAGCCACTCTGCCAGCTGCCCTCAATGCTGCTACTGTCTTAGGGTGGGAGACTGGACCTTGCTTCAGGTCCAGATGCCACCAAGGGCTGCTTTTGGCCATCAGCCTCAATCGGGCCTGGGCGTGGCTGCCCTGGGACTCTAGCTGGCAGGGAGGGACCCTGTTTCTCTGGAGAGGTCTGGAAAGGGCTCAGGTCCTTCCTTGTCCTCTTTTACTCGCAAGTGGCCGTGACTGGCTGTAGTCGAGGCTGGTTTCACTGAGCACCCGCAGCAGGGTCACTGTACTCAGGCCCGCAGCTATGATGGTCTAGCTCGAGCTGATTCCTCGGTGAGGGAACAGCCAGCCTGGCCCTGATCCTTGGGCTTTGGTTCTAGGTTCCCCGTGATGTTCATAGTCGTCTCTGGGCTCAGTCAAACTCCTGTTTGGGGCTACAATCGGCTCAGTGAGATGATACCTGGGGGGTGGGGTGCTCTTTGTGTTTGCAGCTGGACCCCGTCACTGGGTTAGAAGGTGTCTAGGAGGACCGGAAAGAACCCTGCACGCCCCTGGGAGGACCTAGCTCTCCAGCCTTCAGTGCACATGGACCTGCCGAGGGCCAGGTCTCTCAGAGCAGAGGTTTCCAGAGATACTCTCTGAGTGAGCGAGCTTTGTGCTAGCTGCCTGAGAGGGCTATCACAACCCCCCTCTGGGGCTGTGCTGTGCGCCCAAAGGGCTGCCCAGGAACCCCTTGACAGGTGGCTTATGTCAGTGTAGAAGGAATGTACTGGTTATCGCATGAGGGCACGTGGCTTCTGATCCCCGGTGTTGGGGTGCCGGGGCCCAGAGGCCTCTTGGCTTCACCTCTTTATTGAACCACGCTCAGCTCCAGACCATTAAGGGCTCTAGGCAAGAGAAATCATTCCATGCCTGCAGCCTGCTTGTGTTCTCCTTCAGACTCAATGTAGACAGGTTTTTCTTTGGGCCGTCAGCTCATAAAAAAACTACATGGAGACTTATTAATGATGAAAA
>JAQHUG010000212.1:1374379-1403300 GCA_028555095.1 Dicrostonyx torquatus | reverse complement strand
TTTTTATTCTTCTACATGTTGATATTCAGTTATGCAAGCACCATTTGTTAAATATGCTTTCTCTCTTCCATTTGATATTTTTGCTTCTTTGTCAAAAATGAGGTGCTTGCAGGTGTGTGGATTAAAGAAACAAATCTTTACAGGGTAAAACCATTGTCACACAGCAGATGCCCATCTTAGTACACAAAAAGATTGTTCCACCACATGCCACTTTCTGCAGATGCCATTGCTGGTGGCCTGTAGTGGCCCTGAGACTAGGTAGGTCAAGACCATCTCTGCCCCAGGTGGAGGAGAAGGAGAAGCGGGTGGCCTTGGCTTGGTCCTCCTCTCTGGACTTGCTTGTGGAAACAGTGGTCAGGACAGGTATGGCTGCCCCAGGTCCCTCTGTTGTGCTCCGCTCCACCACGTCCTCTGCACAGTTTCTATCTTTTCCAGCGTCAGCAGGGGCCAGAGCAGTCCTGTTTTCCCAGTGAGTCAGTAATCGCCAGGCTTGCCCCCCTCCCCTGTTCCTGACAAAAGCACTTCTGTCTTTGTCTGGAATAGCGGGCTCCCAGGACTGGCTTCAGAGACGGGTGGTCTTCTAATGACATAATTACAGCAGAAACCACAAGAGGCCAATTTGTAGGCACGGTGCTTTTGAGCCGCCTGGTCCAGGCATTGGCAGAGTGGTGGCTGCCATCTCATGTGATTGGCTGTGTCCAGGCACGGTAATAGAAAGCTCCTTCCCTAGGGAACGCACTAGGCCTTTGGGTCTCATTGCTGTCCCAGGCTAGAGTCCCCCATCCCGTTTTCTTGGGTGGTCTCTCTGGATTCTTCTCCCCAAACTGGACATGAGAAAAGACTCAGTGTTCTGAATCCTCTGATTTAGTTCTTCCCCTGCCTCAGCCACAGCACCCTGTCCGAGCCACTGTGGAGACTGTCCAGATACAGGACAAGACAACCCTGGTGTGTGCCTTGGTGCCAATCACACCCTGAGAACCGGGGTGTCTGCATTGCTTGGGGTCTGTGATGGCTGATACTCCACCCCCATGTCTGTCCTCAAGGCTGGTGGAGGTCTGGCTGGGGTCATGAGACACTGGACTGTGGGGGCCTTGTGGCTAGGAGCCCTATATGGTCTGGATCCCTGGGACCACTTGAGGTTACGGGACAACACCTAGGCCACTGGCAAATGGTTTCCTGGCTGCTGTTGCCCCAGGGAAGCCTAGCTTCTACCCGCTTATCAAGGCAGAGGCAGGCGGATCTTTGTGAGTTCGAGACCAGCCTGGTCTACAAGAGCTAGTTCCAGCACAGGCTCCAAAGCCACAGAGAAACCCTGTCTCGAAAAACCAAAAAAAAAAAAAAAAAGAAGAAGAAGAAGAAGAAGCTGCAGTGCCCTCACTGGTCAAGCTGAGAACCAGACACGTTTGTTTTGAGCAGAAAAAAAGGCTGGACCAAGTTGAAGGGTGGGGGGCTGTGGTTGCTGAGGCACTAGATGGAGACCCCTCCAGCCTCTACGGGTGACTTCCTCTCTCTCCTGGGCCTCATGCCCTCATGACCCTGCCATTCTTCAGCTGGTGGAGGGCCGCCCAGGGGTAACCTTCCAGGAGCTTCTGGAAAGCATGGAGGAGAACGTAAGTCTGTTCTCTGAGATAGACATGGCCCATGTGGGAAGCTCCCCTTCAGGAGGGACTGGAAGACCCACGTGCAGGGTTCCAGACCCCGAGGGACACACAGGTCAGGTTACAGGAGCAGTGGAGGCAGTCCGGAGGGGTCAGCCTAGAGCTGTGGTTGTAGCTTCTCACTTCCAGGGTACAGGGCAGCATAGGCCCTGAGGACAGCATCTTAGGGTGTCATGATAGCTCACACTGCGCATCTCCTCCCGCTGGGCTCTCACCCCATGGGCCCCCATCCTCCCGCCAGATGTCCCTAGAAGATTCCCTTTAAAAGCAAAGCTAGCTGTGTCACTGGCAGTGTGAGCTGTCCCTGTGTGTGCTCTCACTAGGGGTCTGCCATCCAGGCTGGTTGGCCTGATGCCCAGAGGACCTGTACTCTGTGTTCTTGTCACTCAGGGAATCCTCGGGTGCCCTGTACGGCAAAGTGACCCTGCTTGGCTTGCCCAGTGTGACAAGCCTGCGATCTGTGTGGTCTGCACCTAAGAGAGCAAGCAAAGCACAGCCTGTGACTGATGCAGGGGGAAGCTGCCCATTCTAATTCTCAAAATGCCTGCCCAGAGACTTGGGGGTCTGAGGCTATGCAGGAGCTAGTCTGAGGCCAACCCTGTCTATATGTCCTGTGCCCCAGCCTGGCAGAGCACATGAGACCTGTGAGCAGCTGTGGGCAGTGGCTTCCGTGAACTGGGGGCTCGAGGCTACTCTGCTAGAGAAACCAGCTAATTTGGATCAGTGAGGGTGAAGAGGGGCTGTTTTCCCATAGTGCTCCAGGCTTCAGCCTGCTGGAGTCCACATAGGTGCCAGTTCTAGGTTGTGTGTGCCAGGGATTGCCATCCATGGAGCTCAAGGCTTAGCCGTGGTCTGTAAACATGGAGTCCATTTGGAGCACAATGTGGTGAGCAGTGCCAGGTAGGGGGGTCTCTGAGGAATAAGACCCTTGATCCCACAGCCAGGAGGGGGTGGGTTTGAAAGGCAATGCTGTGTGGTTCATGGGGCCAGTGCTCCAGGGAGCAGTGTTTGACAGACTGACCCACCCTGCCTGGTGTGCTCTGTGGAAGGGATTGGCTTCAGCACCTCCATCCCCAGGCTCTAGCAGGGGGTGCACAGATGTGCAGCTGCGGGAGACCTGCTGACTGCCACCGGATACAGCAAATGCCAGGAGTCACTGTTAGTGTGGAGTCCCCAATGTGTTCATATGCAAAGCCTCCCCCAGCATTTGGACAAGCAGGACAGCCACCCCGTGCCTCAGTTTCCTCCCTGGGAAAGAAGAGGTGGATGTGAGTCTGGTGGACAATGACAGACTTAGTGTCTAATTACAGAGTGAAGGCGGGCTCCTCAGAGCTCAATAGAGGGGTACCACCGCCTCCCAGTCTAGGCTGCTTTCCTGAGTTCTGCAGTCCCATCTTGCAATCCTGTCGCCCAAGGTCCCTGTCATGTGACTCTGAGGTCCCTTTCCTACGGCACTGCCTAATCTGTAGCCAGCACCCCTTAAGCCTTAGGAGTGCCAGTCCAGGTGTTTCCACGCCTGCTACCTCTGTCCCCAGAATCAGCCGGTCCTCTAGGCTGGCCCGCTTTACCAGTCCCAGGTATTTTAAAGTGTTGGACAGACCTGGGGCTCACAACTGTGGGTGCCTTAAGCGGGAAGGAATCCCAGAGTTCCCATAGCGAGTCAAGGATCTTGGGCTATGAGGTCTGTTTATAACTCTTCCTGGAGGTAGGAGGTGCTGGCTCCTTCTAGCCAGAAGATGCATGTTTCCCAGAGTGGCCTGGGAGCTGGTTCTATTCCTGCTCAGACAGCAGAAGTCAGCTTGCATCTTGTCTTCGCTCTACCCGCGCAATGGCCACTCAGAGCCAGCATCGTCGGGGGAGGCAGACCTAGGAAATCTGCTGATGGTTCATCTTCGGGATTCCTGGTGTGTGTGTGTGTGTGTGTGTGTGTGTGTGTGTATGTGTGTCTGTTCCTGTTCCAGCAGGATAATTAATAAGGCATCTGCAGGTGGGGGAGCTGGTAGCCGCTCCCCAAATCTGCTTTCGGGTCTCGGCCCCAGGCATTCCAGAGCAAGGCCCTGCCCTCTGTGCCCAGTGGTGCCAGGCCTGTGCACCATCATGAGGATCCAGGTCAGCAGATAGCAGGACAGGTTCCGTGGGAGGAGGGGATAGCCACGGAGGTGCTGACAGTTGCATAAATGGTTGGCATCTAATCAGGGATGGTCGTGAAAGAGCTGCTGCTGCCCAGGTCATGCTTGGGCCAGGATCTCTGTGGAGCCAGGAGCGATGGGGAAGCTGTTCTGAATCTGGAACGAGGGGCTCTAGTGGCCACAGGTCTCAGGAGGGAGGCTGAGTCCTCGTCTTAGGTAAGCTTCTTGTGCAGAGTGCAAGGTTTTGGTAACACCAGTCTCTAAGGCCAAGATGGGGCAGATGAGCACAGTGGACCCCAGGCGCATTCTTGTTTCCTGGGTGGATGTGGTTGCCCAGGCAAGAGGTCCTCCGCTTTCCTGAGGAACTGTAGTGTGAGCCTGGAGGCTGAGGCCCTAGGGCAGATAGGCCTGCAAGCCCGTAGTCATTCAGTTTAACTGGGCATTTTGGAAGATTCATAGACAGCAGATACACTGTGCTAAACCCCTCTGTGGAGATTGTTCAGTATCCATTTGGCAGCCCTGGGCCAACTCTCTTCCCTCAGCTCAGGCCCCAGGTTCCTGGTCTCATTCCCTCAGCCCCAGCTTAGAATACCTTCTCGACCTGCCTTTTCCTCTGGACTGCCTTGGAAGGCCTGACTCACCCAGCGGTCTGTGTCTGATACTCCAGGACTGTTCCAGAACGCTGCCAAGGAGCTCTGCGCTCGAGGAAAAGGGAAGGGTGTGGTTTGGCCTCTGGCCAGCGAGAATGACATCATCTCCTTTCTACCCCCGATGTGTTTGGAGGCGCACCCCAGGACGGTTGCAAATAAAGGAAGTGGCTCCGTGTCCTGGGACACCTCCCTTTGTGTCTGGGCTGTGCCTTGGAATGTGCACGGTGTGGGGAAGCTCCTTGATTTTGACTGGGTCCTCTGGGCCTGTCATCCACCCACTAAAAGGTCCAGATGCCGGTCAGTGGTCCATTGAGCTGTTCTGCCTTCCTGGTGAACCATCTACCACAGGTACTGCGGCTATGTCCACATGCAAGTTAGGGTGCTTGCCCCCCAAACTCTGTCCAGGCCACAGCTACGTGTGCGTCTTTTACCCTTCAATGTTGCTTATTCTCTGACTGGCTGTGGGCCCTTGAGGCATCTCTGTGTTTCCCAGGAGTATCCTCATCCCTGAGAGCCTTCATGTGTTTTCCCTGGCCAGCTTGTCCCCTCTAGGCCTCTGTGGCTGCATTGCTCCTGGTGGCATCTGAGCACCCCTTGGAGGCTGGGTATAGTGAAGGCACAATGCCCTCAGTTCAGGTGGCACTGAGAGCACATGACACTAGAGATGGCTGTCCCTTCATGGTACTCAGAACCCATGTGACCCCTGGACCCACAGAAAAGCCTCTTTGCAGCTCCACCCTCACCGGGTTCAGTCCAGACTGCCCCTCTGTTGAGTTGTGTGTGTGTGATCATCTTTATAGGTCTCGGGTGTCCGTACAGAACAGAGCCGGGGTCCCGGGCGTTCTGTGGTGTTTGAGGCAGAGGAGTTTTCCACAAGATTCCCTCATTCTGTGGATGGGGAAACTGACATTTACAGGGGTGACACCCAAGCACTGGGCTCTTTAGGGGACTTTAGTCCACCACCCTGAACCTAGGGAAGTGTGCAGGGCTGAGCTGGTGACTTGCTTTTCCTCGGCTGAGTTGCAGGGCTGGTGTGGACTGTGGGCGGGGACTGGGCAGCGGGCTCTGCTCTGCCTCTAGCTCTGCCCCTGCATTCTCCTGGTACCACACGCACATCGAAGTCATCTGAATTCTGTGTGTGTGGAAGGTGCTTGGCTCAAGGCTTTTCTGTAGCCATGGTGGAAACATCCCCACCTCTTGGCCCTGCCCACTCAGGGTCTCCCTGCCAGACTTCAGACCGGGGCCTGCCAGTTGCTGAAGACTTGAACCTGGCCCTGGCCAGATGCTGTTTGCTGTGGGCCCCTGGGTCGGTGAGCCATACCTGGAGGAAAACAGGATACAGGATTTTCTGGGCAGGATGAGAGTTCAATGAAGATCCTATGGATCCCATAGCTAGACGGTGGTGGGAGTGGGAATGGTTGGTTGGGCACCTGTGACCGCACAGGGGAGAGCAAAGGTGTTCTTGTCACTGCTCCCAGTGGGCAGCCTCATGGTGGCTTGACTCTTCCTGTTGTTATCCTGGCTGTTGCCCTCTGTGCCTCTAGAGGAGGCGCCTAGAACTTTCCGTCCCAACTATCCTGCCCTCCTTAGGGTTGCTGGCCCCTCATTTCTTGCTGCCAGAGCTGGGGCACCCAGCTTTCCATTTCTCCCAGACCTTTTCCCTGGGTGGCAGGGAATGTTGGCAGAGGAATCCTTAAACAGCTAGGTCCAGCCCTGGGCAGATTTAGAGGTTTACAGATCCTCTCCTGGACGAGCTCAGGGTCCCCCACTTGCTTTGGCGCCTTGTATTCAGGATGGTGCACTGGTACCCCCTGGTGGCAGTAAGAGGTTAATGCAGGCTATGGCTGCCTAGGATTTAGGGTCATTAGTATGCCTAAAAATTGTCACGACAGGGGCAGAGCGGACTGAGGGTCTGTGTCCTATTGGGCTTCACCCCTGCATTTCTCACCTACTCTTGGCAATGTCCAACAATGTCCATGGTAATCTGATATGCCATCTTCCCAGGACTTGGGGACAGTAGGAGAAATGGCAAGCCCCCTCACACACACACACTCACTTACTTCCCCCCCCCCCAATTCTCACCCAGGCAATCTCTTACTGGATCTCACCAGGGTTTGGCAATCCAGGCTAACCCAAGCCCTTTCCTCTGCGGTCTGCATCATGACATTTGAAGTAATCGGGGGGGGGGGAGATATTTGGACACTAGAGGCAAGGGAGAGGTGGGGCTGGGAGGTCTGGGGGGAATGCATCCTGGCACAGACTCAGGTGGGTCCAGGGTGACACTGCCAACCTGTGCAGAATGGCAAGTGTGGGAAGGAGCTGGTCACAGGTCTGTCAGCCCTTTAGGAGCAGGGTACAAAATGCCTGTTTTGAGGGCTCCCTCTGGTTATGGGAGGCTGAGGGTCCAGGGAGGAGGAGGGAGAGTTATCTGGGGAAGACAGCAGGGGTTGGGGCTGGGACTGGGGTTAGCTTGTCTGTGATGATAGTAGTTGCGGATGGAGCAATAGAAGCCAGTGTGATGGGGGCAGGGGAATCTCTTGGAACCTTACTTGAGCCAGGGAGGGTTGGGGAAGAACTAGGCTAGTTGGTGACATGAGATTGGGCATTTAGGGGAAGTGCCCTGGGGAAGAGGACTCAAGTCTTCAGGGTGCTAGACACAGGGTGGGCAGGGCCACAGCCTTCCCTCCCCAGAGTTAAAACAGTCTGAGCCTGCTCTTTCTCCAGATTGTCTTATGAAGGATGGACAGCGCTCCCTCCCCAACCCACCCCCAGCCCATTCTACCTCTTAGCACTTTCCCCTGTATTCCTGCCCCCTGCATTTTCCCCTCTGTCTGTGTCTGTCTGCATCTGTGTCTGTGTGTGTGCACACGTGCGCACGCACGTGAGTCTCTCTTTCTGCGCATCTCTGTGTGTGTGTGTATGTGTGTGTGTGCGCGTGCATGCCTGTGTGTGTCTCTTTCTGTGCGTCTGCCTGTGTGTGTGTGTGTGTGTGCATGCATGTCTCTTTCTGTGTGTCTGCTGTCTCTCTGTGTGTGTGTGTATTGTTAGTTGTACTCCTGAAGGTTCAACGTTTGTTGACTTTGTAAACTCCAAAGGTGGAGTTTACAAAGGTCACCCTCCACCTTCTTCTTTGAGTCAGAGTCTCAGTTGAACCCAGTGCTCACCAGTGCTAGTCTGTCTAGCCAGCTTGCTCTAGGCTCTCGCCCACCTCTGTCTTTGGAGTGCTGGAATTACATACGGGCTGCTATGGGTGCTGGGGATTTGAACTCCAGACCTCACGCTCTTTACACACCGGCCTGCCTCTTAATTCTAATGCCCCGAGCGTTGACATCATTGCCCTCTGCAGGGTGCCCTGTGGCTGATGTTGTTGGTATTTAAGCCCAAGCCAGATCCCATATGGACTAAAATCCAAGTCCATCTCCCTGCTTCCAGCAAGTCTTTGCTGGCCTTTACTATGCTCCAGGCTATACTACAGTTTTGAGATATGGCCCGTTTACAGGGACCTGTATCCAGCAGGAAGGGAGATGGGACAGGACACTCACAGAGACACATGGCCGTCCTAGGGCCAGTACTACTGCGAGGTCAGGGCTAGTCAACATACAGGGAGACTGAGAAAGGTGTGGTGGCACCAGAAGTACCCAAGGGGGTAGGCTTCCCCAGTAGGTGTGGGTGGCCTCTCTGGAGAGGTCTTCAGCCAAGTCTGGGCTCCTAGGATAGCCAGTGCCCTTCTCTAGAGCAAGTGGACGGAGGAGCTGCTGCTCTGGCCATCTGTGCTGGATGGGCCAAGTCAGATGCTGGCCAGAGGGTCAGATGCACACAGCTCTCCCTTATAAACTGGGAGAGTGTGAGCGGACAGCTGGCCAGCTCTGGCTAAGGCTGACACCCAGATGGGTTCCCAGCCAGGCCCAGCCTCATCCCTGGCGGGGTGCTGAGATCTGCTGGAGGGAGCCATAGGAAAGTGAAGAGTGGCCCCAGATCTCCAGTTCTTGGCCCAGAAACTGAGCAAGAGGCAAAGCTGGTCATAGCCGGTCATCCAGACCACGAGGAAGACATGAATTAAGATCTTCCAAGACCTGGGAGAACCAGAAGTCAGTGTCCCTGACAGAATGACAGAGGGAGATTGGGGCAGACAGTGAGGTAGAGACAGAGGCATAGGCAAGCAATGGGCTCCCAGCATACCCGGCCCCCAGTGCACTGCTAGCTTAGGCCTGCTTGGCTCTGATCTCCCTGCTACAGTCTACCCGCCCGCCCCCCTGGCAGAGAAATGAAAGGCCCGGAGTCGGAGTCATGGCCATGGCGGCGAGTGAAGACCTGGACATTTGGGGGAATCTGAGGAATGTTCTTGGCATCTTCTGAGCCTTTTACATCTTGTCTTGTTTTCTGGAAAAGAAATGGAAAAGAAAAAAAAACAAAACCCAAAGCCCATTCCTACAGTCTTGGATGCTGATGTGTCTTAGCAGGGAACCTGACTGATCTCGGGGAGGAGTGGGAGGTGGGGGGGCTGCTTGGGAGGCCCCTGGGTTTGGGTCATGGCTCTGCAACTGCTCCAGTCACCTCCATTGCACAGAACCTTACTGTTCTGTGAAGTCTGTCTCTCCCGCTGGAGCAAGGCCTTCCCTTGGAGCAGCCTCAGAGGAGCTGTCACCCAGGGCCACCTCTGTGCCTGGCCTAAGGGCAGAGCAGGGAGCCTGGGGCTTGGCTATGCCTTCCAGAGACCCTGGAACTGTGGACGGGTATGGGCCTGAGGGCACTGAGGCCCCAGGAGGGAGACCATCTGTGGAGAAGCATCCCTGTCTCAACCAGAGCTATAGGCCAGCTGCTCCTGTAGCCACCACAGTGGGAGGGCCTGTGAAATTCCTGAAGAGGCCCAGGTGTGTGTGTGTGTGTGTGTGTGTGTGTGTGTGTGCGCGCGCGCGTGCACGTGCGCGTGCGCGTGTGTGTGTGTGCTCCCAGCCTTCCCTCCATCTCCAGCTTGGAAAATATCATTGAAAGCCCAGCCCAGCTTGTCAATTGCATGGCTCCCTGACGTGAACTGATCTGAGCTGGCTACATGCGTGTGCTTCCAACTTCTAACATTCTGGAAGAAGTTAAAAATCTAGAGCTTGGGCAGGTGATGACTGAAGTTCCATCCCTGGGAGCCACATAGTGGAAGGAGAGACCCGAGTCCCTCCAGCTTTCCTGACTTCCACGTGAGCACCGTGGCATACGAGTGCTCACACACATACATGCCCATGGAATAAATAAACAAGATGTAATGAGAAAAGTCGGAGATCTCTAGGGATTAGAGAGAAAGGGAAAGGAGAGAGGGAATGCAGAGGGCAGGGGAAATAATTCTGTTAAGCTCAGAGGACCTGTGTCACCATTACCTGCTCAAACCCCTGGAGTGTGAAATACCCCGTGTGTGTTTCTGCAGAGCTCAGACCGTGAGCCTAAGGTAACAGTGGCATGCTGCCGTTCTACACAATGCACCCCGCAATGTGGTGGAGAGATAGCCCGACAGCTGATGGTCCTGGCTGCTCTTCCAGAGGCCCAGGTTCAGTTTCCAGTATCCACATAGTGGTCCACAATCCTCTGGAACTCCAATCCCAGGGTATCCAACATCTTCTGGCCTCCAGGGCACCAGGCATACATGTGTTGTACAGACCTGCATGCAACCCAACACCCCATACACATGCAATCATAACAAAACATTTTAAAAGTAAAGGAAAGAACTGTGGGTGGCAAGGAAAGGGGACATAAGGAACTCTGTACTGTTTGAATTTTTCTACAAACCTCAAACTGTCCAGAATCAAAAGAAACAAACAAAAAAAAAAAGAAAGAAAGAAAGAAAAGAAAAAGAATAAAGGAAAGAAAGGAAAGGGAAGAAAGCAAGCAAGCAGGACCATCCAGGTGACTCAGCAGGTAAAGGCACTGAAATCCTGAGTTTTGTACCCTAAGCCCACGTAGTGGAAGGAGAGACCAGATTCCCGTGAACTGTCTCAGATCTCCTACATGTATGCTGTGGCATTCACTTGTATATGTATGCACGCATGCACGCACACATGTACACAAACTTGCAGGCACACACAGTCATTGGGTCCCCCTGGTACTGTAGCTATAGACAGCTGTGAGGTACCCACTGTAGGTGCTGGGGATGGCACTCAGACTCTCTGAGAGCACCCCACCCCCACCCCCATTTGTGAAGAACCCTTTCTGTGTTCTCTGCTCGTTGCTTAGGGCACTGCCTGCTGCTTGTGTCCTCTGGGGATGCACTAGACTGGTTTGGTCTCTGCCTGTCTCCACTCTTCCACGAAAGCCGTTTGGTTTGTAGCTGTGATTGTCACAGATGCCCACATGTTTATGAGAAAGGGCCACATGCTGAGGTCCCAGTTGTGTCACTTTGTCTGGCATCATCGTGGTGTTGGTAGCATGAGGCTCACTGTCACCCCACCCAGGGCGAGGGGGCAGTTCTTAACTGGCTTCTCTGCACCGTGAAGCTTATTTTAAGGACAGACTGAGCATCCCGCCTTGTGCACACATGTTAAGGTCCAATGCTTTCCTTCTGCTGGGTCCCAAGCATCACCATTGCACAATGAGATGTCTTTTCACTTCCAGATGCAGGAGTGATGTTGAGGAGGTCCTCTGAGGTCTTCTTGAAGGAATGTGTCCTGCATGGGCTCAAGCGAAAGGCCGGAAGTTCAGTGATGCGATGTTAGATAGCTGTGTTGCTATCCAATGAGGCGCGCACACACACACACACACACACACACACACACACACACACTCACACACTCACAACTGTTGTTACCACAATACCTCAGGACTAAAGCAGAGGATCTCATTGGAAAATGCAGACAGGAACCCTATCCATCACAACCAGCACTTAGGGAAGTGACCCAATCCCGTTTTAGAATCGCCTTTCCCATGCAAAAGGGATCTTTGTGGTGCCTTTAGGTAGCACACTTGCCTGTTTTGGAAGGGGGAAGCACATGCGTGCTATGGCATTCACACACACACACACACACACACACACACACACACACACACACAGAGTCATTGGCTCTCCCTGGAGCTGGTGCCCTGTGTTTGGCGCACCTGCCTGCACTGGTTTCTTCTGAACTGTTTCTGTCCTGAGGATAGATGCTCCTTCCAGAAAAGCTTCCCCAATAATGCTCCTCTAGGTCCTTCTGCTTTGGCTGTACTGTCCAGGTCCTTTCTCACCAGCCCATGATCCTTTGCTGCTCCCAGCTTGCCCTGGAGGGGTCGTGATATGGGTGGCTTCTCATCCCACTACCAGTCTTTGTTAAGGTGGGCAGGGTCTGGTGGGAATCAGTCTGGAATGTTGAGGCTGCCCTGAGCTGGTGGGGCTCCTGAACCGAGATAACTACCCAGCAAGGGATTCGGGTGGTGGAAGCGCTAGGCTTGCTACGACAGCGGCTCTGCTGGGCACCATTCCCTCCCCAGGTCTGAGAGCCAAGGGCAAGCTCCAGCCCGGAGCAGTAGGCAGAGGCTGCTGAGTACGGGCTTGTTTCTTTCCATTGTAAAGATAATCCACGCCTAGTGATAGCATTCGCTTCTCTGGTACCTTCCAGACTAACATAAATGGGAGATTTTGAAGATTTCCACCTCCTGGTTCTATGGGACAGATTCCCTCACCAAATCCAAGAATCACCCCTTATTCTGTGGCCCTGGGAAGATCACCCCTGGCCTTGCATAGCTTCCCAGGGTCTCTTATGCATCATTTTGTGGCCTCTTTGTCCACTCTCAGACTCAGGGTGGACAACCTCATCTCTATACATGGCTCCAGCCTCATCTCCCTCCTGCCCCACTTGCGGGACCCCTCTCGGTTACAGAGAACTCCGCCAGGCAACCTCACTTGTTCCAGCGGCCCAGCCCCGCTTTGCTGACACAGCACCACACATCCAGAGGCCCTAGGGGTGGGAGGCATTCGTCTCAGGGGCCAGCATTGCGGCAGTTAAACCCTGGGAAGCAGAACAAGGAGAGCATTTGTAGCCTCACCTCCAAAGCCCGGAACACGCACGTCTCTGGAGCCCTGCACTTAGCTGTCTGCCTATCTCTGGCTGGGGGCCTCCTGCCTGCCAGAACCATCATCTGTGTGCAGCCCCACCCAGGTCCTCTAGTGCAAGATGAAGGCTGACGTGGTTAGGGTTGTCCTCAGGCCCCTGCTGAGTGTCTCTTGCTGGACCTGCAGGCTATTCTGAGTCCTAAGGGCTGCTTCCCTGGGCTTCTCTTGGCAGACAAGAAGCTAGGGTGGGGCTGGGGGCTGCAGGCTGCTTTGCAGGAACTTCCCCCATCCCTGTGTACCTCCCCCACCCCTGTATACCTCCCCCACCCCTGTGTCTGTGCTTCAGCCCTGGGAGGTAACGGAACACGAGTTCCATCTTGTGAAGTCTCTGATATAGCATTTACTGTATGTGCTTGATAAAGCCAGCATGACACTTCCTGCCTCCAGGGAGTTCAGGTGGCTCTTGGGGTCAAGGTTATGGGCCTTTCACAGGGCTCTTGATTATATAGGATCTGACCTTCTCAGCCAGAATCAGAAAAGCAGAGCATGGGGCTCTTATCCTGTAGACACAACCCAAATCTCTCTGCGTCTGGGTCACCCAGTGGCAGGTAGAGGGGCCTCTGCTGGCTTAGACTTTGGTCTGGTTCGAGGGTTGTGGTTGTGGGTCAGTCCTAGAGGACTAGTGTACCAACTGCATACCTGGAGTGGGTGGGCCAGATTCTTCCCCAGGTGGGAGTAGGGGACCCTCTTTGAGCCACACGTGCACACAATAGCTGACAGCCCCTGTCACTCCGCCCTGCAGACATTTCCATGAGCCACACAGCATAGCCTTGGCTGTGACCCTAGCGGGAGATGTGATACAGGTCCCAGCGGGTGTCTGACCTGAGAGAAGCCGGTAGAGCGAGAAGTTTCTTGTCTGCCCTGTGGGGGTCCCAACATGTTTCCTCAGGGACTCAGCTCCTGGGGCCTCCCACCGTTCCCAGGTTCCCCTATAACCACGTATGATAACCAGAGGTTCTAGCTGTCCTGGGCCTGGGTTAGGTAGGACCCTGGGGCTGTGGTGGCTCCTGATTTTGGTCTGCATAGATTTACTCCAGTTTTCTTGTGGTGTGCTCCTGTGTCCAAGGTGAGGGAAAGAAGGACCGCAGAGCTTTGAGGATCGCCACAGTCCTCCTGCAGCCTGAAGGTCAAGCCAGCTCAAAACTCTTGCCCACGGGACCCCTGCCGAGCTTCTGAATATCTATCAAAGCACTGTCAGGTGTGAAGTGCCCAAGGTTCAAGATGGCATGTGTGGGTGTTGGGGTGTCCAGGACTGTGAGCTATGTCTAGCTCGGACCTTCATCTGGGTACAGACAGGTAGCCTTGGCTCCAGGGAACCACAGAGGCTGCTTCCTGCAGGTCCTGGGAGAGCTTGGGAACGTTCTGAGTGGTTTCTTGGTGACTAACCAAATGGGTGGGTGTTCTCTTTTGAGTGGTTCTGGGGGGGGATGAATGTCCCATTGCTGGGCCTTGCCTAGAGTTCTGAGAAGTGGCCCTTGGTCCCGCCTGCTTTAAGGGAGTAGGTAGGAAAGGCCCAAAAGATCTTGGGGTTCTGCCTACCCTATGTGTGCTCTGAGGAAGCATGAACAAGCCAAGGGGTATGGACCAGAGGCTCCCAAGCCAGTGACTTGGCCCCTAGCATCCCTAGCTGATCTCAGAGCCCCCGGCTTTAGGATAGAGGCTTGGAAGATATGATCTATTTTTACCCTCTTGAGAGGGAGAGATTGGCTGTGATTCCCTAAGGGTCCTGTGTGCCTGTACAAGGGTCCTCGTTGGAGGTACATAAACCAGGCATGGCAGAGAAGGGATGTGGCCTGCCATGAGGTTGGGGTGACGTGGGGGAAAAATGGGAGCTAGGGGGTGTATTGCCCATGCCCTGATTTGGCTTAGTGATAGGATTATAGGCTCATCAACTCTTAGAGTTGAGAGAGTACAAAATCATTGTTTATGCTACCTGGTTAGTGATATTTTGAAAAAAATTTTTTTTATTTCTATGAGTATTTTGCCTGCATGGATATATGTGCACCACAGATGTGCTTGGTGCCCGTGGAGGGCAGAAGAGGGTGTTGGTTTCCCTGTAACTGGAGTCACAGACCACGTGGGGGCTGAGAACCAAACCCGGGTACTCTGCAAGAGTAGCCAGTGCTCTTAACAACTGAGCCGCTTCCCGAGCCCCGGTTGGTGGTGCTTTGAGACGTCAGTGATGGGAACTACCCCTCTAATGCCAGGGTACTGTGAAGCCCCAGTCTGACTCCAGGCCTATCGTTACCAATGCCTGATCCAGTCCGGGCTCTAGTCTGTCTCAGATCTGCTAGACACCCGTGACCTTGCACGTCCCTTCCAGCCTGGCTAGACCTCCTCCCTAGACCCTACTTCACCTCTGCTGTCTGACCTTCCACCACCGAGAGCAGCCGCTCTCATCACCAGCTGAACCGCAGTGCTAACCACCCCGTCACCGGTCATCACCCCTTTCCTGTATCCCCAAGGCTGGCACGGAGCCCCACTGTTTTCCTAAAAGGATCTGTTTCCCTGTCCCCGAGGCCAGACACCTGCTACAGCATTTGGCAGGGGACAGGGGAAGGAAGGCATGGTGGTATCCTGGGGATAGGAGCTGGGGGGAAGGGGAGCGTGTGGGTGCTCAGCTCCACCCAAGCAACACCCCTGAGCTCCTTCAGCCTGGAGAGCTGAGCGGGCATGTCGGCCCTGCAGAGCAAGCTTACACAGAGATTCCCAATTGTCCCACTGCCCCTGAGGGAAGGAGGGGCCCATCTGGGCTCTGAAGTGGAACATTCCTAGGGAGGAGCATTCCTGGGGAGGTAGAAAAGAGGCCCAGCCAGAGTCTCCTGGAGCATTGTTGGCCTAAGGGATGTCCCAGGGATTGTCTCTCAGTCTGGCACAGCAAAGTGAGGGACTGACTGCCCCCCCCCCAGGGGCCTTGCCGGACCTCCTAGGCTCAGGGTTCTTTCTGAAGCTCCTGGTACCTGTAGCCCCTGGCTTTTCCTCTGGAGCTCTGGGTGGCTGACTCTAGGCCAGCTGGTTTGCATCAGCTCTTGGATGAGACTCAGGGAGCAGCCTTGGCCTGCCTGGGTGACACCTGGCTAAAGGAAGACGGGCTTCTTGGCCTCGTAAATCCTGGCTCCTGACAGGCAGCCTGAGGCTTCAGGTGGGTAGACAGGATCAGGTAGAACTGTCCCCACAGGCCCACGAGTTGAAGCCCTGGCTGTCTCCCCTACCCAGTGGGTGTGGGCAACCCCTTTGGGTGTCCCAGCCCATGTTCCGTACAGCAAGGCCTCCTGGTCTGGGAAGCTCTTCCTTATAAGCCAGGGTGTGCGTGTCTGTCTGTCTGTCTGTAGGGGTTGGGGGTGGTATATGTGTGTGGGATGCGTGTGTATGGTGTAGTTGTGGGGGGAGGATGCATCCTTTTGCTGAGTCCTCTCCTTTTGTGTTCCTCCCAAAGATTTCTAGAAAGGATGTATTAATATGCCAAGGGCCTAGACATGAGGTCATCAGTCCTCTACAGCGGTCTAGGGAGAGTAGCCAAGGGCAGGCCTGGGTCTCACAGGAAGGTCCCATAGGCTATGAGTCTCTTGTTCAAGGTAGGAGGGCTGTTGACCCTAGTCTCAAGGCCCCGGGAGCCCAGCTGGAGGTAGGTGGGCCCTCCCCTGTACCTTCGGAAGGGGACTGCGTCCTCTAGCCCAGCGTGCCAGCTAAGTAGGCCTTGTTGTTAGTCCTTAGGGTTGGCTGGGCTCCTGTCCTTGGGCCAAGCATGAGCTGTGGGAAGGATGGACCTGGGGGCCTTCCACTGGCTGGGCCTTGAGGGAAGCGGCTCTCAGGTGGCGGATTGGTAGATGTTGCCTCCAACTGTGGGTTTTCTGGGGAGCAGAGATAGATGGGTGGGGCAGATCGTCTGTCCATCATGCTGCCCTCCCAGACTGCGGCTCCTGTTTTCTTGTATGTCTCCCTTGTCTTCTTTTTAGGTTCCACCCTCTTTCTGGGTCCTAGTCACATGGCCGTTCTGGGCCCAGCCACTAGTCTTCTCCTCAGAACCTGGAGCTGCCTGGGGTAGGGAGAGGGACAGATGAGGACAGGATCATAGGGCACCGTTGTGGCCAGGCTTGGATTCACTTTTCATCCTGCCTACGGCGGGGGGGGGGTGCGGGGGAGAGACAGGCAGAATGCTAAGCAGGCTGTGTTCACAGGGGTAAAATGGGGTGTCAAGGACCGATCCACAGTACTCCTGGTACAGAGAAAGTTTCCTGGGTTGTAACCTGATGGTGACGCCCAGCTTGGAGCCCAGTGCAGGTTGGTGGCATGCTGCCTACCCCAGCCCCACATCTAGTGTGAAGTTGGGGAGGGGGATACATCTTATAAGTACCATGTCCCAGACAACAACTGTGGGCCAGGATTACCTCCATACGGCTGCTTCTCCTCCCCTTCTCCCCCGTTTCTGGCTTCTGCCCCCCCAATCCTACTCCCCTGATGGTCTCCTGTACAGAACATTGTGTAAAGGTTCCCTTCACCCTGCAGGGTGGGGGGATGTGTGGGGAAGGAGAGACCTAGCGGACTATTTGGGACTGTTTGCTAACGACCCCTCTGGGCTGGAATGACACAGTGAAGCCAGCCTTGACAGGAGGAGAGGGACACACATCCCCAGGGGAGGATTCCAGACCTTCTTGCCAGAGGTCGTCTATCAGACAGTGGCTGTTGGGGCCTGAGGGACGTGTGGATGCAGACCAGTTCAGGGCCAGGTCTTGTAGCGATCTTAGTGTTTTTCTAGAATTGCTTCTCCAGGGGGAGGGGAGTTTCACATCACACCTCCTCCTGCTGACGCCCTTGTGGCCCTGTCACTCCCAGCAACCTCCATCCTAGATGATTAATGATGGCCAAGTAGGCCAAGCATGCAGTCTGTCCCCTGGTGTCTGCGCCGGCCTTGGCTGTTTGTCTGTGCTTCCTGCAATTTTGTTTTGTTCTCAGCAATGGGCCCCTATAGCACCATGTGTCGCTGTATTAGAGGGCTGTGCCCAGGTCTGGCAGGACTGGATCTGTGGGACACCTGCCATAGCCTTGACTCTGCTCGGTGGGGATGCCGTGTGCGTTAATGCTAATGCTGCCGGCTGTCACATGTGAGCCACACCTGAGGTCCTCGCGCCTATCCGAGAACCCTACCCATGTACCCGTTAGCATCTTACATTGATGGACACGCAGGTGAGGCTGTGCCAGCCATTTCAGGCTGGTTCCTGAGATGCCAGGGTGTCTTCGTGGCTTGGTACTCATTTATGTGTGGAGCCACTGCACTGGGGCCTGAGCTGTAGAGGGACCAGGCCTTGCTTTTTGTTTTGCATCAAAATCCCCAAAGCAGTGGAGCACACCTGGCAGGAAGATCATCTCTTTTTCTGTTTAAATTGAGGTGAACCTCACATGATGAAAACTCAGCTCTCGGGGCCCAGGCTTCAGTGGTACCTGGTACGTTTCTGGCGCTGTGAGGCCATCACCTCTCACCCTCCAGTGCTTTCGTCACCTTGGTGGACAGCCCTGCCATCAGTGGTGGCTCACAGCACCGGCTCGTCATCTGTTTTCTGTGCTTTGTCTCAGACTGAGCGTGGTGCAGTGTTCAGCCCTCTGGGACCTGTTCCCTTTCACTCCTTTTGACCTTGGAACTGTAGGGGGCTGCCCCAAGGACTGACATTGACATGGGGACAGTAAAGCATCGGAAAGAGGAATATGGAGGTATTTTCTGGGGTGTCCTAGTGAACTGTGGAGGTGTCTTAGTGAGCTGACAGGGGTGAGGGGAACATCTTTGGGAACTGTAGAGGCATCCTAGTGAACCCTGAGTGGACTCAAGAGGCCAAGATCAAGGTTTTGTTTTTTGTTTTTTTTAAAAGGCACGTTTTTAAAGGGTTGCGTATATTGTCTTGAAATGACCATCCTTAGTCATCAGACTCAGTATCAGGGATGATGCCAGCCAAGACTGCAAGGGCAACTACTTGGTGGACCTCTGTGCTAGGCTCTAGGTCTGCCTAGTGGATTCAGGTCACTGTGTGCATGCATGCCAACATCACAGCCTCCCAACTGTATTGATTTGAGAGGGTTTCATGAAAGTCCCTGCCCAAAGCATGGAAACCCTGTGTTTGCAGGCCACCACTCCCAGGAACAGGTGATGACTGGGACATATTTATAAGTGCTTTGGAGGGCAGGGCAGATCTCAAAGGGCATGCGGGAATGGGGCAGTTTACACACAAGTGATGGGGCCCCCTCTATTGAACGGTTTACTATGAACTGGAAATGCAGCATGGGGACCTTCCATAGCCATCCCCACCTCTGGGATGTCTCCATCACTGCCCAGATGGCTGACTGGTCCTGCTCTGTGTATAGAAGGGGGCTCAGCCGGGGAACCTGCGCACTCTACCCTGCTCTCCTGGTTTCTGGTTGTGGCAAAGATTGTCACAGCTTGGGAGGGAGTGCTCTGACCTCTGCCCTAGAGCTCTTAAGCGTAGAATTTATGTGGCATTTGCTATTTCCCATAGCCCCCATGGGCCTGGGCTGGAGACAGGAATCCTGAGATGGGTGGGGATCAGATCTTCTCTGAGGATTACGTATCCAGTGTGGATGATTCCCCCAGTGCAGGTGATCTGGGCTGTGGGGACTCAGGGGCAAAAGGAATTTCTCAGGCGTTCTCGGGATAGGATCCCCTAGCCGCTGCTATGGTAACAGGGCAACAAGTGTCTATCCTGGGTACTAGGCGCTGTGACTCATTGTTGTGCCAAGCTCAGGGCTTTTCATGTAGACATGCGGAGCCCCTGAGGCTCTGAGCAGCAGTGGACATTCTCGCTCTGATGCCCACCTGACCAAGGTGTGGCCTTGCAAGGTTCCCTAACCTGGACCCAGGGCCCATAGAGTACCACGAGAGAACCTTGGTCTGTGACCCTGACCTGTGAGTCCCCACTGGTCTCCTCTCCAGCTTCCCACACAGTGGTCTGAATGACAGGACAGACCTAGAAGTTGCGTCGTGCCTCGTATCCTGGCCAGCCAGCCTGCCTGGCTTTGGTGCTGTCTCCTCGGGCCAGCAGACAGGGGACACTAGGTACCCCGGCCATGACCTCTGCTGAGACTCTGTGTAACTTCCCAGGAATTCCTAGGAAATTCTCACTGTAGACTTTGCAGGGCTGGTGGCTTTGTTCCAGGATTCCAGAGGCAGCTGGCCAGTGTCCTTTGGCCACCGCTGTTCTCACGGGACTATGGGGATCTCTGAGGCCTACTTAGCTTAGCCCAGGGAAGTTCTTCTAGGGACCCTTCTGAGGAGATATGAAGAGATACTGGGGCCACTGGGCAAGCTTTGGGCCAACTCAGGCCTTGAGAGTGCCCACACGTGGATCTGTCTACTACCTGTATGTCACGGGAGGGAGGGTTTGCTTTCCTTCCCGGCAATAGCATATGGCAGGTAGAATAAAGGCTTAACCATGTGTGCCTGTGACATGTTGGGGTGCCCGTTGCCCTGAGCCTTCCTAGAAACTACAGGGGAGAAGCCTAAGCCTTTGGAGGTAAGTGGTTGGGGACACTGGAGGCTCAGCTTCCCTGGACTCAGCTGAGGCAGTCTGACCAGGCCGGTGGATGGAGGCCCTAGTTCCTGACTCAACACATTTGTGAGGTTCTGACACCCCTGAACCTCCCTCAGAACTCTGGTCCCTTAAATCCCAGGCTAGCCAGATTGGGTGGCAGTTGAAGCACCGTTGCTCATGGGTAAGCCTGAACCTAGGCAAAGGTCCTCCATCTCAGCTGGCCACATGCCTCCTCAGAGTGGCCACCTGTGCTCTGTACCCATGAGAACTGGTGGAGGAGAAGGAGCCATGGGCTCAGAACCTGGCAGTCTGGGTCCAGCTGTGCTCTGTGCCCATCGCTTTCCCTAACCTGACACGGATCCACCTGATCATGAAGGAAGACCAGAGCTGCCATGGTGGGACCAGAGTGCCGAGGCTATTGGCAGAATTCTGGCAGCTTCGAAAAGGAATCACGTGGGGTCCTCTCGCTTCAGAGCAAAGGGAGCTTGGTTTCCTTGGAAAGCCCAGGGCTGTGCAGAGGGTCCACCAGGGCACACAGGATGCTCTCGGGCTGACACCACTGCTCGTAGCTGCTCCTAAAGGTCAGATAGTGTCCTGTAGACACATCACACTGGGAAGAGAGCCACTTCCCTGAGCGCTTGGGTGGAAGGGGAGGATGCAGTCAGACCCTGGGCCAGTTTATCGGGTCCCTCTTTGGGGTCTGTATCCCCTAACCCTTGAGTTTCCATGGCTAAGTGCTTGTCTGTTTTTCTCGCCACAGATGTCGATGAGTGTGCCAATGCCAACGGGGGCTGTGAAGGCCCTTGCTGCAACACCGTGGGCGGTTTTTACTGCCGCTGTCCACCTGGCTACCAGCTTCAGGGCGATGGCAAAACCTGCCAAGGTAGGACCTGTCTGTTGCTCTAGCCCTGAGGAAGGGAGGTGGGAGAGTGGGTGGTGGTAGCCAGGGGCAAGCCCATGCTAGTCCTAGGGGCTAAGTCCCTATGGGGGAAGGGCCCACATCCCTGTGGATGCTGGGCGACCCTGATAGGAACCTCGCCTATCAAGGACTGTCAGGAGGCCTGGGGCTGGACGCAGCTTGCCAGCTCTGAACTGGCCCCTGTAACTCCGCCCCAAGGTTGCTGGCAGGCTGTCAGCAAAATCAAGACCAGACAGAAGACGGTCCTGGGGAGACACAGGGAACAGAGAGGGGAGGGAGCAGGAGGATGGAGGAGGCCCCACTGTCCCCAGCTCCTCATTCTCTGGCTGCCCTGACATCTGGACCCACAGCTGGTTTGAACAGCTGGGCCTCTTGGAGTGTCTGGGACAATCAGTGGTCAGGGTTCTGGGCCTGGGTCAACAGCCTGTCTCTGCTCGCTGTATCAGATGGTCACTGTCATCTTGTGCCCTAGAATGTCCTCAGTTAAGTGTCCCACTGTCTCCAGCCATCCAACTGCCCATCTGCGAACCATCTGCCCACAAGTGGGGGCCTAGTCTGCTGGACGTGGGGTTGGGAGAAGTATTGAGGCGGGGGTGTCTGCTCTGCGTGAGACATTCTAGAAGAATGGATTCCCATGTTCTCCTTCCTAACTTGTTCCAACGGCCAGCAGGAGGTTGGAGGTGGGGAACATTGCTGAGCCCTAGGGTCATGCCCCAGCTGTGGGGCAGCCTTCAGCCTGTGCCTCCATGTGTCTAGACTAAAGGGAAGTTAAGTAATGGGTTTGGGGCTGAAGGTTTGGTGTCCCAGGAGGGCAGTGCAGATCAGGGTTAATGGTTGTGTCTGTGTCCCCATGCCTTGTACAGCCAATCCCTGATGGTGCCCTCAGAACTGAGACCCCTGCTTGCAGGTCCACTTGGGCCCCATCCAGAACTTCTTGCCGGCAGAGATTTAGGGCTTGGGTTGGCACCAGTGTTAGAGATGGCTTATATTTGAACTGGCTTAGTAAGTCAATTCTAGGGAGCAGTTTGCCCCCGCATCGCTGTTCTTGTGTCTCTGTGACATGGCTGTACATAAGTGTGCAAGACCTTTGGTATGCCCATCCCCCACTGTGACGCATAGGTGTATCCTAGGGAGATTTCCTGGTCCCCATCAGTCACAGAGCCTAGAGAGCCTTCTTCATCACCGCAAGCCTGAGGTCTCTCCCTCCGGAAAGAGGGAGTGATCGCCAAGCTGGTTTAAGGAACACACTGAAAGACTTGGTACAGACCTGGCCCTGCATAGTTTGCTGTGAGCTAGTTCATCTAACCAAGCCCTGGCTATACCCTCCCCTAAGAGATACCTGCTCTGCAGCTCCCTTTCCATGGCTGCTGCTTCTTCACCAAAGATGGAATCAGGCTCCCCAGCCCCATGGCTTCCTAGACGGGGCTGGCTTGAGGTGGCTGTCCACTGCCCCTGGAGCCTCGCCTTTCCTGATGGGGAACTGAAGACTCCCGGCATTCCTCTGGTCTGCCTTCTGGAATGTGTGGCGATTTCCGTATGGATATCTATCTCCCCTTGTGTAAGAATTGCAAGATGAGGACAGATATCAGCAGGAGTGACTGCTAGACCAAGCACTGGTCAGTCAGAGTACTTGCTGCCCCTGGGGCCAGGCCGCGATGCACCAGGCACAGGGTCCCTCCTGAGCCTGCACGGAAGGCCCAGCATAGCCACGAAGACACCCCAGAAGTCCCTCACATGGACGTCAGATTGGGGACTAAAGACCTCAGTGTCAGGATGAAATGGGTAGGTAGGTTCTTTCTGTCTAGCATGCCTGCTCCAGCTTTTGGTCAGTTGCTTTGGGGTGATGCAGTCAGTCAGACAGATCTTGGCTCTAGACTGACCCCATGTTTCTTACAGCCCAGGAGAGCAGGGCGGAAGCTCTGCAGTGGGGTTCCAGGCAGGTATGTGTAAGGATGAACCCGCCAAAGACCTACAGAGCCCCAGAGAAGGCATTGCTACCTTCTCAGCCCCTTCACGTCTGTCCTGTCTGGGAGAGGGATGCTCTTGGGCGTGTATCAGCGGGTGCTACCCATCATCTTTTTCCCAGAAGCTGGAGTTTGTAGCGTGTGCTCTGGAGCTGGTGTGCTCTGTGGATTGGCCATCCGAGTGGGACATGGACGTGTGGGAGCTGAGTGCAGTGCCAGCAAGCCAGCCTCCACTTACATGCCCCGGGCAGGAAGTAGAAAGAAGGCAGAAGAGGGTGATGACCCAAGCCCAAAGCTGGCCATCCACGGGTGCTGCTGGTGCTCGTGCCAGGCAAGCAGCTTACCACTGAGCTGTACGTCCCCTCAGCCCTCTTTGAGACAGGATCTGACTAAACTTCCCAGGCTTTCCCGGACCTCACTCTGTGGCCCAGGAGGGCCTGGAACTTGAGATCTCCCTGCACCAGCCTCCTGAGTAGCTGGGATTGCAGGCCTATGGCCCCAAGCTCACTTTTGTTCCTTCATGAGACATTGGAGTCTCTGTTTTGGTGCCCTAAGGGTAGACCAGGTCTTTGCCTCTGACAGAGGTGGTAGAGGCAGGAACATGACTACATAGCCGAGTCTTAGGCAGAGGATGGGTTGGCCTCACTCAGACCTTGCAGCACCCGCCTTCTCTTTCCTTGTCTCTTCCCTGGCCTCAGCCCCTCCTCCCCACCTCCCTACCTCCCCACCTCCTGTGGGGTTCATGCCCCAGCTCTGCGAGTTTGGGATGATTAGAGTTCTAAGTCACCTCATGGCCAAGGGCCTCCGCCGCCAGCCAGGGGCCTGCTGTGCTTTCTCTGTTCCTTGCCAGCCCGGCCTCCTCTGGCTGATACGTGAGGCCGCAGAGCTCGTGGGGCGCAGGCTGCCTGCGTGTGTGAGCACAGGCTGTAGGAAGTGAAGACATCCCAGGAGGAAAGGACGGCCTCGCTTGCTCACGCGGGGAGGTATGTGCAGGGTTGATGGTGGGGTGAGCCCAGAAACCGCTCGGAGTGATGAATAGCCGCTGTAAAACAGAGTGCTGGCATGGGAGTCTGGCCTGAGGTGTCTTGGCCCCGGCCCTGAGACCTGGTCCAGGCTGGTGTACGTCATGTTTTGGGAGGCTCTGCTGGAGCCAGGGCCGAGTCCATTCAGTGGGACTGGGTGGCCTGAGTGACACTAGCCACTGCTTCTGCCCTGCTGGGTGGGATCTGGTCTCTGTTCCGGACTGGTCCTGAATAGGTAGGCCCAGGCCCATGTATGGCAGACCTATCAGACTCTTCGGTGATATTCATTTTGTTTAGTGTGTATGTATGTGTACATGCATGTGTGTGTGTGCGCGCACGCACGCGTGTGTGTGTGTAGGGGGAAGAACACTCTGTCTTGTTCTTTAGATACTATCAGCCTTCTTTTCTGAGACAGGCTCTCACTGGTCTGGAACTCACCAAGTAGCCCAGCAGCCAGTGAACCCCAGGAGCCTCCCCGTCTCTCCCTTTCCAGATCTGGGACTGCAGGTTCACACCACCACACCCAGCCCTCACACTGATGAGGCAAGCGCCGACTGAACCGTCTTTCTTCTCCCCAGCAGAGCTCCTTGCTGTACGGTCCAGGGCTCTGAATGCATCTCCACGTCCACTAAATGTCCTCGGCAAAAGCCATTCCAGGGCTCACCTTTGGTGTCATGAGGGTGGAGCTTGGACTTAGTCCCCCGCTAAGATGTGTGTCTGAGCAGTCAAACAGGACAGATAGGACTCTCAGCACCTCCATTCGTTAGAGGACTTGCGGAAGTGCTCAGAGACCGGGCCGGCATCATTCCAGCGGTTAGCCGGTCCTCAGGCCAGCTTTAGAGGCAGATCACAGGTTGAGAGGTTCTGTTGCTTCCCTAGCACAGCCTATGGATGGGCAGCCTTTGTCCTGGGTTGTCACGCCCCTCTGCCTTCCCTTTACTTTAGGTCCTGATGGGGGCAGGTCCCTCATCAGGCCTGGGGCTTGCAAGTTCAGGCAACTTCCAAGGCTGTAGTTTGGTTTCCCTTACCTCGTCCCCTGCCTTGGCTGCCCTCTGGCTTGGAGCTGGTGTCTTAAACATTCCCATCTGTAAGATGGGTCCAGTCCTTCCATTAAACTGAGTGAATGTCCTAAAGGCTCTTGTGATATTGTACCAGAGAGAGTTATTCGGTCTTATTCTGAGAAGTTAGTACTGTCGGTGGGTAACCAGGGCTTCTCATAGGGTGGGGGGATGAGGCTTGAGAGCCCTTCCCAGTTCAGGTCTACAGGCCTGCCCTTCTATGCAGGGTGGGGCTTTTCAAAAGATACCCCAGCTGAACCCACTCTGTCAGGAGATAAGGAAGGAGACTGGGGAAGTGGGTGACCACTGGCATCCAGGACAGGAACTGGGCAGGGCTTTCTCTGGGGAAATGGACAGCTCTGCCTGGGGGAGGCTTGGCCTGCTGACCCAGGCCCTTCTCTTCCCCTCAGCCGTACGGGTTTAAGGGTAAAGCTAGGGTTACCATAGAATGTTCATGAGATGCCTGTGGGCGCCAGCTCTTCATGGACACTACGTCATTGTCCCCAAGGAGGCTCCCCCAAACCAAGGTTCCCAAGAAGCCCATCTCACCCACTCTCAGCTGTCATAGTGACTCCAGTCCCATTTCTGTCACACCCACCAATGCAGCCTTGTTGCCTGAAGCCATTCCAGGTCCTCTCTGTCCCTAGGGAGAGGAAGGAACGTGGGAAGGGAATTGCAGTTCTGATTAGGAAAGGCTGACAGCAGCTGACCCAGGCCAGCTGTACTGGTCCACGGGGAGGGCCAGTGTTGCTACGTTAGACCCCATCCTTGTGCCTGACACCTGGGGTAGCTGCATGACCGCCCTAGCCCCTTCTCTGACCTTCTTACTATGCAGCGTCTGAACCCTGGAAAGCAGCACTCCGACAGAGTCTCCCCAAAGTCTTTAAAGCCTGTGGATTTTGTGCTCCGTGGGGGTAGCCTGGCCTTAGTGGATGGGAAGAACAGTGACCGAAGCACCCCACTATCGCCTTGGAACTCAACAGGTACCACATGGGTCAGTGCTGGGTCTCTGCTGGCCCAGGCCCCTCTCCTTCCCTCAGTTGTAGGGATTTAAGGGTAGAGCTGGGGTTGTGAGAGACTGTTTCTGAGAGGCCATAGGCTCCAGTCCTTTGTGGACACTCTGTCATCTTCCTCAGAGAGGCAGACATGCAGGAGGGGCCTCCCAAGCTTCACACACTGTTAAAGCGCTGAGCTGGAGGACAGAGAGGGGCAGTAGTGGCTGCAGAATCCCAAGCAGGGATGGTGAGCCAAGAGCTGGATGGTAAAGTTCAGAGCAGCCTCAAGAGACCCCCAGGGTCCTGTGCTCAGCTGCTTGTGTGGCTTCCGCCCCCTCTGGAACCCTCTCCATTCTCCCAGGGCCTTTGGGACATGGAAGAGGTGTGACATGTTCAGTCCCTGTCCCTCTGGTCAGCGGTACCCGGCATGTAGGTGACGTTTGTGTCTACCAATGTCCTCTGTGAACGTGGGTGCTAAGTTTACTCTACAGTAGGATAACGTGAAGGGAGGTGGTTGTAGGAGCAGAGAGGACCTGTCGCTCCAGTCATCCTGAGGAAGACCCAAGTGCCATTTATGAGGAAAAGACCTCACCAGATGCCAGTTCTGCTGGCTTCTGTCCTGGCTCACCACGTAATTCTCTGGTCAGTTGGTTCCTGCTGTTGATCATTCACCGAATGAGGCACTTAGTTACAGCAGCGAGAATGGCCTGCTCCCTGGACAGAGTCTGAGGCTGGGGAATGTGGCCACACACACGTGGGCCCCGGAGTTAGGCATGAACCTGGCCTTCTGGCCACACAGTCAGAGCCCTTCTGCCAGGGCAAGAACTGGGGCTTTCCCAGTCCAGTGTCCTCTGGATACGGCAAGGAAACCCAGCTACAGATGCGATCCTTCCAGGCCAGTGACAGGGTTTCCAGAGACGCCCATGGCTGAGGCCTTCCTCCCTCGGAGGTGCTGAGAGTTGAAGGTTCTCATTTCCCGTTGCTGGCTCACGCTTATTCCTCTAGTGAACAAACTGGCAGGTGGACTCTTGGTGGAGGCCAAGGCAGGAAAGTAATAGCCTCCAAGGTCCATACATTGCCAGCACTAGGAGGATTGTCCCACCCCACCCCCCAAGTCAAGAGCACTGGGGTAGTTCTTTGGAGGACACCCCAGGGTAGGCAGGGGTAGCCTCTGGTAAATACCAGCAACCTTGGCAGAAATCCTGTGGGCTCAGGCAGACTTGCAGGAAAGAGGTAGACGTAAGAGATCATGAAGGCTGAGGTTTTCGTCCCTGAGTGCTGACTGAAGACAGCATGTCTCAGGGTTCCTCAGTCCGGGGGCTGGGGCTGTGGTAGCCCACTTGCCTAACACACACAAAACCTTGGGTTCAGTCCTCAGGGCTACACAAATTTCATGGTGGCTTGAACCTACAATCTTAGGCTTGGGAAGGGGATGCAGGAGGATCAGAAGTTCAAGGTCACCCTCCTCTATTTTTTGAGGCCAGCTTGGGGTTATAGAGACTGCCGCCCCTCCCCCCCCCAAATTAAATAAATAAATAAAAGAAGCTGCATTCTCAAACTAAGCCCACAGAAAGGAAACAGTAGACCGGTGGACCCTGGAGTGTTCTAGGAATCCTGGCTGGTCTCTGGGGTGAGAAAATGACCATCAGATGATGTAGGCAAGATCTTGCTCTGGTTCTGGAAGCTTCTGCACTGGACTGGGGGTCTTCTGGGCTGGGGAAAGGGAAGTTCCCAGCACCCTCCTCCTCTGTCCTCCTGGTGTCTCAGCTGGCCTTCCTGGATTTACTCCCTAGTGGTCTAGGTCTCCTCCTGAGCAGACCAGCAATTGATGGATAGCACGGATCCTGAGCTGCCTTACAGAGTGGTTGTGTCTTGTAGAACCTAGGACAACTCATTTCCCTTTATGTCTCCTGGAAGTGAAGCTGATAGCTCCTCCTGGTTAGCAGGTGGCAGGGCATAGGGGCGGGGCGGGGCAGGAGAATCTCTATCCAACCTCCACAGTGTCTCTCCTCCACTCTTGCCTCCTTGCCTCTCTTTCCCCACTGGGCCAATCTCTTCTTATCCCATCACCTCTTAACTCTTTCCTGTGTAGCTGTGTCTTCCAGCTGCTGTTTGTCTCGGTGTGTTTGGTTTGAATGATGACTGCACCTGCCACCCAGGGCCTCATGGGATACTTTCCCTGCCTCGCTCTGCTTCTTCCCCAAGGCATCCTGAGAAATGGGTCTAAGCCCAAACTCCCCTGCCTCGCCGCCACACACACACCAAATTCTTTTACTACCCCACTTCAGACCCCGCTGGGCAACTAGACTCATGACTCTACTGAACCTTCAGACCCCAGAATCTCATCCTAGAATCCTTTACAGTTCTGGAAGTCAGTTTGGGGGACAGCAGGAATGGGGAAAAGGCCTGTGATTGGCTGATATGAGGGGACATGTACCACCTAGGGCCAGTGTAGGGATTTGAGGGCATAGGGCGTATATACTTAGGAGTGGGGTAAACCTTGGTGAGTCAGAGGTCGCTGCTGTGAATCATACATACATGGATGCAGGCTGTTTCTCAGAGTCTGGGTAGCGTGTAGACATCTGTGGGTATTGTGGGGAAACAGTAGCATCTAGGACCTCTTGCAGGTACCCAGGAGGAGCTGGCTGCCACCCTTTGCCCTAGCATACCGCAGATGGAGAGAGGGGTGACCAAAGGGGCTTCTGGGTCATCAAGGTGACATCCTTGTTGATGGTGTTGGATTGTTCCGCAGTCTGCTGCTGCCTTCTACCCTACTGTGGGCCAGGCCCTGGGATCCAGGCCCTCTGTCCAGGTCTCCCAACTTTGACTGGTAGCCAAGCCTGTTCTTCCTCACTGCCTAGAAATTTGCACCTTCCTGCTTGTACGCTCTGACAAGCTAATTGTGTATTCTTAAAAATGTTGCTTC
>JAQHUG010000212.1:1341760-1373630 GCA_028555095.1 Dicrostonyx torquatus | reverse complement strand
GGCCGCAGGCAGGAAAGGCAGCTGGCTCCGTGCTCCTTCCTCGGCTTGGGTGAGGAGCAGAGACCAGCAATGGGTTTACCAGAAGGCTCACTCAGAATGGTTCCAGGAGGCACAGCCAGACCCTGTGTGCTCTGAGACCAGGCGGGGGCCCCGGTACTCTCTCTGCTCCTGAAATAATCTCCACACAGCACACTGGGAGAGAGGTTGGGAGGGATGTTGTGAAGTCCGTAAGGAACTGAGTTGAGTTATATTTGGCTGCACACTGCAGACTCACCTGCTCTGGAGGTGAAGGGTCAGAATGCCAGCAGGTGCATCAGGTGCATTTGCTATCAGGGAGGAGGGTCAAGGGTAAGGGAGGGGGTGTCTTTGGCTTAGAGGCTGAGTTCCTCTTTCCCATGCAGGTTCTAGCCATGCTCTGGTTTCATATCTGTTGCTCTGATGAAATAACCTGATAAAAAACCATATTAGGCTGTATGGTGGTGGTGCACGTCTTTAATCCCCGCACTACTGAGGCAGAGGTGGGCAGATCTTTGTGAGTTCAAGGCCAGCCTGGCCTATGGAGCGGGGAGTTTCAGAGCAGCCAGGACTGTTAAAGAAACACTGTCTCAAAAAACAAACAAACAAAAAGCAGACTAGAGAAAGGGTCTGTTTTATCTCTTAATTCCCGGTTAGAGTCCTAGCGGCGGAGCTTCAGATCGCTGGCTGCAGCGCATCCACAGTCGAGAGCAGAGAGAAGCGATGCATTCATGCATGTGTGCATTCATGCATGTGTGCTTGTGCTTGGCTCTGTTTCTCCACTCATGCAGTTCAGGCCCCGCTGTAGCGGAAATGGCGCCTCCCACACCAGACTGAGTCTTGCGTCTTTGATTGACTCAATGAAGACAGTCCTCCAGATGTCCCCATAGGCCAGTCTACACAGACAGTCCTTCATTAAGACTCTTCCCAGGTGACTCTGCGTTGTGTCCTGTTGGCAAAGGTAGCCATCCCCAACCGCTGTCTGGTTCTTCTCCCTGCAGCTGGAGAGGCAGTAGGTATGAGACTGCCAGCCCACTTTGCTCGGTCTGCATGAGCCATCTGCCCCTGTGCTGGGTGTGGAAGACGTTCCCTTTAGCGCTTTTAAGGTCCACCTGGGAGCATGCCTAGACTGGTCTGGCACAGTGGGCATGTGAAGGTGCCTGTGGGCGTCCTGGCTTATTCAACCACACACCTCACCCCACCACGGGAGAGTTTAGGACTTTAGATTTAAATCTCAGGACCGACTGTATAGGTCTCTGATTCCTTCTTCCCTTATGCTCTCCCCTGCCTGCTGTGGACTCGGTTATCGCTTGATCCTTCACCAGGTCTACACAACAGTTCCACCAAGGGCTGGCCCTGTGGGTTATTGCCAGACAGGAACATGGATAGGACGGGGAGGTAGCCTCATCTCTTAGAATCATCTCTGAGCTCTTAGGAACCTGGGTGAGGTATTAAATAGACCCCCCTGACACGCGCACACGCACACGCGCACGCATGCACACATACACACATGCGCACGCACACATATACACACATACACATGCGCACACACGTGCACACACACATACATGCACACGCATGCACACATGCGCACACACGCGCGCACACACACACTACACGCACACGCACACACACATATACACACACATGCACGCACAGATACTATGCTTCTGTGCAGCTCTGTACTCAGTCTGGGTGGCCTGGATACTGCTCATTTCTTTGGGATTCAGTAACATGTACTTAGATGTTTGATATCCAAGTTGGACCAGGGTAAAACCTCAGGAAAGGATTCATGGAGAGGGGATCCAAGGATGAACCTATGAGACGGACCCACAAAGCAGGAACCAGTGGGGTCCCATTCTACTTTCTTAGGTCTTGGTGGCCCTAGGAGATGTCAGTTCTGCCCTTTGGTGTTGGAGGGGAGACATTGTGGTATCTGGGAGACTCAAGACAGAGGAGGCTAGTGGCTTGCTTGGGGAGGGAGCTGGACTGGCTGAGGTAGGAGTGGCCCCTGGTGCTGACACAGACATTCCACAGGCAGAGCCACAGCGGGTTTGCATTGGGAAGGCATTTCCCAAACAGCATCCAGACCCCAAAGTCCTGTGTCTGGATATGTTTAGTGACACGAGGGGAGACGGAGGGGACAGTAGGGTAGCTTTGTGAGTCCCTGGGCTGCCATGTGAGCCAGGCTAGACAGATGTAGGACATGGGAATGAGTGGCCCCACTTTGGCTAGGGGAGGGGCTAGAGTCAGTGGAAGAGGGAGTGTGAATGAAAGGTCATCGATGGTCCCGGATTGTGGGGGACTGAGGTCAGCAGGCGTGTGGCTGCTGGTGGCTGGGTCAATGCTGGAGTCCTTCAGCTTGTTTGAGGCCTGGCTGGCTGGCTCCCATGACACCTTTAGGACTGATGGGAAAGGACAGCTCTGGGCACTGCCACTGACATTAGCCTTGGAGTTCTTACATTATTAGAGGGCCCAGAGGAGGGGCTCAGACAGCCTGACCTCCCTACTCAATGTCTATATTTTCTCCACAGGAGGGAGGTGCTGCCGCCGTCACCCCTGATTGTAGAGGAAGAAACTGAGGCAGACAGGTGTCATGGCTGGGGACCGGGCACGGGAAAGACTATTAGGCATGGTGCTGCAGCAGCAGTTGAGAGCTCACAGATAGATCTATAAACAGGAAACTGAGAGAGCTCACTTGAAGCGGCAAAGTCTTTTAAAATGCCTTAACCCACCCTCAGTGGCCTACAGCTTCCAGGCAGGCTATACCCCCTGATCCTCTCCAAACGACTGCTAGCTGGACTGAGTATTCAAGGAAAGGGTTTATTTCAGCTTCCACCTCTCAGGACACACTTGATGGCGGATGTCTGGGTAGGTGCTCGGCAAACACCTGCAGGCGGGAGCTGAGGCCGAGGCCTTGGGGGAGCACTGCCGCTGTGTGGCAGACTTTCCCTGGGGAGACACACAGTGTCTTCTCACTCCGCATAGGGTAGCCCACAGCAGACTAGAGTATAGTTGCTCTCAGAGCCCAGCTGATAAACCCATGAGTTTTATTGAAGCTACTTAAGAAACATAGGTGAGGGGCTGCTTACAGGACCGGAAATGACTCAGGGACAGCTGCATCCCCAAAGCCCACCCCAGCAGGCGTGGCAGATGGCAAAAGCTGAGAACTTGGAGCACTCTGCACAGCTCACAGGCAGCTCAACTGGTGAGAGAGAGAGAGAGAGAGAGAGAGAGAGAGAGAGAGAGAGAGAGAGATATTACCTCAGTTGGCTTAAGCCTCCTCCAGGCAGCTCAGCTGGTTTCTGCTCTCAAGTCTCTGCTGGTCTCTGCATTTTCCAGGCGGCCTGTCTTGTCTGAGAATGACTCTCAGCAGTCTTGTTTACTTTTGCAAAGGAGGGGCATAGTGAATCCGATCAGTTTCAGGGACTTCCTAAAGCTATTTTGAGGAGTTACTTTTTATCTTAAGGAGTTTGCCTACAGAATAGAATGTTTCAATCTCGGGGAACAGGCTATAAAACAGCTGCAGGCTTGCTGTGTTTGCTTTTTTTGTATCACCCAGGACCACCTGCCCAGCAGTAGCACCACCCATGTTGGGCTCAGCCCACCCACATAAATCTTTAATCAAGAAAAATGCTCTCCAGGCTTGTCTACAGGCCAATTTGATGGCGGCATTTTCTCATTTGAGGCTTTCCTCAGACAACTGTAGCTTGTTTCAGATTCTCTCGACAAAACAGGACAGGTGAGTAGGTCTCCTACTTCTAGGGAGGTGTCAGAGTGTGTTTTGTCTAAGCAGGAGTTTGTGTCATTTGTCTGTCACTTGACCCAACCTGTGGCCCAAAGGATGGCAGCAAAGGAAGCACTGACTCATTGGTAAAGTGACTGGAGTTAGTCTTTTCCTGTCTATGTGAGGTGGCTGCCACCTCTACCACCTCATTGCGTGCTGGTCTGACTCAGCTACCCCTACCTTCCAGTAATCAAGGACTGTCGAAGTTGGCACCCTACAGTCCTCCCTGACAATAGGGTACATGTTAGCAGTGGCAAGCAGTGCCATACTATGAGAGTTGCCTGCTATCCAAGTCCCGCCCACAGCATAGTTATTGGGGAGGTTTCTGGAAGCACCCCAAGGCAAAGGCTTAGTGTCTCTGAGGTGTGCCACTCAAAGAAGGCAGGAGAGGGGGGCTTACCCCGCAGACCAGCAGATCCCAGACAGGCATGTCTGCGCTGTCATGCCCCAGCAGGTAGGTGATAGGGTAGGCTGGGCCCTGGATTCCAGACAGGACAGAACAGGTGGGACATTGTGGGCTTGCAAGGCTGCTGCTCCCAGAGTTCCCAGATAGTTGGGCAAGGCCTCTGGCCAGCATGGGCTTTCTTTTCTCTGCCATATGTAGCCAGTGGGTCAGACTATGGGTCAAAGACCTTTCCAACCTATAGTCTGGTGGCCCAGGGAGCATGTACCCTCTTCCTTCCTGGCGGCTATGGCTAACGTAACCTGTGCTCACTGCCTATCTGGAGTGTTCAGAGGGAGACATGGTCTCTTGCAGGAGAGCAGATTATGCTGTTACAATGTTACGGCTGCCCTTCCTTTGTCTTTGCTGTCCGAGGCTTCCTGGAAGCGGGCACGGACAGGTGTCCTGTCCTCCAAGCCTGGTTCAGGAACTCAGCCTAAATCTAGACTACCTCCCCAACAGAGACCACCTGATCACCAAGCACCCCATCTTACCAGGTGTCCCACTTGCTGGGTACAGCTTTTTCCATCTTATTCAGGCCTTGGGAAGGAGGGGGGTGGTGTCTGTGAATGAGAGGGTGTATCAGAAAAGGTCCGGGCTCAGGAGGGACTGTCCCACCCAAGCTGGAATCCCAGACCTGGCTCTCCATGGGAGGTGGGCTACAGAGCGGCTGGTTAAAGGCCCGAGTGTGTGCCTTCTTGAACTCAGAAGGGGCAGCTTCTGCAGACCCACAGCTATGCGAGGGGCTGTCCCTCTTAGCTTGCCCACTCTGTTCCCAGCAGTGTCCTTGTGCTAAGGGATGTGGGGACTCTTTACAGGCTCCTTTCATGGAGCCCAATGAGGGGTGAAATAGATCGGGACACAGGGCTTAGGGGGCCAAGAAGTGGTGGTGGCATCTCCATGCCTAGGATTCCAGCTTTGTACTGTGGCCTCACACTACCCCGCCTCCCCTCGCTCCCCACCAAGCCTCCTCTGCAGGGCCTCCCAGCCTTGCCAGGGTGGCTTCATTCTCTGCTTTGGTTTCTCTTCTGTGTTGGCCAGGACACGATGTCTGTGCACGTTTGTGTGCGCATCTCTGTCTGAAGTTGTGCATCTGTGTATGTCTTTTGTGTGTGCGCGCGCGTTTGCACGGTGGGCCGTGCATACACATGTGTCTGTATGTGCCTGCGGTTTGTGTGGGTTTGTGTCTCTGGATCGTGGTTTGACTGTGAGTGTGTGCCAGCAGGAATGCAGGGGCCGTGCTGTGGCGGGACCAGCACGGCCCCCTGAGGGTGGGTAGGCGGGGCTAGGAGTGGAGGCGGCTCCCTCTGGAGTCTGAGGATTTGGCCTTTACCTGCAAGGGGTGGAGGGAGAGTTGAGACCATAAAGGCAAAGGGGCGGGACTTGCCAGACTCAGAGCTGCTCTCTGCCGGCAAGCGCACAGCCCGCACCTTGGAGTTGGAGAGTTTCAGACTGACTGTGTCTGAGCTGGGTGTGCACTGGAGCCTGGAGCTGGAGCCCTGGTCTGTGAGCCCTGAACAAGATTCCTGAGCCCAGGCCGTCTACCACTCCACAGACCCGGCATGGAGGCATCCCGGGGCTGGGGAGGGCTGGCTATGCTCTGGTGCCTTGGGCTCCTAGGCAGCCCGGTGGGCATCACTGGCACTCACTACCGTTATCTGTGGAGGAACTGCTACCCATGCCACCTGAGCCAGGCCGGCTACCCCGTGAGCACCGGTGACCAGAGGCCAGGTGGGCACCCCAGGAGCAGGGCTGGGTGGGGTCAGGATGGCCCTCCCTAGCATGCTTCCTTTGTTTCTTTCTCTCTTTTATTTTTGCTTGATATGTACAGGGCGTTTTGTCTGAATGTATGAATGTGTACTGTGTGCATGCAGTGACCTCAGAGGCCAGAAGAGGGCATTGGACCTCCTGGAACTTGAGTTACAGTTGCAAGCTCCATGTGGGTTCTGGAATCAAATCCTCTGGATGAGCAGCAGGTGATCTTAACCCCTGTGCTGTCAGCCCTCGTTTCTTTTTTTCAAAGTTTATGCCAGGCAGTGAGCACAGGGGGAGTCAGTCTGGGAAGGGCCCAGCAGGTGCTTACTACTGCTGAGATGGGACCCAGATGTGTCCTGAGCAATCAGACCTTCCCATCCTGTGAAAGCAGGGAGGTCACTTCCCTAGAGAAGGCGAATGTTCCTGGCTTTTTGAGCTAAGCTTCCTGTGTGTCCACTCCTCTGTATCAGCCACTCGGGAGTTAAATGAGAAGGGAAGAGCTCAGGGACCTTTCCGGGTGGCCTGTGTGACTATGGCAGGTGCTGTCATTTCAGCCCACAGGCCTCTCAGTTCCGGGTAGCAGGGTCACTTAGAGGCTCTGGGCTTGAGACTCTGGCAGCCGTAGGGATTAGGATCCTCTTATTCTAGCTCACCCTGGAAGCTGGGATTTGATGCTTCTGAGTCAGCCTCCCTCCACGTGGCTGTACACAGCCTGGAGCTGGGCACCCTCAGGAATGTGACTAGAGGCTGTATTCAGCGCCCCAGTGACTCATCACTCACACCCTAGGGAGAAGCAAGGGCCTCTGGTGCTTCCTGTCAATCCCTCCCAGACTGGAGATGTCCCTGGGGCGAGTCTCACTCTTTCATGCCCGAAAGGTACCCGGGCATAGTCAGATGCTATACTGTGTCACTCAGTTCCGAGGGTCCTAAAGCCCCCAGGCCAGGCCAGGCTGGTACATCATTGCCTTGTAGGTGGCACTTGGGAGCGTGTGTAGCCCCAGAAGGTCTCACTTGGGCATGACCAGGCTTTGGAGGACTTGGAGCTCAGTGCCTGCACTGAGGCTTTTCCGGGGGCAGAAGGAGAAGAAAAGCCAGTGGGCTCTGGTTCTCAGAGTGAGAACCTGGTGTCCTGATGCCTGGCAGAGTGGCAAGGTCCCAGAGGTGTTTCCCGGAGGCCATGGTGAAGCTTGAGAAAACTCTAAGGTGCTTTCCACAGAGGCAACATTTGGCAACTGGCTGGCCTTGACTGTTGTGTGTTGTTGGGCTAGGAACCGGTGGGGGTGGGTAAGGATTGGTGCCTCGGTCCTTCTGATGGCATTCTTTGTGCCTCCCGGCAGCACCACCAGCCTCAGCTTAGCAGGTACTTACAGGCTTATCCAGAGCCCAAGGGAACCAGCCCAGGTTGGCACAGCGATGTTACCATGTGCTGCTGGTCCTGTCATGAGTGCCAAGTTCCCAGTCACTGGTCACAGCCGATGGGGGCAGAACTATTTAAAATGACTTTTCCAGTTCCCCCAGCTGGATGGCCCTTCCCTGGTACTCTTGGGGATTCAGTACACAGTGGGTTTGCCTGCTACCAGACGTAGCCCCTTGAACGAGCAGGCTCCGTCTGACTCTCGAGTTGGGGTGCATGCTCTCTGCCCTGACCCATTCTCACTGGGTCGGCAGGAAAGTATCTGTGCTGCAGATGCACCCCAGCTATCCTTCTCTTTCTTTGGGGGCTCAGCTCTTTGGAACATCTCTGGATAGTCCTGCGGCAGGCTCAGTGTGACCACAGCAGCGCTGTCTCTGTGTGGGAGGTGTAGCACAGTCCTGGGACACGGGCCTGTGGGATGAGAAATTCCCGGGAACCTAGCCTGTAAGCGTGCCCGGGCACAGATAGCTCTTGTGAGCCTGGCCCTGCAGACGACCCCAGCAGGTACTGCTAGGTCAGGAGGCCAGGGTAGGAACTGTCAGCTCGTGAAGCAGCAGCTCACGTGGCCCGAGTCACACAGCAGATCTGCCTGTACTCTGTATTTTTTCCCCCTCATGGCCACTCTTGCAGATCAGTGTCCACTTGGTGCCCTAAAGCAGACACAGGCCGGGGAGGTGCTGCTCAGTTGGGAGAGTGTTTGCCTGATGTGCACGAAGCCGTGGGTTCCCTTCCCAGCACTGCATTAAAAACTACATACAGAGGCATAATTGTCTGTAATCCCAGCACTCAGCAGGCAGGGTATTAGAAGTTCAGGGCTATCCTTGGCTACATAGTGAGTTTGAGGTTAACCTTGGCTGTATGAGACCCTCTCTCAAACAGTAGCAGTAAAACCAGACTAATTACCTGATGGTGGAGATGGGAGTCCCCAGAAAGCTGGGGCTGAGATGTAAGCATCCAGCAAACCTGGGAGAACCCGTGTTTTCTCTCTCCCAGTGCACAGAGGCCTGGACTGCAGTGCTGAAGTGATACACCTAACCCTCCCCCCCCACCCCCCAGCTTCCACTCTCTGACCCTCCCATGCCCCTGCAAGGCTGTGGTGGCCTCGTGTTTGTCCAGAAAATCCAGGACCCATCCCAAGGTCCTCCAAGCAGTTCCTGTCCTCAGTTTTCATTGTCCGAGTAGTGTCATGGGGATGAGGACGTGAGCGTCTTTAGGGACATCACCTAGCCAGCCATGCTGACGTTAAGGAGTGCTGAGCTCCACACTCCTCAGGTAGCCAAAGCTCTGCCCTAGGTTTGGCACCTCGGAGGTCCTCCACGCTGTTTGCGAACAGCCCTGTGCTGCCGCCCTGTGGCCCACTCTTTGACATAGGTCACAGGGTCCTGCCCAGCTGTCAGAATGTCGGTTATTTCTGTAAAAGGAGTTCGTCTCCGGTCAGAAGAGGCCTGGTTGTCGGGGCTGCAGGGCTGTGCTGTAGGTAAACCCTTCAGCCTGGGATGGACCTGCCATGTCCAGATGCTAACCCATGAGGATGGCGGAGCTGAGGGGGGGTTGATGCTTAGAGCCCTGGTGGAGCTGCAGAGCTCCGGCCCCAGGCTCCGTTATAAACTTGCACAATAGAGGCCCTCTATCTCCAGCAAGCACCTTAAAGGTAGGAAGGGTTGAAGCTGGAGTCATTCCACCAGTCCCTCCTAAGAGGCACCCAGGACAGTGTTAAAAGCCCTATCCCTGTCTGGCAGATGTGTCACAGGAGTGATCTGGGACCCTTGTAAGGAGTTGCTTGCACTCAGAGGGAGGCTCGAGCGTCTGTCCCTGTATCAAAGGACCGTGGAGAGGTGGCAGGTGTGTGTGTGATCAGGGAGACCCATGTTGCCACACCAGTGCATGGAGAGTTAGCAGAGGAGTCCTGTGCCTGGGGTCCCTTCCAGACTGCCTTCTGCTTGTCAGTCTTGTGCTCAGCAGGGCAGTGTTGGGGGTCAGGAGTGATGCCCAGGAATGCCCAGACTGTCCAGATAGGATTTCATAGACCCGCTGACTGTGAGGACCTCTGGCATGTACCTCAGCTAAGCTGTGACCTCCCAGGGATTTGAGCTCAGGAACTAACTCCTCTCTGGACGCCGAGATAGATGTTGTTGCCCCAACTCCTCTAGCGGTGTGTGTGTGTGGGGTCCCTGAAATCCTCATCGCGCCCTGGCTCTTCTGTCTCTCAGAGTCTTTTGGGTCTTTGGTCAGCACCGTCAAGCCTTTGTTTCCAAGCCGAGGACTCATGTGACAGTGGCTTTGTGCAAGAGAAGCAGGGGCTTGTGGCCTTGTTTCCTGCCTCTTGTGACAGGCACACAGAACAGGACACCCTCTTGTGACTCCACAGGGGCCACTTGCCAGCCAGCTGGCTCTTCAGCACATCCCCGTTGTTGTCCAGAGCTACCTGGTGGCGCTCACCTTACAGATTCCAGAAGGGGCATCAAGGAATGAGGGCCACTCTCCCAGCAGACAGGTCTTAGGGAGCACTGAGAGACAGAAAGGGGGCTGCTGTGTAAACAGAGAGGTACCACTGCCCATGCCTCGAGTCCATCCCTCACCCTGCAGCCCCCCCTCAGGAGCCCTCATTCTCTCCTCTGGACCCCTGGGCTGGTCCGACTCTTGGGCTTGTGTACACCAGATATGAAGAAGACAATGGCCCATGCCGAGGCTTCCGCTGGTAGCTCTTCCCACCCGGGCATGCCAGCCAGGGAGGATGGGCACCGCCTCTGTCTGGGGCTGTGAGGGAAATGGATGTGATCTGACAAGATCTTGGGTTCATGCTTCATCTGTTCAGCACAATAGGCCTGGCCTGGTGTGTGCCTAGCTGGTAACTCCACTCTCTCTCCCTAGATGTGGATGAGTGTCGTGCGCACAACGGCGGCTGCCAGCATAGGTGTGTGAATACCCCTGGTTCTTACCTCTGTGAGTGTAAGCCTGGCTTCCGGCTCCACACAGATGGCAGGACCTGCCTAGGTAAGTGTCACACCTGCCTGGGGCTCTGAGCCCCTGTTGAACCTCATTCTTCAGAATGTCCTCAGGTCTGGGAAGGGACCAAGGGAGGCCTGAGTTGCCTGGCATTAAGACTATGCCTTCCTTCCTGTGGAGCATGAGTGCCTGGGAGTCCTGAGCACACCCTGCAGGGGGGTAATGCTCCCCCACCCCTCAGGTAAGGAGGTTGAGGTTTAGGTGGGTAGAAAAGCGCATCCAAGGTTTCTGCTCACCCAGGTCCCTGCGTCCCCAGCCTGTGTCTGCTCTGCGGCTGTGCTAAGTCTTGCTGAGATTAAGACCATCTGCAGGGGTTGATCAATCAGCAGCCACCCAGGCCTGACTAAGCTGCCACCAAGACATGGGGCGGGGGTCTCCTGGGGTTGCGCCTGGGTGGTAGGGAGGCAGGCTGAGCCTTGGCCCTGACGACAGAAAGCAATTTTTGGTCTACAAAACAGGGCTTCTTTGGAAGCCTGAGCTGCCACAGCAGTGAGGGGCAACCAGAAAGCGGGCTCCTGGCCCCTGGCTATCTGTAGGACTTCTGCTGTGAGGGAAGGGTTTACTGGCCTCCTGAGAACACAGGGCTTCTGGCAGCCTAGAGCTAGAGACACCAAGAGCCAGGCCGAGGAAGCTGTAAGAACAGCTCGCAGCCGTCCACTTCATAGTGCGCCCTGGGTACTCGGTGGATCCCTCCCTCTGGTTCTAGGGTGTTTGGGGGGGAAGGCACCCCTACTCTCTACTTTGGAGATCCAGACAGCTAAGGCCAGTTCTGAGTGGCTCGGTCTTGGCTGCCATAGGGCTGGCAATGTGCCAGCCCTGGGGGGTTGCACCCCATACACACACGTCCCAGCCTCCGTCTGCTGCTCCACTGCAGGAGCCAGGCAGCTGCCCGAGTGAGAAGTAGAAGCAGATGCAGGAATGCTGCCATGTGTTTCAGGGTAACTGTGATAGTGGAGCCCAGCGACTGCCTGCTGGCCCTTCCGGGAACCTGTGGCACCCTTGTCAGGCAGGATGCTCTGTAAAGAAGGGTGACTCTGGAGGTGGGTGTGAGGGGTGACCCCTGCTGCTGGCTCCAGGACAAGGACATGCATTCCCTCCGTGTCTTCTCACTGTCTCTGTTGACAGTGACCCTCACTGAGATGCCCTGAGGGGACAGAGGACCAGGATGGGATGCATCATTAACAGTCAGAACAGAGGTGCCTCTTAGCCCCAGAGTGACTGGGTGGCGGTACTGCTCAGAGGAAGGAGCCTTGCACTGCTGGCTTCAGGAAGCCCAGGAAGGACAGCCCTTTACCGTGCCCTGGTCCTGGGTCCACGCCACCCATTGCTATGCTGGAGACAGATGTGCTAGATTCTGTGCCCATGGGGCCTCAGAAGGAGGGACTCATGCATGTATATTGTAGATGTCTGCATTACCCCTGCGGCTCCCCCCTCACACCATAACACTGTTTATGTGGATGGGTTCTCAGGGCTTCTGACCCTTCGCACCTGACACTTGGCTTGCGGGACATGAGTTGGATGTCGCTCAGTGGCCTCAGATGGTCTCTCTCTCTCTCTCTCTCTCTCTCTCTCTCTCTCTCTCTCTCTCTCTCTCTCTCGTTTTACTGTAACTTTCAACAAGGGTTTTACACTGAAGCTTCCTGAGATCACAGCCTCCTGCTGTGCTGTGTCTGGGGACAGTAAAATAATGGCCTGTATCTCTGTTAAGAGATATTACTACAAACTCTCCACATTGGCTCCTCGAGATGTGGTGGCTTCCCTTCTCTGATGAACTCTGCCTTAGGGACACCCTGCTCTCCCTCCAAGTGTCTGATGGCATTCTGGGGACCCCTGAGCATTATCTCCATTCCCACACTATGCCCGTGACATATTTCCCAGAACTCCTGAGGATATGGTCCCTACTCATCCTCCATCCTCAGTGGTCTCTCTGTGTTCCACCCATCTGGCTGTGGGTGCTGGATTTTTCTTGTGTGTCTAGAATTCCTAGGGAGCTTCTACGATGAGCCTGGGTTTGTCAGGCTGGGTCGACCAGATGCTGCCTTCCCTGTGGGTGCTTGAGAAGGCTCCAGAATAATTGTAGGATGCCTGTGAGCTCCCTTCAGGAGTTCCTGGGTGCCCCTCATACCCTGTGCCATGCCTCTTCCCGTTGCTGAGGGAACCATCTTGGCTGATTGACCTGAGATGCTGGCCCAGGATGGAGGTAGCTGGTTGTGGCTGGGAAGGTTGCCTGAGGGAGTCAGTGTGGTGATATTTGTCCTGGACCCTGTGGAGGACCCAGCAGAGGCCACATACTCACCTCCAAGGGCAGGCAGACCAAGAGAGGGAATGTATAAGTTCTGGCACTGAGGTTCTCTCCCTCTCTCTCCCCATCCCCACAGGGTCTCATGTAATTGAGGCTGGCTTGAACTTACTGTGTAGCCAGAGCTGGCATTGAACTTCTGTTCCTCCAGCCTCCACCTCCCCAACGCCACCATACCGTGCTCCAAATGGTCTAAGCATAGTAATAAAACACAGAAAAATTTCCATCTCCATTTTTTAAAAAATTTTATTTTTATTTTATTGTGTTTGAGTATTTGCGTGTGTGTGTGTGTGTGTGTGTGTGTGTGTGTGTGTGTGTGTCTGGTGCCTGTCAAGGCCAGAAGAGTGGGTTGGAGTTATCAGATGGTTGTGTGCTGCCATGTGGATGCTGGGAACCAAATCCAGGTCCTCTGCAAGAGCAGCCAGTGCTTTTAACCACTGAGCCCCCTACCCCTAAAAAACAAATAATTTAAGAAGGACTTTGCCATCAGCCCACTATAGTAAGGACATTGTCCCCTGTCCTGGCTGTCACTCCAACAGGAACAAAAGGGGGCCCCACCTATGGCTTGGGATGTACTCTCTTGGGGTGCTCTGTCCTCTGCCTTGTTTCTGGGGTGGTGATGGGGTGGTGATGGGGTGGGGGTGGGGACAGCCAAGCCCGAGGCTGTTCTAGCTTTCTGTGCTTGGGTCAGAGCCAGTTCCTCCTTCCACCAGCCGTGGAAAGTAGGGTCTGCCCGGAGTGGTGGTTTGGCTGAGGGTCCAGGAGTGTCATTCCTACTTTCCCGTGACATTTTGCAGAGCTGCGGAATGGAATAGCCCCAGGGTGTCATAACACCACAAGGGGAGCCCTCCTTCTCCCTGTGGCTTTGGTGCTCTGAGTAGCATATTCCTGACCAGTGGCTTTTAGTGTGACCTGGACACCGACATTCTATATGACTGTTTCCTGGTGTCCTCTGGGTTGAAGGACAAATGGGGTCAGTTTGAGGGGCCGTGGTTGTTACTGGGTTAGTCCTGTGGCACAGGTGATCTTACTTCTCTTCATCTCATACCTCTTGACTCAGGATAGATACCCTTGGGGAGGGTTCTGCTGCACACACACACCTGTGGTGGTCCCACCATCAGAGTCACACGGGTGCTATGTGCACATGGCTGGAGGAAGGCTACCCAGCCCTGCCCTTGGCCTGTCCCTGCCTGTGTGTATCTGTGGCCTTGGCAGAACATGCTCTCCCCAGGCATCGGGACAGTAAAGGACTTTACAAGCCCCCATCTGCCCCCAAGGCTCCTTCCTGATGGAGAAGCCTTAAGGAAAGCTATTAGGGAAAGGAGGCTGCTGCAGGCAGCAACCTGGTTCTGGGGCCAAAACCACAGGCAGCTCAAGTGTGCAGACTGCCAGGCTCTCCTGCAGAATTCATCCCCGTGGAGCCACAGATGCAGCTCTGCCCATGTTTCCCAGCCCTTCCCAAATCTGGCAGGGGTTACAGTTGCCCAAGGGGTCAGATTCCCAGCCTTGAGAAGCCCAAGGAAGCCTGGCATGAGTGGAGCCAGAGGGAGAGGTGGGATGAGAGCAGCTGCTGTGGTCCCATCCTGGACTCTTCACAGGGCAGGACTGCTTCCACTTGGCTTGGGGGAGCAGGCTCAGATGGAACAGGGGTATCAAGGTTCAGTGACCCATGCTGGGTATCTCATCTCAATTCCGAACTGCCAGAGAAGAGGGCACAAACCCTGAGCTGGGTACAGAACCCAGCAGGGACAGTTAGGCTGTCACACTGGGCATACAGGGAGATGGCATGCCACAGGGGACAGAGCTGGTGAGTGAAGGCGTGCTGGCTTGAAATGGGGAGAGGAATGATGGGAGGGGCCCAGTTCTGCTGCCCTTGGGTCAGCTGTGGTATCATCAAGGCCCAACGCTGGTTTTGTGATAGAGCAGTACGGCTTACAGGGCATACCTGTCTTCTAAGTAACACCCCAGACTCTTCAGTAAATGCTCCGGAGGACGAAAGCTGGGAGCTAAGGCTTGGCAGTAGAAAACTGCCCAGGGTTGTGGGTGTGGTGTGAGCAAGATGTGGGCTGGGGGCCTAGAGGTTGCCTGTATGTAAATACGTATGTATGTATGTACATATGTATGTGTTATGTATGTATGTATGAATCTGTGCTGCCATCTGCCCCTGCCTCGTCAAAGAGCTTCCTAGGATGGACCGCTCTGGCCACTGACCATACACGGTGGGAGCCCTTAGCTCCCAGAAGCCACACCAGTTTAAGGACAACGACTATTGCCTTGTGACACCACCCTCCAGCTGGTCTGAGGGCTGCATTAAAGCAGCCGGTGGGCTCGACTTGGCTGATTGGTTCTGGGACGGTCTGTAGTGGTGAGTTTATGGGCTGGAGGCCGGAGTCTAGAGCCACCCCACGACTGTGCCCATCTCATCCCTCCACCCCATGTGCTGCCCACTGCGTGGCACTCGTGCTCCTGGTGCTGAGGCCTGAGTTTGTTCCTGTAGTGCAGGTGCTGGCTCCTACGACTGCGCTAGCGCCCTTTGTTGGGGGCGTCATGCATCCAAGAATGTTGTACATGTTTGCACAAAATCTTGTAGGAAATGTATTTTTTATGAGGTCCAGGTTCTTCCTCCACAAAACCCATTCCTCCAAGCTTTGCATCTCACTATCCCACCCTGGGTAGTGCGACTCCTGCTGGTTGCGAGTGGAGTTACAGCCCAGTTCTGTGGGAACTCAACAGGGTTTTATTATCACGTAGTCGCAGGTCCAAGAGCAAGGTGCCAGCCTTTCTGGTCCCTGATGAGACCAGAGCCCCATCTGTGTAACCACATCTGACCTTAATTAAGGCATAAAGAACGAACATTGTCATATCAGAGGGCTTTGACCTGTGAGTTGGGGGAGGGGTGCAGGGACACACACAGACATTAAGACTCTGATATATAGAATGTCACCCAACTATAGTCACTGTGTTTGATCTGGAAGTGGGCAGGAACCTAAGGGAGACCTTGGGAATTGTAGGATGGGCTATGGGGCAGGACTATTGGGTCCTGCAGGATTTGTACGCAGATCACAGAGCCCTGCTGAGTGTGGGGTGAAGGGGAAAATGGTACCCCATAGGTACAAATGTCTGTTGTGGAGACAGACCTATCCAGCCCTGTTGCCAAGGCTGGCCTGGTATTCCCGCTTCAGTACTGTGATTTCAAGTGTCTCACCCCTCCCTCTCCTGCTGAGGCTCTTCCTGATGAGTATGTACTCCCTGCAGGGAGGCCAGTCCCCTGACCTCTGCTCCAAAGGTTGCTCATGTCTGACTTTAGGACTGATTTCTAGAACCATAACCAGATGTGAGCCTCTGGCCTTGGCCTTGGGCAGAGATCCCCAGAGTGAATGTCCTTACAGCTGGACCTCAGTAACTTGAGGGATCTGGAGAAGTCTCCACCAGCCCCGAGACCCAGACACACAGACCCCAGCCATTCCCAGAGCTGTGCAGCACCGAGAAAGAAAAATCTGTCTGGTTTAACTTTCCGGGAATCCACACACAAAGGGTGTGCTGGGTGATGCTGGCCTGGTTCCCTGGTGTCACAGCTTGGGAGCATCTGTGAAGTCATAGTTCTGTGGAGCGAAGGGTAGGGATGTTCTGAGGGTGTGAAGCGGTCCTGGGATGCAGGTCTGTTACGCTAGCCCACAGTGGGTTCATCCATGGGTCCACCTCAGCTGCTTTGCCGGTGACCAGATTGGAGACGAAACACCTCTTCCTCCTGGTTGACGGTGCCTCCTTCGGGGTTACTGAAACGTGGTGCCCCTCTGTGCCTGCTGGCCCTGCCAGAATGGGCTTCTGGTTCCGATTACGTGTCCCGAGTAGCGATGCAGTTGGTGTGGTGAGAACGGGGTAAACAGAGCCCCTAGGAATGCGGGGCCAGCTGAGGCCATGTGCACGGGCGCCCAGGCGCCCCTGGAGGCAGGGCTGGTGGCTGGACAGCTGACTCAGGTGAGGCCAGCCAGGCCTGGGGTCAGCATGGCTTCCATCCAGTGTAGGGGTCAGAGCAAGAGTTGGGGAAGGCCTCCCGTTGGCAGGCTTACCTCCGGTCTGTAGGAAATTTCTGTAGCCCCTCCCTTGATGCATATGTTAGGGGGGGCCCTGGGTGGCCAGGAGATTGCTCACTGCCTCCCCATGGCTGGCTTTGCCCCAGAGAAGGGGGCATCCATGTGTTCTTCTGACTGTGCTTCACGTGAGGAGAGACCTGTTTAATGAGCAATGTGGCCTTTAAGCAAGTTCACTATGAAGGAAGCCCAGCCTTCTCAGAGCCCCGAGGCAGCTCACGAGGCCCATACCACTGCCAGCACCCGGGCCTTGCGGTGCCATCCTCAGTGGTGCCAAATCCCCATTCCTAGGCAGTAATGAACCATTTCTCCAGACTGGGCCACGAACAGTACTGCTTAACGTTGATGGTGTCCCCACATCCCAGGCAGCATCTTAGGGTACAGCCTGGCCCCCAGAGTGCTTTAGTAATGAGTCCTAAGGTTTGCTGACACAGCTCTGAGCACAGACTTGCAAACAGACAGTCTTACCTCCCGGGCCAGGGGCAGCATTCTTGCGGCTTCCCTCCAGAGCTCAGGGCTAACTTCCTTTAACCACAATGCCATTGCCAGGGACTCACTTGTAACCAAACCCATGCCAGGAGCTGGCTGCTATTGCTGTTGGAAGCTCAGTATCCATCCCACGTGCCTTGCCATCTCCACAGGCCAGCTGAGGGTACGGGCAGATCTCATCCACAGAGTGCACAGGCACCCACCAGGCCAGCTATGATCCCTTTTTCATGCCCTGCAGCAGTCCAGCCAGAAAGGACAGGGTGCTGCCTCTGGGACACAGTCTCCCTGAGGACCTGTGGCTGCTGGGAAGAGTGGACACTCTGATAGGGTGTGAGGTGTGGTCTGGCCTGGAGTAGAAGGAATTTGCTCAGGTTCCCTTCAGGTACCGTTGGCCAGGACTGTGGTCTAAGGCGGCCATCCATAGCGGCTCCATACCTGACTTTCTGCCTTGGCCTGAGGACCACATGGGTCCTCAGGTACGATGGGTCTTGTCGTGCCTCCTAGTTTGTTGCCAGGCAATGAGCCAGCTGCTTCTCAACAGCCTCCTAGTGTTGTTTGTCTTGTGCTGGAGGGGGCAGGTGGAGGGGAGCGGGGATACTAGGCTTCTGTCAAGGCGGCCGGATCTACCTTATATCCACCTCCTGGGTGGGCTGGTTGTAGAAGATTCAGAGAGATGTCCACTGTACTGTGGACCCTATGGGTGACTGAGAAGAAAGTAGAGTCAGGCTGGAAACTGAGAACAAGGAAGAGAGAGCAGTGAGGGCTCCTGTGGGAAGCCATCCTAATCGGATCGCTCAAGCCAGAGGAAGGATCTGCCTTCTTGGCCTGACCGAAGCTCTTCGTGTCCCTCAGCCATCAGCTCTTGCACTCTGGGAAACGGTGGCTGCCAGCATCAGTGTGTCCAGCTCACGGTGACGCAGCACCGCTGCCAGTGCCGGCCCCAGTACCAGCTGCAGGAGGATGGCCGGCGCTGTGTCCGTAAGTATGGCGGAGCTGGAGAGTGAGGGGGTCCGGGGGGTCAAGGAACGAGCCTGAAGCATGGTAACCTGGTGGTAGGAGGGAGGGAGGCCCGGCTGCCTGTGGGCCTGAGGCGCAGGGATGTGAGCACTATTGGATGGTGTGTCCTTGGGGCAGGATGGAGACAGTACCCCTTCCCCAGACGTGGAAATGGGACAGAGCAGGTGCAGGGACTCCCCAGCAGAGCGTGAAGTCAGTGTAGATGTGAGACCAACCATGTGGGTGGGAAGGCATGAAATTTCAAGGCCAGGGGGATAGAGACTGGGGGGACCCAGGGCTGAACAGGTTACAGAGCTAGGGATGTTATGGAGCAGCAGAGGGGTCACAGGGCTGGAAAGGTCATGGGATACAGGGGATCACAGAGCGGGAGCCGTGGGTCTGAGGGAACCACAGGGTTAAAGGAGAGCACAAGGCCCTGGAGGATCTTAGGGTTGGATGATCACATGGTGTCTTTGAGTCAGAGGGCTGGGGTGAGGGGTTTGGGGCTCCTAGTCCTGGCGTCAGTTCCAACACCTTCTCTCAAAGCAAGAACTCTGGGAGGAGCAGGCAAGGTTCACAGCCAAGAGCTGACCTGGGCTGGCCACCTCCTCGCTGGAAGGTTCTCTTCTAGCTAGACCTTGCCTTCGGCCACCGGACACATTCTTTGAAAACCATGGCACTCGCAAGTCATGGATACTGGTCGGGTCCTGAGTCTAACAGAGCCTTAGGATCCGGGCCTTGACTGTGAGGTCTTCTTGGGGGAACCCAGAGCTACCCACAACTGAGGGGCCGTGGCAGAGGCTGGAGCAGAGAGGGACTCCTGCATCTGTCAGAGTCCCCCTCCCCATCTCCTCTCTTCGCCTGCATCCCTCTGGCTCTGCTATGCAGGGAGAAACCCGTGTGAGGATGGCAATGGTGGCTGTATGCACATATGCCAGGCACTCCGGGGCCTTGCCCACTGCGGCTGTCACACAGGTTACCAGCTTGCTGCAGACCGCAAGGCCTGTGAAGGTAGGATGCTTTACCAATCCCCAACATCCCTGAGGTGCCCTGCTGGATGGGTCTTTGGTTGACCTAGGGTGGAATCGCTTCTCCCTGGGGGGGGGGGGTTGCCCAAGGAGCTGTCTACAGCCGGTCAAGTTTCTGCAGAAGGGAGGAAACTCAAGTTTCTGTCTTCAACATACTTCCTGTAGTGCTCAGCTAGCACCTGATCCTTGGGACCCAGGAGAGCAAGCAAGGGGAAGGAAAAGGGATCCCTGATAAACCCCAGAAATGTCCCAGTGAATCAGTGCTGGGCTTTCTCGGGACAAGTGGTGTTAAATGCATTAACTGTAGCACTACAATTTAGCACTAGTTTCCAGAACCCCTCCCTTCATCCTGCCAGTCACTGTCATACAGCGAGGCCAGGTTTGTGCTCCACTACATCCCTAGTGGTGTGTTGTCCTGACCTCTCTGTAGATAGGTAGGTCTAAGTCTATCCTCTGCCCAGTGACTGCAGGGTGAGTGTGGTACTCCTAGAGCTATCAAAGGGGCAGTGGATAGCCTTCCGAGATGTCAGGTCCGGTGGCCAGGTACCCACAGGACAGGGGAAGTCGATAACTACATACCAATCTGCACTAGGAAGTCATTACTGGTGCAATAGAAAAGACCCCCTCTGGGTTCAACGTGAGACCCAATTTGTCTCCATGCCCAGGGAGCTGTCAGGTATGGGCCAGCATGATCTCCACTAAGCCGTCTAAGCCAGGAAGCTGTTAATGAGCCCAGGGATATGGGGCCACCACCACTTTCCCCACTGTTGGGAGCCTCTCCCTGCCCGTTCTCTGTCTCTCCCTTTCAGACGTGGACGAATGTGCCACGGGGCTGGCCCAGTGTGCTCATGGATGCCTCAACACCCAGGGATCCTTTAAGTGTGTATGCCACGCAGGCTATGAGCTGGGTGCCGACGGCCGGCAGTGCTACCGTGAGTAGGCAGTGAACGGTGGACTGGGGGTGCTCTGGGTGTGGGTCCCCATGGGCTGGTTAGGGAGTGCTGAACCTTGTCCCACATCCCAGCTGTCTGATGTCACCACAGGGATCGAGATGGAGATTGTGAACAGCTGTGAGGCTGGCAATGGCGGCTGCTCACATGGCTGCAGTCACACCAGCGCGGGGCCCCTGTGCACCTGCCCTCGCGGTTATGAGCTGGATGAAGACCAGAAGACCTGCATAGGTGCTAGCCAGTTCCTCCCAGGGTGCCCCGCCCCTCCAGCCCCAGGAATCACTGCTACACCCAGTCCTGGGCTTGTTTGGTGCCGTGACTTGGAATTTTCTTTTCTCTTTGCTGCTCTGACTGCCTGGGCTCAGCAGGAGCCTCAGGAGATCTGATGAGTCAGCAGCTCAGCTCAAAGGCTTCTGGGTGTTTGCATTGGCCTGCTGGGCTCTCCCTGCCTGCACCCTTAAGGCCATTGACTGTGCTTGTGCCTGCTGTGTGTGTGTGTGTGTGTGTGTGTGTGTGTGTGTGTGTGTGTGTGTATGAGAGAGAGAGAGAGAGAGAGAGAGAGAGAGATCATGTCCACGTAACTTTATGTATGTGGTTGTAGGTGTACATATTTACATATTGGATATAGCTATGTGAGTTTGGGCAGGAATGAGTAACTACAGATGTGTGTGATTCCTTCCAGGTGTGTATGCATGATTGCATGCGGCATGCAAGCGGTTGTGAACAGGTGCACATGTGGTCACATAGGATGGTGTATTGGCATGTATGCAGAATGTGCATGGGTTGTTGCCATGGGATCGTGGGAGGGTGTATGTGTAGCCATGGTGCCAGTAGGCTCCTGTGTGTACCCCGCAGACATCGACGACTGTGCCAACTCCCCATGCTGCCAGCAGGTGTGTGCCAACACCCCTGGAGGGTACGAGTGCAACTGCTATGCTGGCTACCGGCTCAGCCCTGATGGCTGTGCGTGTGAGGGTGAGCACATGCTGCCCGGGAGCAGCTGGGTGACTGGGGGAGAAATATCGGGGTCGGCCTTGGCCCTTCTGAGGTGGATGCGCTTTCAGCCGGCTTCCCGCTCTGCTTGCCAACATTGGTTACTGGTGCGGGACAATTCTGTATCCTGTCAGTCATGTTTTAAATAAATGGTGATTGACCAGGCAGGGAGTATAGGCGGGAAAACCAGACAGGAAGTAGAGGTGAGAACAGGAGATTTGGGAAGCAGGAAGCTTCCCTGGGATTCCTGCACAGATCTCCAAGGAGGCAACATGTAGTAGCCCAGCTGAGAAAAGTTACTGGCCATGTGGCTGACAATGGGTTAATATAAGTTATGGGAGCTGGTAGGAAGACTGAACTAATGGGCCAATCAGTGTATAACTCAATGTAGACTCTCTGTGATTTTCTTTGGGGCTTGTCAGCTGCGGGGACCTGGGCGGGACAGTAACCCCAACAAGCAGGACCCTCATGTTACAGGTTACGTGCTTGCTGTGAACTCATGCACACCCATACTGTCCACGCTGACCACATGTAAACTTCCGTATGATTTCTTACATACCACACATAAGTCGTCCATGTAGCTAGCCTGTCTCACACACAGAAGCATGTACTTGTATACAGTCAGGTGCCTGTTAATCAGGCGTACACAACATTGCGTCCATCCCACCCTCTGCGCCCTCTGGCTAGTGGTCTCTGGCTTCCCTCACAGGGTTGGGGACATACTCCTGCCTGTTCTTTAAATGACTCTCCTGACAGATGCCCAGTGTCCCTTCACTCTTGAGTGGAACGACCATGGCTAGGGGTGGGGGTTGTAGTGCTACCGGACGCTCGGGGGAAATGAGCACTTGACCCTGTCCGTGAGGTACAGCCGGGACAGGGACAGGCATGGTTCTCTGGACTTCTGACCCTGGGAGCACCACCCCAGCAGCACTGTCTGTCTGCAGATGTTGACGAGTGTGCCTCTGGTCACAGCGGCTGTGAGCATCACTGTTCTAATCTGGCTGGCTCCTTCCAGTGCTTCTGTGAGGCTGGTTACCGGCTGGACGAGGACCGCAGAGGCTGCACCCGTGAGCTTCCCCGAGGCACCACTGCCTTTTGGGTGTCTGATCCCAGTAGTCCACATGTCTGGCATCACCTCTGTGAGCCCCGTATGGTCCCGTCTCCTGTGGTATTGGTGGGGCCAGCAGGCAGAGGGAAGCAGGTTGGTCAGGTGAGTGAGTGATTGGGTAGGGCACAGTGTTGCAGGGAGTCTTAGGCATCCAGTTTCTGCGCTGACCCAGGTGAGGGAAGAGCTGAGCCCTAAGGCAGTTTTGTTGAGTACGTGGGCAGGAAAGGCTGAGAGGCCTGCGTGTCCTTCCCCAGCCCTAGAAGAGTCCGTGGTAGACCTGGATGGCCAGCTGCCTTTCGGTCGGCCCCTGCCCCACATCGCGGTGCTGAGGGATGAGCTGCCACAACTCTTCCAGGATGACTATGGGGCCGAGGAGGAGGCAGCGGAGTTGCGGGGAGAACACACGCTCACTGAGAAGTTTGGTGAGGCATGGGCCTGGCCTCATGGTTTCCCTGGGGGATGACAGCTTGCAGTCCTGGGCTGCGTTGCCCTATCGGAGGGTCCTCCCCTTACAACTTGTGTGTCAGGGCTAAATTGGCCCCCAGCTCCTAGGGTGGGGTTCCCCTATCTCACCTTGGGACTTAGAGATGGGGAAGCCCCTTGTCCCCTCTTCTTTGGTCCAAGGGCCTGAGGACAGGGGATCTAGCTCTGATGTCCTTCTCCTCATCTTCCCACAGTCTGCCTGGACCACTCCTTCGGCCATGACTGCAGCCTGACCTGCGATGACTGCAAGAATGGAGGGACCTGCTTTCCGGGCCTGGACGGCTGTGACTGCCCAGAGGGCTGGACAGGGATCGTCTGCAATGAGAGTGAGACACTGGGGGGGAGGGTCTAGGCAGGGTCTGTGGGCCCCAAGAGTTGTAAGCATCCATCCTGTATGGTTTCTCCTACCTAGCTCTGGGGAGAAGAATCTGAGTATGTCCACGCACCCATCTGTACATCCATCTACCAACCCACCCATCTACCCATTAACTCACACACCCATCTATCCACCCACAAATCTATCCACCTACCCATCCATCCATCTACCCACCTACCCATCCATCCATCTATCCACCCACCCACCCATCCATCTACTCACTCACCCACCCATCCATCCACCTACCAATCCATCCATCCATCTACCCACCTACCCATCCATCCATCTACCCACCTACCCATCCATCCATCTATCCACCCACCCATCCATCTATCTACTCACTCACCCACCCACCCATCCATCCACCTACCAATCCATCCATCCATCTACCCACCTACCCATCCACCCATCTATCCACCTACCCATCCATCCATCCATCCATCCATCCATCCATCCATCCATCCATCCATCCATCTATCCACCTACCCATGTACCTGTCCCTTCCTTCCTCCCTCTCTCCCTCCCATCCACTTACCATCATATCATCTTATCTCCCTTTGATAAGAGTCAACTGACTGCCCCCCCTTGTACTAGACATGGTGCTAGGATGTGGGGTACTCTGGGAACCAGCAGACAGGGTGTGTGATGCTCCCAGCCAGTCTTCAGGGATCCCAGTGACAAGCCAACAACTATCTAAGAGTATTGTTTGTGTCTGTGAAGGAGAGCTAGTAGGCAGGCTTTTCTCGTACAGGTAGCGGGGACTGTGAAACTGTTATCTGATAGGAGCAGAGCCTTGCTCAGGGCTGCACAACGGTTTAGCCGCTGAAGCACCCTGGAAATGGATCTGTCTACAGCCTCCTGACCAGGAGGGAATTAGACTCATCTCAAACTGTGAGGATCACATGAACAGGCCATCTGATTGAAATGGCTAGTGTGTGTGTGCGTTGATTAGTGATGTCTGCCGTGAGTGTGGTTGGGGTCATGCAGCACAAATTGCATCATTTGCCGTCCCAGGCATTTGTTTAAAACTGGTGACTTTAACGCCAGAAGGACTGCCAGAAGGGCTGCCAGAGTTCCGCCCGCTGGTTGGTAATTCTGGTGTTCCGTCATCCCTCTGCAGCTTGTCCTCCGGACACCTTTGGGAAGAACTGTAGCTCTCCCTGCACCTGTCAGAATGGTGGGACCTGCGACCCGGTGTCAGGAGCCTGCCGCTGTCCCCCGGGTGTCAGTGGAACCCACTGTGAGGATGGTGCGTGTAGCCCCTCACTCCGGGAACTCTAGGGGAAGGGGAAGCGATGCAGTTTCTTATCCTTATGCCTCTGGGGCTTTCGGCTGTGTGGGGGGAGGGGAATACACACAGACACAGGACAAAGACCTTTAGTGAACCTGGCATTAGTTTTACCTTGTGGTTTACTTCCTGGGACTTACACACAGAAGGTTGAGACTCAATTCCATGGGTGGAGACTTGCTTGGAATGGATGCCCTGGGGAGGTGGTGAGCCCTTGGGACCTGGGAGCATTCAAGTAGAGCCAGCTGGGATTTGTAGAAGGTGTTCTGTCTGTGCTGGTGGCTGCCTGGGGTGATGCTTGACATCCTGTCTAGCTGTACTCACAGTACTGCGTGGGGGCGGGGGATTACAGTTTGTGGGAATAAGCTTCTGGGGGGGGCGGTGCGGCTTTGTCTCTGGGTCTCTCGTGTTTTCGTTCTGCCAGTTTAACTGCTCCTGCTAGAGCAAGAGGATACAGTTGACAGAACCCAGCCCCAAGGCCCCCGGGGTGACAACAGGGTGCTCCAGCAGCCCTCAGTACTGACGGCTTCTCCCCAACCTTGCTTAGTGTCTCTGTTGTCCCTCTCTTCCTCTCTGTTGCCAACATGTGGAGACTGGAGGAGCCCTGGGTGTGACAGGCTCAAGGTGGCCTGAGGGACATTTGTCAGGTATAGGATCCAAATTTACATCGCTTCCCAGAAGCTTTTCTCCTGTAGTCTTGGGGGAGGGCCACCAGATTCCCCAGGGGGTAAACTAAAGTGGGCTTCTGGGGACAGACAGGTCAATTTTCAGGAGTGGAGATCTCATGGAGTCGTCATGTTGGTTTCCCAGGCCCTGGGTGTCCCTTACTACATGACTCTCTTCCTCCAGTCTCTGCCTGTGACCCTATCTGACCACACCTCTCTGCTGCCTTCCTCTCTCTGTCTCAAATGCCACTCGCCTGTAAGCTAAGCACATTTGTTCATTGGATTTGGGGGTCTTTGAGCAATGTGGGTGGTCTTATTTCAAGATCCAGGAGATTGGGACATGGCAGCTTTGAGGGGTTCATTTTTAGTTATCTATGTCCCTTTCAATAGGAGGGACACGAGGCAGGGCAGAGCCAGAGGGCGGTATTTGGAGAAGGGCAGCCTGCCAGGCTTGGGTGTAGCCCTGACCAGGTGAGGCCTTGCAGCCAATCTTCTTTGGGCTGGAGAGGTCAGGGCACTTAGGGGAGATTTCACCCCTCTCAGGGGTGTACTGATGAGTGTGCTCCATCTCTGGAATGAGGGACTGTCCGGGACAACCAACAGGCGTTCTCAGAAGGCTCAGTTTGTGCCAGTGGGCACAGCTGTCCTGTCCCGTCTCCTGTCCCCTGTCTCCGGTTCCCTGAATCCGGTCCCCTGTCCCCTGCCCCCTGTTCCCTGTTCCCTGTCCCCTGTCCTCTGTCCTCTCTCCTGTATCCTGTCTCCTGTCTCTTGCTCCCTGTCTCCTGTCTCCTGTTCCCTGTCCTCTCCCCATCTCCTGCCCCCTGTCTCCTGTTCCCTGTCCCCTGTCCTCTGTCCCCTGTCCTCTCCCCTGTCTCCTGCCCCCTGTCTCCTGCCCCCTGTCTCCTGTCCCCTGCCCCAGACACAAGGCCTCTCATGTCCCCTCGTCTAAGAACTACGTGTGGGTAGGCCAACTGCTCTCTGCAGTTCTCACTAAACTGTCTCCCACAGGCTGCCCCAAGGGCTTCTATGGCAAACATTGCCGTAAGAAATGTCACTGTGCTAACCGGGGCCGATGCCACCGCCTCTATGGGGCCTGCCTCTGTGACCCAGGACTCTACGGCCGCTTCTGCCATCTTGGTGAGTTCTGCCACATCTGTCTGTATGGATGGGACCATCCGCCTTGTGCTGAGTCTCACACTGTGCTGGGAGCATTGAGGCAGCCACTGTGGATGGAGTCTTTATCACTACTGTGTTGGCCTCCAGGCATCTGGTACACTGTCCCTGGGCTGGTGTCACTCCTGCCTCTCATCTGGTAATGGAGGCGAGCAGGGCCAGACTTCCAGGAAACTTGCAGGACACTGATCTTGTCTTGTGGAACAAAGCCAGCTCCTCAGAGTCCCCATCTCTGGGGTCACAGACACTCAGGGAAGGGGACAGCAGATTAGCAAAGAAAGAGAGGGTGAAGGTAGGGTTTGACATTTGTAAAAGAGTTAAATGAGAGGGGAAAACTGGGGTTGTCCTAGCTGGAAAGTGGTACGATCCAGGGACAGCCTCTCAGCTGTGAGACCCTGGTTTTTAGCCAAGCAGATGTGCCCATTCCTAGAACGTTCTGGAAGGGGCTCAGCTACAGTAGGCCCACCAGGGCCACCCTTGGTAATCCAGGCTGGCTGGGTGAGCGCTGCAGTGGGCAGGCCCCTTACTGCTCTGTGTCTGCAGCCTGCCCTCCCTGGGCCTTTGGCCCTGGCTGTTCTGAGGATTGCCGCTGTGAGCAGTCACACACACAGTCCTGTAACCCAAAGGACGGCAGCTGCTCCTGCAAGGCTGGCTTCCGGGGCGAGCGCTGCCAGGAAGGTGAGCCCCTGAGGAAGAGGGAGGTCCTGGGCCACTGAGAGCCTCACCTCCACACCTCCATCTCACGTTTCTGTCTTGCTTTTACTCTGTAGCGTGTGAGCCAGGCTTCTTTGGGCCAGGCTGCAGACACCATTGCACCTGCCCACCAGGTGTGACCTGCGACCCTGTGAGTGGCGAGTGTCGGACGCAGTGTCCTCCTGGCTACCAGGGGGAGGACTGTAGCCAAGGTGAGTGACTGACCCCTGGGGTTCCAGCGACAGGGGAAACTGCAACAGTGCAGGGCCGGCCGGAAGCTGCAGATCTGGTGCCTGGGTGCCAATGGTCCCTTTACCTACTGTCATCCCGGTGGCAGGGTTGTTCCTGGACTGTCTTAGTCTTTAGAGGAGGAACTGGCTCTTCTGCCTGGTTCAGGCCAGAGGAACAGTCAGCAGCTCTGTGGAATGATGGCTTACTCCTCTCCTCACTGAAGGTCCTGGGAGAGCTCTGGGCTGGAGTCTGGGCCAGATGGATGAGAAGGGAACAAGAGGGAGCAGGTGTGAGAAGGAGCGGGGTGGCTGCCGGGGAAAGGATGCTTTGGAGAGTTCTTGCCTGGCCGTGGGGTCTTGTAGTCAGGTGTGTATGAATGAACACAGAACCTAGAAACTCTTAATTACTTGGCAGGTAGGAGAATGGGCCTCAAGACTGCTGAGGGGCAGATTAGTGACATGCGTCCTTAGGCATCGCTGGGAGACCTGAGGCAAGGCTGGGGAGCAGGTGGCTTGGTAAAATCACACACTCATTTGTTGGAGTCCAGCAAATATGGGGCTGGGAGCTTGACCTAGAGGATCAGAGAGGGAGGATAAGGGTATGTGGCCTATACCAGCAGGGGACTGGGTACCATGGACTGTGACCCTTAACGTGAGGATCTTATGGGATGGCAGGCTGGGCTCTCAAACATTCAGCTGAAAGCTTCAGGACCAGGAGAGGATATAGCCATGTGGTCATAGTCCTCGAGGGAAGGGCAAGGCCCTTGGTGTTTGTGTGGCAGTCAGTATGGCTGTTGCCAGCAGGCTGGAGATGTTTGAACCTCTCTTCGCATAACTCTTGCTGGCTGTATATCCATTGGTCAGATTAGACAGGAGCTTCAGGGCCTGAGTGTGACCATTTTTGGGTGGGCAAGGATAAGAAGGAATGCAGGAGCCATTAGCCATCCCCTCTCTTTCCCTCTCTTTAGGGGAGAAAAGCAGAAAAGTTCCCAGCACCACCCAGCCAGGTACAGAGGTCAGTTTAGCAGAGTCAGCCAAGCTGATCCGTCTGGGGGATGAGGCCTGGCAACAGCTCTCAGGTCTTGTTGGCACAGGAGAGAATATTCAGGGCTCCCAAGTCAGTCTAGAGTCCCCAGACCTGGCATGCTCTCAGGACTCTGTAGTCTCAGGCTATTCCCCAGCTCTGAGTGTCCCCGTTTCCAGAGTGGACAGGGCCAAGCCTCCTAACAGAGCCACCCAGAACATGCGCACACATACACCCACATGCCTGTGTAGACAGACTTGTCACATGCCTTCCTTCCTAAGCCTCTGTCCTCCTTTTCCAGATTCCATGCTGCATGCCAGGCCCAGTGAGGCAGCTATGCAGGGAAACCTTCCCAGCAGCCCTGGGACCAGCCCTCTGTGCTAAAAGGAAAAGGAACCCCCTCTGCCTTTCTTTACTTTATGGAAGCCTCCAGGGCCCCCAAGGATAAACCACAGGAAATGACACACATACTTTTACAGAAATGGTTCCCCTTGTTATTAGGTCTGGAAACTATTACTGCCCCAAGCACAAGTCCGTGCTCAGTGGAAAGAGCTCCTGAGGCCTTGAGGGACCATCTCAGCAGCAACGCTGGGCTCTCTCCCTGGTCTGTGTTGTGTGGCTGTCTCCGTGCGTGCATGTGTGTGTGCACACGTGTGCGCATGTGCATGCTCACGCCTGTGTGGGTGCTATGGTCAGGCACCTAACGCGTGCACATGTGTTATGCCTGGTCCCCACTGAGTGGCCGCCTGCCTGGCATCAGGCCTGCTCTTTCATTCCGGCAGCGGGCAGAGTGGGCAGATGCTACAGGCAGAAATCCTGCTGTGACTTCTTCAGTTCCTACCCCAGTCTCATGCTCTGTTCCCCTCTGGCCCTGAGAGGAGTCATAGGGAGCGCAAGGTGCTTTACCAAGTGAGGCCACTCAGGGCTTTCTGGTACCCAGGGCAGTTCAGGGAGTGGCCATATGCATTCATGAGGCCCTGCCTTTGACCGTTCCTGTCCAGGACACCCTAATTCCCATGCTGCTGTAGTCCTTGGTGTAACTTGAGTTTCAGAATGTGGAGGGCCCCAGACTTCTGGTGTCCTTCCTTACTCTTTATGCGGACCGGTTACCGCTTCTTCCCACCCTGCTCCCTCATCCTGCCAGCCGATGGCTGCAGCTTTGGGTTCAAGGAGCTGGGTGTGAAATTGAGGGGACAGACTGGCACACCATGGTTGGAGTGGCTAGTAGTGGCCCCCTGGATGGACCATCCTAGAACAGGAATTGTCCCGTGTCCCCCCCCCACCCCCCACCCCCGCTCCTGGGAGCTCTCCAGGGTCCTGGATGGCCATAGCGTCAGCTTGACAGGTTGCCTGACCCTCTGGCAACCGGCCCCCACCTCTCCCTGTGCCCCAGACTGACCTCTTGCAAATCTCACCCCTGCTAAGTTCCTGTTCCCATCAACCTGTCCTGTTCTCCATGGGGCTCCAGAGGACGCTCCTAGCCTCGATAGCTACACCCAGAGTGACTGAAGCCACCTGCTCTCGCCTACAGAGTGCCCAGTAGGAACGTTTGGTGTGAACTGCTCAGGTTCCTGCTCCTGTGTGGGGGCTCCCTGCCACCGGGTCACAGGACAGTGTCTGTGCCCACCGGGGAAGACGGGGGAGGACTGTGGAGCAGGTGAGTGACAGCTGCTTGGCTCCAGGAGGCCCAGCCCTGGGCTGTGTTTAAGAATACCACCCTGGACCACATTTAGGGACCCTTGATCCCAGTCCAAGCTCTATTTGGGGGACCCCAGTCTAGACTACATTTAGGGGCCCCTGATCCCAGATCTGCTTAGGAACTCCATCATAAACCATGTTGGAAGTTTATCCCTGACCATGCAGTGCTGGGCTCCTTATAGTAACTTCAGGGACTCACGCTGGAACAAGCTGGGGTTTGGGAGGTGTCTGCAGCTACCCAGCAAACCTTGTCCCTGCACTGTGCCCTCCTGGATCATCAGCTCCCTGTCTCTCTGGCAGGCTCTTTATTTTGCTCTTGACCTGTCCCTGGGGTTGGGTTTATTTATCTATGGGTGGGTGCCCTGCAGCCCTGGGGTTCTGAGGCCTGCTTCTCTCCTCAGCAGTCTTATATGGGAACAGTGGTCCCCTCTCTGGGTTATGGCAAAAGAGGCCTCCAGTGATGTATTGGGCACACACTGGTGTGTCAGTTAGGGTGCAAGGGAAGGAATAACTGACCCTGGAAGTGGGCTCTAGATTGTCCCGAGGGCCGTTGGGGGCTTGGCTGCCAGGAGATCTGCCCTGCCTGCGAACATGGTGCCAGCTGTGACCCTGGGACTGGAGTCTGCCTGTGCCTCCCTGGCTTTGTTGGCAGCCGCTGCCAGGATGGTAAGTATGGCTGGTGTCTGACCTCAGCTTCCACCAGTGGCCCTGGGTGGGTGTGCCAGGCTGTCACGCTCACCCTCTTTACCACCAACAGCTTGCCCAGCTGGCTGGTTTGGAACTGGCTGCCAGATGAGGTGTGTTTGTGCCAACGATGGACACTGCCACCCAGCCACTGGACACTGTAGCTGTGCTCCTGGGTGGACTGGTCTCAGCTGCCAGAGAGGTATGTGGGTTCTTTGCCCATCCTGTGTGCACAGGTCCCTCCCTTGCCCCTGTCCCAAGACGACCTGGCTGTGGAGCTCACCCAAGGTGACTCTGAGCTCTGTTGCAGCCTGTGACAGTGGACGTTGGGGGCCCGATTGCATCCACGCTTGCAACTGCACTGCAGGCCATGGGAGCTGTGATGCCGTCAGTGGCCTCTGCCTGTGTGAGGCTGGCTACGAAGGTCCTCAGTGTGAGCAGTGTGAGTACTGGCCTGGCACTTGTACCTCTATCTCAGTGTGCACACAGACATGCACAGGCACGTGACCACACACATAAGAACACTTGCGTATGCATTTATACGCATACACATGTATCTGAGTATTCCGGTGCACACATACCATACATGCACACATACTGTCTCCCACCTGTCAGTGGCCGACTCCAAGCTTGCCTGGAGTAGCAGGTGCAGAGTTGGGGCTGTCCCAGCTGCGGGGAGGGAAGGGATTCCTTAGGCCCCTGTATGTGTCCTTCCAAGGCATGTAGATGGGCTATGAGTGAGTCAGAGTAGCTGGTTTTTGAGGCAAGCCTACATGGGCTCTGATGAGGTCTGGGGAAAGGGTAGGTAGGAGGGGTTTGGTAAGGCCAACTGTCCCCACCGTTGGGAGGGGAGGGACTTCTTTGTCAGGCCTTTTCCCTCAGTCCTGGGCTCTGGCCAGACTCTTGGTGTCCCAGCTAACAGTGAGCTGGCTTTTGTGTCTCAGGGTGTCGCCAGGGGTACTTTGGGCCTAACTGTGAACAGAAGTGCAAGTGTGAGCATGGGGCAACCTGTGACCATGTCAGTGGGGCCTGTACCTGCCCGGCTGGCTGGAGGGGAAGCTTCTGTGAACATGGTGAGCTGGGGGTGCAGGCTGGGGTGTGAACATGGTGAGCTGGGGGTGCAGGCTGGGGTGTGAGCATGGTGAGCTGGGTGCAGGCTGGGGTGTGAGCATGGTGAGCTGGG